>JANIWZ010000065.1:0-46888 GCA_026123125.1 Chironomus striatipennis | reverse complement strand
ATCTTCGTCTTTTTTTTTAGTTCCTACCACTTTCTTTTATTTTCTCACATCCCATTAACTCCTGTAACATCGATATTCACAGAAACTTCTGTTTGGATCATTTAAGATGATAACATACATCAACGTATAGATTACATTTACAGACGATGAGAATGAAACGATAGACAGTTAGTAAGCAAAACTATATAGCGAAAAGAATTTAATTAATAATGTGGGCGTTAAAAGTCTCACAAGGCTTACTCGTAATTAAACAATTTCTTGAGAAAAGGAAGGAAAAATGTGCGTAAAAATTACAGCAATTTTTTTAACGATGTCGATCGTTTGAGTGTCAAAGTCAAGTGGTAGATGCAATGTTTTAAGCATTTTGATGAATCTAATTAATGAGAAAACGAGTTTAATGGTCTTATTGAGTTTTCTTTATGGCTTGTGGATTTGTTGGATGTTGAGGAGGGGGATGTGCTTGGAATTTTGAATATTCAAAGAGGTTTATTTTATGTTTTATTGATTTTTAGACACTGAAAAACAGATATTGTTGAAAGAATTGGACCTGCCAGAATTTTCAATCAAGCCTCAATCCCCCTCAATCCGACTTATGTCTCAAATCGCCAAAGCATTTAAACTGCAATTTAATTTTATATACACATACATATTCTTAATAAAATGATCTTAAAAATTACGAACGAAATCATTTATTCCACCCAATCGAGGCGCGCGCTTCAAAGGCTATTTAAGAAGCACTTAATTTTTTTTTTCACTGATGTAATTGAGATTGAAAAGGCTTGAAGTAAACGAGTTTCGTCGTACGACATAAACATTTATATTCTCATGTCTAACGAAAAAAAAGAGTTTATTTATCCAGAGCTAAATATGAAGACACAAAATGAAAAATTTTATTTTAATTAATTTCAATATATTATTTTATTCTTTTTATCGTCTTATCTTAATTACATCGAAGCGATAGAATGAGAGTTAAATTTAATTATTTTACATTTTTGGACTTTATGTATTTTACCTCGCTTACTGATTGGAGATTGATGATGTAAATTTGAGACGGTTTTGGTTTAATGACTAAATATTAAAAAAATTGAATTAAAAATTTTAATCTAAATTTTATTAATATTAAAAATTACCTTTTGAATAAAATTTTATTAAATTTTTAATTGAATTATTTCAAAAATTGTATAATTTAGCATGCCAGGCAAAAAACTAAAAATTACCTCCAAAATCTACAATCATTTCCAACAATGTCCCATTCACTTGAGCTACAAAAAAATTTCATACTATCTTCAATTCAGACACAAGATCCTTTCAAATCTTTTACAATAATTTCAGTTCCACATTGCAAAATCTGAAACATGAAATTAAAAGCACGTAGAATAAAGAAGTGAAACCTTCTCACGCATGAAAGCCAATCAATTAATTTTTCATCCTCACTTTACACTTTTTTTTTTCTTGCTGCTTCCATTTTTTGTTCAACCTTTTTATTTATAATTCTTTTCAATTGCATTCATTGACATAAATTTTCGCAATAAAAGAGAGCAAAAAAAGATGATAAAAATTACACAGGTCAGTGGAAATAAACAATGATATTGACAATAAATTTTATATCTAGGATGCTTTTTCATGTACAATAACTATGAATGGGCATCGTAAAAAGATGACAAATTGTGATCTTTAGTCCATTGTCCACCATTGCGAATCTTTTCTTTTTTAAAAATGATACAATAAAAAATAAGGTCGATTTTTTTTTTCTTCTTTTTTGTTTGATTTTAAGCTTCTTAAATTGCACAACAAAGAATACTTTTTCTAGTTGTGTCTTGCGAGTCTGGACATTGAGTAATAAAAAATTGTAAAATGGATTAATAAGGCGCATTTTATGTGAACTGAAAATTTGGGAACAAAAAGTGCGTTCAGAAAAATTTTGCATCAAGAGTGCGTTCAAGAAAATTTTGCATCAAGAGTGCGTTTCAAAAAATTCAGCATCAAGAGTGTGTTTAGAAAAATAAGAAAAATCTTCCTTTGGGGCCGTTCACTTATTACGTAACGCGAAAATTCGGGTTTTTTACCCCCCCCCCCCCTGCGTAACGTTTTTAACAAAAGAATCAGGTGCGAGAACAATAGACCGTAACAAACTCTCGACCCCCCCCCTCAGAGCGTTACGTAATAAGTGAACGGCCCCTTTTTGAAAACAAGTTTCCAAAGATGTGTTAAAAAAATCTCATTAAGAGTATGTCCAAAAATATTTGCATCAAGAGTGTGCTCAGAAAAGTTCTGCATCAAGAGTACTTTCAGTAAAATTTTCACTAAAAGAATTGCAAAAGTTTCTAAGTCTTCAATAAACATCCAGACAAATCTTAACCAATAAACTCATTTCCTCTTTAACATCGTTTCTTCATTGAAGTAAAAATCTACAATCCGGTCAGTAATGACTTCGATGACGATAATAAAGCATAAAACAGCGTTCAATACTTGCATTTTAAAGCATTTTAAAAAAAAAAATAGGGAGGAAAAAAGATAAATAATTGTTCAAGTCCAGAAAGAACATGAGATTAAACGCTTCAATAAATTTCATCGCCGCCACTTTATGAGAGAGCTATTTTGTTCTGCATCGAACCGCTTTTTCTGTTTTATTTATGGATATTAGGCCAGAATAAGAGAGTGGAACAAAATAAGAACGTAGATTTTCGGTTGTTATTCAATCATTCGATTGATGCTTTGTTTAATAAACATTGGTTATTTATCTACCTCGTAAAATTTAGTGTATTAGGATTGATTATTTGTAAGTGATGTGGAAAATGTAGGGAATTGGAGGTAGTTGAGGAGGTAAAGATCAAATAATGAGAATATTTGGGAATGAATTTAAAATTGAGTGCAGAAAAAACCACAAAAAATTTCCTTAATTTGATATTTTGAAGAGGAAAAATCAAACAAAAAATTATCGCAAATTCAAAGTAAACCACAAGAAGCCAACAGTGTTGTTGGGTCATAAATGATTTAAAGTCAATTTGGAGATGACAGATCAACATTAAATTTCAAGCTTGTTTTTGGGTTAATTTCGAAATTTTCCTAAAATCTACCACAAGATAACAACACTGCAGTCTCAACCTTAAATTGTGACGCAATTTACACAAACCACGCAATTCCTCGAGTTCTCTCACGAAAGAACAAAAGAAAAAGCGATGAAAAGAAAAAAATGAAAAAAAAGAGTTCAAAGTTAAATCATCGACTAAATGCGTTGGTTGAATTGGTTTTTAAGATGATGTTATAGCGCTTAATAGACACATAACATTTTTAAATAATACAATAAACTTCAACTTAATCCTTTACGCTGCTGTCTCTATGTAGATCGTTGATGTCTATATATTGAAGATGATGATGTTCTGTGAAGCGGGAAATAAATAAATAAATAAAAATCAGATTTTCTTACATTTGTTTTGACGGTTCAATGATTATCAATTTCTTTATGTTCCACACTCATTCAGGCTGAGAATCATTATTTTTATGAAATATTTTATTTTATTTTTAAGGTTTCATAGAATCCACAAGTGTCTGAAATTGACTTGAAATCATGCGAAAGATATCGCGTAAAAGAAGACAGTAAAAAAATTTAAAAATTTATAGTTCAAAAAAGTGAGATTGAAAGACGGCGGCATGGACAATAAATGGCGTCAAGATTCACACGCCAGAAAATGTCCATTAAAAATATTATTGATTGCTTGGGATGCAGTCGAGTTTGATGGTGTTTTTGATCTTGTTTGAAGAGTCTGAAGAGATTTTTTAAATGTGGATTCAAGCTTAAAAGTTAAGGTTAGGTGGACGTTTGGGATCATTTTGTCTGGTTTTGCCCTGCATTTTAATCCATTTTGTCCAATTTATTCTTATTCTAAGGTTCAAGTCTTATATCAATCTAAAAGTTTAATTTGGCAATAAAAATGCGCTTTAATTCCAAATTCTAATCGAAAACTGAATATTTCATACTTTTATACCCTCCAGGTCAGCAAAAAAGATCCCACATCTCGTCTTCTGGTACTTTTTTATCAATCCATCAGCAAGAGACAAATACAAAGCACAAATACGAACTCAATAATATCCATCCGATCAATCATCATCACATACAATAAATTTTATTATTTACTGCAACAGAAAATAAAAGCAAGATCAATGATCAGTCACGCAAATAAAAGAAAGGAAAATTTTATATTTCAATATAAAAAAAATTATAATTTCTACCCTCGAGCATGTCCAGGCATAAAAAAGAAAACGTTACGCAATATAAAATTCATATTTTTTTTTGCATTTTAATGAGAATTACATGAAATTTATATGTTGTTGCAGTTAAGGTAATATTGATTAGCATGGGAAAGAAAGGTAAATAAATGTTAATTTTGTTGTGAGGGTTGAAATTTGTTTGGGGGAGTTGATAGTTAAACTACCGTTTTATGCTAAATAGAGTTGAATTGCTGATAAATTTGTTTGCATAATGGTATTGGGTTGAATTAATTTTTTAATTAAAAAATAGTAAAATTTATGGGAATTGTGAATTATGCGAAAATATATATATATGATACTTTGTACTAATTATAGACTAAAATATGTGTAATTTTTGAAGCGACGACTTAAATTTAGGTTAATTTTATAGCAATGACTTACATTCGATTAAATTTCAAAGCAAAGAGTTGACAATTAGTCGATTTTAAAGCGGCGACTTGAATTTATATCAACTATAAAGCAACGATTCATACTAGACTGAAATATAATGTGAAAATTTATCCAAATCCATTTTTAATTCTTCAACAGAAGCAAATACTCATTTAACCTTGAATTTCCCACACCCTTATCATCAAATACTTCTTAATTCTGTCTCAACTCCAAAATATTCCCAACACTAAATTTAACCTTCAATCAAGTGTGGTCTGAACAATTTATGGATATATCTCACAAATGAACGATTTCTTATGTCAATGACGCTATCGAATTCCAAAAACAGCAAGAAGAAATTCTCTTTGTTTTTTCTACATCATTCAAGAATCCTTTCCTTATGCTTCTATCTCATCTCACTATAAATAAATAAATACGTTAATGATAACCATGTCAAGCGCATTTACTCCGCGAGAATATGTTTTTGGAGAACAAAAAGAAATGTAAAGTAACTACTGGGATTGAAAGACGGACGAGATAAAAAAGGAAAGGTGAAGAAATGCTTTTTTAGACCACCGACATGATTCTCATTTCCATTTTCTGATTTTTATTTTTTTTTTCTTTATTTCTTCATCCTTTCATTCAATTTCTTGATATTCATTCATGAAATTTATCACGATATGGTATATGCTACCTACATACTTTTAACTGACTGAATATCCATTTAAATAGTGTAATATCATACTCATTTCAATTTAACAACTTGTTGATTGAACCTTTCATTGTTCATCATCGTCTTCATGATGCGTTACTGTTTCAAAGCGGTAGCAAGTGGATGAGAGTAATTTTTTGAGGTGATTTAGGGTATTCATATGTAAAGGATTGATGCGGGTATGAATGAAGTTTGAAGATTTTAATAATATTTTATTGACTATTTAATATCGTGAATTAATTTTGATGTTATGACAAAATTCAAACAAAATTTGGAAATACGTAATTAATATTTAGGCAATTTTTTGTATTTAAGGCAACGACTCATTTTTGAAGCAATGACTTAATATGAAGCAAAGTGAATATTCGAAAATTTTAAAGCGACGGCTTATAAACTGTCAATATTAAAAACAAAGACTTAAAAATTAATGTCGACACTGAATTTTTGAAATTCAAAGTCCTGCCACAATGGGCCCAAAAAGGGACTTTTTGGAAATAATTCATAATATTTTGGTGGTTGGTAGCCCTGGTCCTAGGGATCATAAAAATATAAAACTTTTGGCATATAACTCTAATAGCCGCTCAGGAGAACTTGAAATGTGTTTTGGGCACTAGTGATTTTCAAAAAATTCCTGTGCCTTACTGTGTGGATAAAATTTCACAAACTTTTTTTTATTCGTTCAATACTTGCTTTAACTTTCATGGAAAAATACCAAAAATATTTTTAATCTAAAAAAAAGTGGTCAAAAAATTGAAAAAGTCCAAAAAAATGCGATTTTTTTGACATTTTTGCTTCCTGTGCCTACAGGTTGGTCTTAAAAAATCTAAAAACTTATGATTATTATAGTTAATAAGTAGACCTATAAAAAACATTATTTATTACTTCCAAAAACGTCATTTAGTGCTTCAAAAATGAGGTCAAAGGTCAAAATTTTCGATTTTTTTGGCATTTTTTGGGTTTGGGGGCCTATATGACCCACTAAATGACCACGGCATAATGTCAAGTGACATTATTTTTGTAGTTTCTATATTGAACTACAAAATTAGGCAAAAAAAAGCAAATTTTTTCTGGTCCCCCGAATCACCAGAGGCCCCCAAAGAGGGTCTAGTAGGGGGGTCCTCAAAGCAAAAAAAATCATATCTCAAAAATATCTTCACCATATTGTCTGAAACTCTCAGAAATGATAGAAAACATCAATACGGATCATTTTCAGTCATTTCGGCCTAATAAAAATTTGATTTTTGGTCTTTATAGTGATTTCGCTGATTTTCGAGCTTGGTCAAAAATCGAGTTTTCACTTTTCGACTCCTACCACCTCAGGATGACTTTATATTTTATTTCTTTTGATGAATTCTTATAGCTCAGCATAGTACGCATCCAACGAGGTATAAAACATGATATATGGTCAAGATATGGCAGAGTTATGGCTAAAAAACTGAAAAAATGGTCAATTTTTTGAGGGTTTGACAACTTTCATCTCACATATTTGCTCATATTTCATCAAAATTTCAAGTATATGTAACAAATTTGGTATTGTTGGAAAGGTTATTGCTTCAGCTATACAATAAAATAAAAATCTAAGTTTGGAAGTTCCTCAGTAGACCAAAAAACTTACAAAAGTTTGCCTTGTCCTCCCATACACAGCAAAAATTAAAAATTTTTATTTTTGTGTTTTTTCCACAGTTTTACACATGAACTTTCATAATATGATCAATAAAAGACTTTGCAGCTATTACTTCCTGCATACACGTTAATAGAAAAACCATCAAATTTTCGAATATTTTCGATTTTTTCATAAAAAAAGAAATCACTATAAAGACCAAAAATCAAATTTTTATTAGGCCGAAATGACTGAAAATGATCCGTATTGATGTTTTCTATCATTTCTGAGAGTTTCAGACAATATGGTGAAGATATTTTTGAGATATGATTTTTTTTGCTTTGAGGACCCCCCTACTAGACCCTCTTTGGGGGCCTCTGGTGATTCGGGGGACCAGAAAAAATTTGCTTTTTTTTGCCTAATTTTGTAGTTCAATATAGAAACTACAAAAATAATGTCACTTGACATTATGCCGTGGTCATTTAGTGGGTCATATAGGCCCCCAAACCCAAAAAATGCCAAAAAAATCGAAAATTTTGACCTTTGACCTCATTTTTGAAGCACTAAATGACGTTTTTGGAAGTAATAAATAATGTTTTTTATAGGTCTACTTATTAACTATAATAATCATAAGTTTTTAGATTTTTTAAGACCAACCTGTAGGCACAGGAAGCAAAAATGTCAAAAAAATCGCATTTTTTTGGACTTTTTCAATTTTTTGACCACTTTTTTTTAGATTAAAAATATTTTTGGTATTTTTCCATGAAAGTTAAAGCAAGTATTGAACGAATAAAAAAAAGTTTGTGAAATTTTATCCACACAGTAAGGCACAGGAATTTTTTGAAAATCACTAGTGCCCAAAACACATTTCAAGTTCTCCTGAGCGGCTATTAGAGTTATATGCCAAAAGTTTTATATTTTTATGATCCCTAGGACCAGGGCTACCAACCACCAAAATATTATGAATTATTTCCAAAAAGTCCCTTTTTGGGCCCATTGTGCCTGCTTTATTTTCAAAGCAAAGCCTTAACTTAAACATCTAAAAACTTAGAAGCCCTAAGAAATTCCAAACATTTTGATTAACTGACGTAAACAAATGAGCTTTCATCTCAAGAACCGCTTAAAAAAAGAAATCGACCAAAAAATTAATGAAATTTGAAGAAAAATTTCATTTCCGATAAGAAAGTGTTTCAGTTGCTTCTGACTCAATCATTTACTCGCCTTTTGTATAAAATTAATTGGATTCTGATAGGAAAATTGTTTATTTGATACCTTTTTGCTTCTTCTTTTTTCCTCTTTGTACCTTTCTTCTATGGCCGTAGATGAGGAAGAATTGATTGGTAACAATTACATGACATCGAAAAAATAAGAACTAGACACAGAAAAAAAAAACTAAATAAAAATTATAGGCCTCACTTAAAAAGTATCTATTTTTTGTGTTCGTTGTCAAATTACAAAAATTTTCTCATTTTTTTTTTTTTTTGTCTCAAAAAATGCCGAAAAATTGACACATCCATACAAGATATCGGATATTGGTTTTAGATGTCTCATAGCTGATAGAAAATTGTAACAAATCCATTTTCGCTTTCATTTTTAGATGGCGGGACACAGGATAAAGGATGCAATTATTATATTTTTGGGAGTTTTCTCTTTTGGCATCACGCAATTTTATCTTAAGGGAAGTGCCGAAATATCCGTAATTTGAAGCGCAATTTTCTTTTATTTTTTATCAAAATTTGAGGAGTTTTTGATCTTAAATGAAAGCTTTTTATGGATTTTTTTTTGGTATTGTTTTGTGAAGATTTGTGGGAATTAACACCAGAAGTAAGGAAGTAAAATTTATGAAATTTTAGGTCTGTTGTCTTGGATATTATTAAAGATTGTTTGGCAATTAAATATAAGCAACAGTTTATATAATGGACTGATGGTTGGAATTTTGGTAGGAATTGAACACATATATTTGCAGATAATTCTTATTTAACGATGCTTAGTAAATGCAGGTCAAAATTTAACATTGCCTTGGCTTGAAACACATTTTGACATTACCTCAAAATATAAATTTTTCCAGAGCACAAACAAAAATATCTTTTTTAATACTCAAATCAAAGTCAGAAATCCCAATTTTGCAAAAAGCTCAAAACCAGCTCAAAACTTGATCCAAAACCAATTAAAAACCTTCTCACGACACACAAAGCCTTCAAAAAAAATATTAATTCCAATTTCTTATCATCCCTTGCGTGCTGAATGAGCTTCTTTCATTTTAATTACAAGAAAAATCGTTGATTATCTAAATTTGTTCGTGAGCATTAACGACTTAAGTCTAAATGATAACGCTGCATGAATCGCCTGCTGTATTCCGTGATGATGTTTAATTGCAATTTGTATGACTATATCGCAATCTTATTTTGTGGATGTGGAACGAGTAGAAGCTTATCCAATTACAATACAAAGTGTTTGGTATGAGGATTGAAAGTGGCAAGTTGAATTGAGATTAAGTTGTAGTGCAGTGGATTAGTTCATGGAGGATGTCAAGGGATGGACAATCAATTTTTTGACATAATAATAATAATAATAAAAGGGTTCCAATATAGTCAATAATGCATCTTTCAGCACGAAAACGTAGTCCAATGTCCAACGAAAAGTGTGAGCTGCCATGACTAGCTGGAGGTACTGCGATCCCTATCGAAGACGGGTCCTATTGTACCATTCCCTGTAAATAAATCTAAGAAGAATCAAGTAACTCTGGAAATTCAATAATGTCGTATACTTAGTATTTTTGATTTTCGTTGCATCTACCAGCTCAGAGCCCAAGAATTTCTTCCTGTGCTCTGCTAGTGCTTTACATTCACAGATTAAGTGATATGAAGTTTCCGGTTTGTCTTTACAAAGTCTGCACCCAGGATTTCTCCCAGTTCCAATATCATGAAGATATTTGTTGAGCCGACAGTGCCCCGTTAATGCTCCTAATAGAAGTCTTAAATCTTGTCTAGAAAGGTCGAGTAACTCCTTTGCCTTCTTATCATTGACTGATAAGAAAGCTTTGGAGATCTTCATACCTTCCTTAGAGCTGAAGATTTGCTTGTGTTTGAGTTGTTGCCAAAGTTTTATGTCCTGTTTCCAAATCCTGTCAATGAATGAGACTGCGTGTGCCTGAGTAGAGGGAATTGCAGCTGATTTGGTCAATTGATCAGCCATTTCATTGCCAGCAATGCCTGAATGCCCAGGAACCCACACAAGCTTCACTTCGTTTGCAACTGCAAGTTTATTTAGATTTTGAATGCAATTAAGCACTGTTTTGCTTCTGACTTTGCAGGCTCCAAGTGTTCTTAGAGCTGCTTGACTGTCAGAGGCAATGATAAATTTATTTTGTGTTGGAGATTCCTCCAGACAGAGCTCTGCGCATTTGTTAATTTTTTGACATAATTTTGAAAAAAAAAATTCGTACGCATTTTTTAAATCTACCAAAAAGCATCCCATCCCTTGATACTAACACATCAGAAGAATCCAAAGCTACCGGCTCAGCAAACGCTATAATCGCACTATAATCATCTCCATTCATTATGCTTAATGAATAAATTAAGACCTTATTCAATACAAAATTCGATTGTGTATCAACAACAATATTTTTTTGCATTTAAATCGATATCAATAAATTTTACGGTCACTTAGTTCACGTTATTTACCTTAATATGCATATGTGCACAAAATGCAGAGAGTCTCGATGCATTACAGGAATGGAATTCTTATATTTTCGAGTGTAAAATGAAAGAGAAAAATAAATTGATTATCATTAAACTTTATTTATGAGCTGCTTAATTCGAGAACTATTAAATGAAATTATTTTACAGTGTTAGATTTAATTTATGCTAGGTTCGATACATAATTTATAGTGTTGGATCTATAAATTATTGCTGAGGTGGAGGCTAAGATGGCATTTTACTAAATTAAGAAAAATGTTGAATTTATTGCTAATTTTATAAATCAAGATTAAAAGTTGAGTCAAATTTTTGAGGTGCAGTTGATTATTTTTCAAATTGGTAATTGGAAAAAATTAAAAAAAAATATTTAAAATATTTTGACTTTGAAGTAAAATTAGAGTTAGGCTTTAATCGATTGAATTCGATCTTAGTTGAAGAATTTTAGTTGATATTGAATTAATTGCTAATTTCGCTGAATTGTTAATCGTAAATCAAATGATAAGATTGGCAATGTTAAAAAAGTTTAGATTTTCATTTTTAATAAAATATGAAAATTGTTAGTAAAAGGTTCGATTCCTAAAAGTAAATTAAATAGTCTTCAATGTCTAGATAGTGTCATTAAGCTAGCTTTGAATCTAAGAACATTTAATTAATTATTTCTCATCAGGACACCGAATTCCTTAAAACTTACAACTCTATTTACATATCCCATCCTTATTATTGATCCATTTATTGTCTTCAATCTAATATTTTTACCAAAAGAAATTCCTTCATCCTTTCTAATTCAAAAAGTAAAATTTTCATCTGTTCGGAATTAATTCATCTCAGCTGATAACTTCTTTGAATAATAATAATCTTCACCTGAAAGAGAAAAAAAAGAAGTCTAATGAAATGAAAAAAAGCACTTGAAATTTCATTAAAATACGATAAATTTATTTTTCACATGAAAACGAAGCGTAAAATATGAAAACAAATAATCGATTTTTCAATTCCTTTTATGTTTCACTTAAATTCCTTATTTTATAAAGAAATCCCGAAAACTTGATTCAATGGATGGATAATGAAAATCGATATTGTGAAAGGCGAAAGGAAGCTGTAGCAGCAGCAAGCAGCAGCACAGTGCATTTATTTTCATTTAATGAAGTCACAGAGTTCATATCAATTTGTATTCGTCGATATATATTTTATCACAAGTACATTCCTTATAACCACCTCACTTTACTTTACTTACTTTCTGTTTTTTCTTAGAACTGGAAGATTGAGAAGAAGTGATGATTTTTGGGGCAGTTTGGGTGTTTTTAGATGGTCTGAAATTTTTTTAAAAATTTTTCCATAAAATTTTTAATAATTTTCAAAAATTTTACTAAAAAATGTTAATTTCAAAATAAGTTCATCTTTTTTTGTCAAGATGACAATTAACAACAACCTTGCAGTTTTGGGTTCAAAACCTAGTAAATTACTCTACTCAAAATTCAAGAAATTCCCACACAAAATTATAGAAATTTCATAAAACCTTAAAAATACATCAAAAAATGCTTCACCTACTCCCATCTCCTCAATACCCGACCATACTCATTCCCCACTCTTTCACTCGTTCAAGAAATCAAACGATTGAATCAAATGAAGAAGAAAAGAAGGAATAAAAATTCTCTTCTGTTGTTTAAAGGAGAAAAGCAAGGCGAACAACAATAAATCCTTAAAAGGAATTATGCCGACGCCGCAGTTTATTCATTGTTGTGTATGCCTTTATGTACATACATACATCTTTATCAACAAATGCCTTTAAACGAAAGCGAGAGTTGTAAGAACAAGGAGATGTAAAGAAATTCACACCAAAATAAAAGTGAATTTTTTTCGATATTTTTTTTGAGTGCCTTTTTAGTGGAGTAAATAACACACGAAATTGTTTGATTTAGTGATTTTTTTTTTTTTGTTTGAGGGGCTGTTGGTCATATTTGTCATAATTTTTGAAATTTTTGCATTTAATGCTTGAAAGTGATAAATTTTCATCGATAATTTCCAATAAATTGCTGATAAATTATACCTTACTTTGAAATCGAGTACGATCATGATTTGTCTCAAAAGTTGACATCCAAAGCTCAAATTCTATTATTCTCAAAAACATCACTTTCAATGATCCCCAAAACAACATTATAATATTAAAAATTGGCCTCTTAAACGAGCATAAAATTCACTTCACACAAATAAAAATAATTTACACAATAGTGCGCGGATATTATCCTAAATCAAACAAATACAAAATAAAGTCAAAAAAAGATGCGGTCAAAGAAAAAAACAAACATATTTCATGTTAAATGGACGATATCAAAGGAAAAGATAACTGCCTAGTTGAACAATGGATGAAATTTCTCATCTTTCTTTTTCTCTCACTCTCTTTGCTTAAAAATTATATTCTTTTTATATTTGCTTGTAAAGCTATTAAACAATAAACCAAAAATGTGGTTAGAGAAAAAATTCATTGATAAAATAAAATTCCATCCCGAAAATTAAAAAAAAGGGAATTTTGAAATGTTAAGTGGACAATCCAATAAAAATGGGATACAAATGGCAAGATCAAGAAACAATTTTTATGTGAATTTAATTCAATTTATTTTTAAAAATAATAAAAGAAGAGTTAATAGGGACGAAATTTTTTTGAATACTCCGAAAAAGGTGTGAATGGTACGGGTACTTAAAATGAGACAATTTTCTACTCTTAATCGCATAATCAAGAGACAATGTGGCTGTTGAGTTGGAAAGAAGTGATTTTAGAAGATTACGACAAGTGCTGGTTCTATTGATCGTTGTGGAATTTTTGATCAAGTGACTGCTTTTATCCTTTTATGACCATGCCGACCTCGTTAACTCATTGACAAAATTTTCTCATTCATATAAAAATGTGATTCAGGTGTATGAATGGATATTGTGGAAATTTGAAGAACTTGGTCTGAAAATCTAGATATCGGACATGAATAGTAGCTAGAATCTAGTCACATCTTCAGTCCCCATCAAAATCAATCAAATTTGCATACTAAAGTCATTTGCATCACCATTTTAACTCCAGTAAATCCAAATTACTATAATAATCTTCCCTCATTGTTTAACATAATGTGGGTTAATCTTTATGCAACAAATACCAAACCTTAATATGATTGTAACATGAAATGTTGCGTACCAGCAGCAGTAAAACGTAAGAATCATGTTCATAGCCTTTATCATCCATAATTGATCATTTATTACTTGACGATTAATTTCATACATGAGAAGCATATTATTGAGTACAATGTTCATCCAATTTATTATCCACGACTACTGATCTCATTTGTATTGTGTCTTAAAGTAAACCTTAACTCAGTTTACACGATACTTTTGTGTTTTTTTTTTCTGGATGATATCGAATAAATATCTCATTTTTTTGTTGTGAGTGAATCTGCTGCTTTAAGGCGCAACATTTCAGGTAGCCAATTTACTTTTTGCTCTTTTGGCTAAATAATGAATATGGCGATAGGAAAACCTGCAATTTCGATTTGAAGTGCGCGTTTACGTGGCAATAATGGAAATTTTTTTTTGGGAGACTACAAGCATGTGAATATTAAGGAATGTGTAAGTTAGAAATGTACGAATTTTTATGATATGATGATTGTTAACTTGAATATTAGAAGAAATTGAAAAAAATTAGGGAACAACAAATTATACGAAAAAGCCAACGTAATTAAAGTGAGATGACAATTCCAAAATTAAGGTTTCTTGTGCAGAAAAATTAGGAATTTGAAGGTTCAAATCTTATCGAAATAAATTTCATTAAAATTATGTTTTAAAGGACTAATTAGGTTTCAACAAGTTAAACCTTTCGTACTCTAACTCTTCACCCAGACTGCCTACACCAAAGCCCCTTAGAATCTCAAAATTTTATGAATACGAATATCAAAATCAGATCAATTGCACAAGATAATTCCATATGTTCGATAAAAAGCTCGAAAGAAAACACACCCAAAAATCATAATTACAATTTTGGCGCTGCCGATTATGTGGATATTAAGTCAAAATAGATGGAGATTAACGTTCAAAAGTAGGGGCTTTGCAGCATGAAATAAAAAGACTACCTTAAATTGATAAGAACTCATCTGTGAATGTAATATCGCAATTATAATTCTATCCATTCTCATAAAAAAAAAAAAATTTATAGTGTAGTGAGGAAGGAACATGCAATAATATTTAGGTATAGAGTGTCCGAGTAAAGAAACAGAAAAACAAAGATTCAGGCGGCACATTAAACGACGTCGGCAAATGTTTTTTGATATGATTGCAGTGAGTTTATTACCCACAATATGAATGAATACTTTTAGGCCATCTAAACGCACAGTCGTTCGTGTGCCTTCATTCCATTAATTAAATTTTTATTTTCACACACAACAAAAATATTTCATTTTTTTTCTTTTACTTAAATTGTTGAGGATAGAGAAACTAATGGACGTTATATTCAAGTTCTAATTTTTTTTGGAGAATAAAAAATAATAAATGCTCAATTTCATCCTTCAAGGCATTTTTGTCATTAATGTCCCAAATCATTTGTACGTGGATGTATAAATATGCATGCAGATACATTAAAATATTTGCTTGGATGCTTTGTTTCGATTAGCATGGTGATTTTTGCAATGGTATAATTGTGGATGAAAATTAGAAGTTTAAGTAGAGGCAATATTGAGTGGGAATTAGAATTTATGAGTGACTAGATGGTTTTTAAGACAAAAAATTGATTTTTTCCGTTTTCAAATCAACGCTTTACATTTTCTGATTTTTTTAAGTCGACGCTTTGAATTATCATAATTTTTGAGTCAACGATTTATTTCCTCAAGACTGAACTTTTATTTTGAATTCTCTATCAAACGAATTATTCCCCAATTCAAAAGAAAGAATTTTTTGATTCTCTTTAGTTAAATCCTTGTTTCCATGTAATTAAATCACACGTACTTTTTTGTTAAATTTTTTTTCAGCTGAACCATAAATTATCCTTAATTATCCCCCAACAGAATTTACTTTATTTTAGGTGTGTGTACAAAAAAAAAAAATGTTTTTAGAAATAAATTGTATTCTTTAGATTTTAAATTTTTGCATTTACACACAACGTGTGGCCATAAAAGAGATAAAATTCAATTCCAGAAATTATCTTTTTAAGAATGGCAAGAACAATTATGAATGGCACCATTAGGGGCTAAATGATTGTCTTTATCAATGGACATTTGATCAATAAATTGCAATTGATAAATGGTTGACATGATCTGCATGATTGAGATACTGCACATCTACACCCCCGTTGTGCATAAACACGAGACTAGAATAGACCATATTCCATGCACCCCCGGAGGGAGTGAGGACACAAAAGACGTAAAAGAAATCTTCCTAGTCTAGAAAACAATTGTCAATGTTTACATTCACTTCATCGTCATCATGAGGGTATTTTGTGGTCAATGCAGACCTCACAGGTAAATCTATTCAAATACTGTGCATGCATGAATTCAATAATGTAAAAAGAAATGAGATCATTTAACAAAACTAAAAATATTTTGACATCTCATTTTCTGAGGAAATTTCATTATATTTTCACTCTATGCTGAAAGAACGGACATAAAGCGTATTATTTTAATTGTAATAATTATTTGTGGGCTTGTGCATTATATTTGCTATAGATATTTACATTGACATTAGAACAGCTGGACGAGGAATGAAATGAAATTGTCAATAGAATTTTGTGGTGAAATTTGGAATTAATTGTGCTAAGGACATAAGAAAAGAAGGCATGTGAGGTCGAGGATGATAGTATTTAATTTCTTAATCTTTACTTTAAGATTTTTTTGGAATATTTTTTTAAAAAAGTACAAAATTATTTCATGCCCAAGAAAACTTAAACATATACAGTAGCGTCCAAAAGTTTAGAAACAGTCACATTTTTGACGAATTTTAACAAAAAATCATACTTAAACATATGCAAATGAGCTCAAATTATCACCAGTTGTATATTTTTGCATGAGTTATCATTGTGTAATTACAATTTATGCTATAATTAAGTATTTAAAAGATAACCGTTAAAATTCAAAATGGCTGCGGTTCAAAAGTTTAGAAACGATATTTCAATAATTTTTTTCAGCCTTTACACATAGCTTAGACAAGATTAAAGGCTTGTAACATAAAATATGTAATTTATTCTTTATTTTAATGTAAAAAAGTTTACCTAATACTATTTCTTTCATGCCTTATTTTAAATTTCAAAATGATATACATTTTTTCCAATCTATTATAAAAAATTTAAGTTTAACAACATTAATTGATTATGTTTTATAGATTATTGTAAAGCATTTTTAAATATCTTTCAGGAAATATATAGTTTGTAAGGTTTACGTTTGGTTTTGAATAAAAAATTTAAGAAAATTTGACTTTTGTCGCTCAAATTTCACTACTTGCAAAAGTTTTTGTAAGTTTAATTTATTAAATACATTTAAACTATTAGATATTTTGGTATCATTTTGTTGCATTTTGTCTCTACTTTACATTTTGGTATGATTTATACTTTGTAATCGAGCGGTCAGAGATATATTTACTATTCATAAAACAATAACAATGAACCTCAATAGGCATGAAAATATTTTTACTAAATTTTTTACTTAAATCACTATATACTTAGTAGTAGAGTGACTAAAGATTAATAAAACTACATATTATTGATTAAAAAAAGCAAATCTATTTGATTAATTATGCTAATCAGAAAATTTTGACTAAAATATATTCATGCCTATTGAGGCCCATTGTTATTGTTTTATGAATAATAAATATATCTCTGACCGCTCGATTACAAAGTATAAATCATACTAAAATGTAAAGTAGAGACAAAATGCAACAAAATGATACCAAAATATCTAATAGTTTGAAGGTATTTAACAAATTAAACTTACAAAAACTTTTGCAAGTAGTGAAATTTGAGCGACAAAAGTCAAATTTTCTTAAATTTTTTATTCAAAACCAAACGTAAACCTTACAAACTATATATTTCCTGAAAGATATTTAAAAATGCTTTACAATAATCTATAAAACATAATCAATTAATGTTGTTAAACTTAAATTTTTTATAATAGATTGGAAAAAATGTATATCATTTTGAAATTTAAAATAAGGCATGAAAGAAATAGTATTAGGTAAACTTTTTTACATTAAAATAAAGAATAAATTACATATTTTATGTTACAAGCCTTTAATCATGTCTAAGCTATGTGTAAAGGCTGAAAAAAATTATTGAAATATCGTTTCTAAACTTTTGAACCGCAGCCATTTTGAATTTTAACGGTTATCTTTTAAATACTTAATTATAGCATAAATTGTAATTACACAATGATAACTCATGCAAAAATATACAACTGGTGATAATTTGAGCTCATTTGCATATGTTTAAGTATGATTTTTTGTTAAAATTCGTCAAAAATGTGACTGTTTCTAAACTTTTGGACGCTACTGTATGTGAAAAACATGAAAAAAAATTAAAATTAATTAAAAATGACATTTTCTCATTAAAAAAGTAAAAAACTAGCAAAAAAAAAAACACAACTGTTTCCGCCCGGTCTCGAACCGGGGACCTCGAGTGTGTTAGACTCGCGTGATAACCCCTACACTACGGAAACTCACAATTGCTTATTTTTATTTTGGCAAAATGCTCTATTAATAGATTATGAGCGTATATTCTTCTTTTTACTCCTTTCTCTCTTCTTTAAAAAGAAAAAAATTTTATTCAATCAGATAATTTTCTATTAAAAGCTAAAATACGAATATAGTGGTGGAGAGAGATAAGAAAAAAAAAAATTACAAAGCATTTTGAAATAATTCGAATTAATGAGATTGAATTGTTGAGCAGTCGTGGATTTTTATTGCACGTAACTTGACACCTAAAATATTTTTTAAATTAGCTTTTTATGAATTCTTTTTTTAAAAATGAAGTTTAACATTTTGAACGTTTTTAATATATTAAATGTAAAATGCGTAAGGTATAAATTACTTTAACAATTAACCATATTAAAATACTCCATAAGCACATATTGAAATTATCTGATTATTGAATTATTTGTTGATATTCTAAATAAAATTAACTTCTTAAAATTTCCATGATTCCAGAAGCTCATCCAGTCATCAAATACATAAATTCAAAGCTATAACATTAGGTTATTAACATGATTTCACAATTCTACGTATTTTTTGCCCATATGGCTGCACAGCACTTATCAACAAAATTATTATAATTTTTTTCATAATCATAAAGTCATCATAAAAAATATTCTTTCGCTTAAGTTATCAGTTAAACATTATCATATAAATATTTAAATAGAATTTCTTTTAGGTAGATTACAAACAGTACTGCTAAAACTTTTTCAATTTTTGGATACAATTTTAAGTTAAACGTAACACAACCTTGCAAAAAATCTACAATATTCATTCATAAATTTAAATTCCACTCCCAAAAAGTCTAATTCATCAATACTATAATCAATTTACACTATCATGAATCAAAGGAAGTGCGATATTAAGTCTCAAAAATATTCAAGAAAAACTCTCATGACACACGTGCAATAAAAAAAAGAAGAGAAGAAAATTCTTTCATTAATTGACGACAAGTCACGTAACAACCCAACCTAATTTTTTTTTTATCATTAAATAAAAAATTATAATAATGAGAATTTATTCTTTCGCGCACACTTTAGCGCAAATATCAAATTGATTTTGAAATATTTATTTAAACATGAGAAGTATGCCATTGTTGACATACTACATAAATTCCTATGAACTCTTGTCTAGTTTTGGAATTTTTCTGCAAAGAGTTTTTATTTTATAAACTCAAGAGATTTTAATTTTCGTGGAATTGCAACTGGGCAGTAAAAAGCCATTCACTCCTTTCCATATGACAAATTATCTTTAGTCAAAATATTTATCTTCTTTATGAGACATCTTCGGAAATGCACTTGGTCGTGTCACAAAACAAATAAACATTGAATGATGATATCGGAAGATCCTCACCCCTTTCAACTTTGTATTCTATTGGACATAAGCCTTCTATTGTCATTGGAATAAAATGTTGGGATCTTGGGGGGTTAGTTTTTAAGTTTTGGAGCAGCTTTTGTGGAATAATTTGGAATATAGTACGTAATATTGAACAAAAAATAGATGCAGAAACACAAGGCCAAGAAAAGAGCAAAAATCTACTTAAATTTTATTGCTAAATTCTATGATGCCTTACTTGACCCACCTTGACCTGCATCTTCGTCCCCAAACTCCAGACCTAATTTACGTACAACTCCTCACCATATTCCCAATAATATTCATAATTTCCTCACACATATGGCAATAATTTCATTCGCATCATCACTCATTCTTCTTTCTTATGCCATTCTATATGCTTCTTATTCATCATTTTAAATGCAGAAAAAAAAAAATTCTTTGTTGCACTTTGAATTCTTTCTTTCATCGGTATGTAAAGATGCCGGAGCAATTTATTTGCATTTACATTGACATAAATCCCTGAGATTACAAGCTAAAGACCATATTTACATGATTTACGTATACAAATATTCATTAGTCTTACTTTTTTTTAGTTTTCTTTTTCTGTAGATTCTATTCTTATTGAGAGTTAAAGAAATTATTGAAAATAAAATGAAAATAGAAAGGAATATTGGAAGTAAAAAAGGAGAAAGAAGAATATTTTAAGAAATTTGAGGTATTTTGAACGCATTTTATGACTAAATTAGACAAAAATAGTAACTAAAATTTCAAAAAAAAAAAAAAAAATAGTGTGAGATGTGAAAATTTGTGTAAGCAAACTAAGTTAGGACTTGAACCTCTGACAGGGGCGTAGCCAGGAATTTTTTTGAGGGGGGGTTTTTGCTACTTTTCGACGTTTTTTGGTTCGGATCTGAAAAATTCAATAATATCTAGTATAAACCAGAGTTGGCAATCGGCGGAATTCGGCCATTTTTTGTCTCCTGCCATCGGCGGCCATCGGCCATCGGCGGCCCGCCGATGGCAGGTGTCATCGGCCATCGGCAGCCCGCCGATGGCAGGTGTCATCGGCCATCGGCAGCCCGCCGATGGCAGGTGTCATCGGCCATCGGCAGCCCGCCGATGGCAGGTGTCATCGGTCATCGGCAGCCCGCCGATGGCAGGTGTCATCGGCCATCAGCGGCCTGCCGATGGCAGGAGAAAACTGCCGCCGATCGCCGATTGTCGGCCATTTTTTTCCAAATTTATTTTTTAAAAAAATTTTAAGACTAATATAATTTAAATAACACTAGCATAAAAGTCAGAGATCGAAGCTAATACTTTCAGCCTATCTAATTTTTTGCTTATTTGAAAAAATTAAGTTATTTAAAAAGTGTTTTAGATATTCTAACTATTCTTTGGTTTATTTTCTATGATTCTAAATCACATTTCTGAAAATTGGGAGTATTAAGCTCAAAATTTAATTTTAAAAACTTTTTAGCCGATCGACATATTTTTTGGTATATTAAATTTTTTTAAAAAATAAATTTGGAAAAAAATGGCCGACAATCGGCGATCGGCGGCAGTTTTCTCCTGCCATCGGCAGGCCGCCGATGGCCGATGACACCTGCCATCGGCGGGCTGCCGATGGCCGATGACACCTGCCATCGGCGGGCTGCCGATGGCCGATGACACCTGCCATCGGCGGGCTGCCGATGGCCGATGACACCTGCCATCGGCGGGCTGCCGATGGCCGATGACACCTGCCATCGGCAGGCCGCCGATGGCCGATGGCCGCCGATGGCAGGTGTCAATCGGCGGGCTTTCGCCGATTGCCGCCATCGGCATGCCAACTCTGGTATAAACTTCGCGAAAATAGGGGGTGGGGTGGGGTTTGACCACAAACCCACCCCCCCCCCCCTCTCTGGCTATGTCCCTGACCTCTGATTTCATTAAATTAGAACTTTTTCAAGTTCAAGACGATTATTAGTTGTTTAAATGCTGTAATTTTTTTCTAAATATTTCTTCCTGGAAAAAATGCAATAATATTATCAAAAATCAAATCTCTTAAAAATTCACTTAAAGTAAATTTCAATTAAAGTAGGTAAATTTAATTTGACAAAAACCTAAACTCATTGACAAGCAGACAAAATTAAATTTCTCTTGCTTTGAAAATTTCCAACTACAACCTAAAAATTGATGGATGATGTTTTATTCTAAATACATCTTAATTTGAATGAATCGTGTGTTTAAAATTATTATTCTTTTTAAAAACATGAAAATTAAAAATAATTCTAAAAGAAAGTTTTTTTAAAAAAAGAATGAATCAAAGGAATAAAAGGAGAAAATTTGAAAGAAAATAATGAATCATCAATGAAGAAATATTACAGCGTCACAAATCGTTTAAGGATCTGAAAATAATATGTTTTAAAAAAAATTGAATAACTTCATTTAAATTTAGTTCCAGTTGCATGAAAAACATTTTTTAAGGATTTTTTAATATCCATATGAAAATTTTATTTTGAATTCTGTTTTACATAAAAAAAATTTGTCTCGATTAATGATTTTTGAAGAAGTTCCTGTTTATTTATTTTTTAAGAATTTTTTCGAAGAAATTTTAAAAAAACCTTGACAATTTAAAACTTTTACCCATAATCGATCATTTTTGCCATGTCTTCCTCAAACGTCTTCATTATCTTCATTCATACCCAAGATCACCTTACAGTCTTAACACACATTAAACGGATTACAAAATTTCTAATCTAAATTTGTTTGCTGTTCATCAGACTGAAACAGAAGAGTAAATAAAAATTAATCTTAAATGCATCTTCAAATTACAATCACAACAACATGAAAATTCACAAAAAATCTTCTAAAGTATATCTTTCCAATCAAATCCATCTATCCACTTGCTCTTGTGTCTTTAAGATTCTTGATCGATTCCTTAAAAAATATTATTTTAAACAAACACAGAAAGAATTATCGACAAGTAAATCTTATCAAATTGTCATGCTTTTTATGGTCATCGTATCGTTTTACATTACATTCTTTAATTCTGCTCCAGTTTAATCTCCTCTTATGTTTATGTTTAATAGCCAGTAATAACATGATGTCTGTCCTAAATGGATTAAATCATTTTTTTCTGTTAAATGTTTCGGGTTTGTTTTGATTTATCCTTTAGTTGATTATTTTGAGAAGTACTTGTGATGGTCTGCTGGAGGGATAGATTTGTAGTCAGAGAATCTGAAGATTTTTTGAGAAAAAAAATTTGAATTTTTTGAGAATTTTATATTTTGTAATTTGAGGTGAGCTGAGGAGATTTGAGCTGTTTTCTGATTAGTTATGCTTATTTGTAATAATTGCACTGGAGAAACTAAATTTTTAAATTAAATTGAGCTCAATTCAAAATAATCTATTAAGTAAAAATTTCCAACCTAATTCGACAAAAATCTAACGATCTGTAACAACATCAACTTGTCAATTGTTTACACATTTCATTAGCACGTGCAACTCTCATTCATACTTCATAAAACCTAATTTAATCAGATCTCAGCATGCAATTCCAGAAACTCAACAAAAATAACTGCAATATTTACCCAATTTACAGCTGATTTTAGATTCAGTTGTTGTCGTCTCTAAAAAATAAAATAATATAAAACAATCTGTCATGAAAAATTCCTCCAGTAGAGTTTAATCTTAATCATCATCCTGATAATTTTCAAGACAAAAAAAAATTACCTAGGGAGCTAAAAAAATAAATAACAACAACAAACATCCCCTAATCTTACTACTGGCATCAAATGTAATTTAACTTTTTTTTTGCTTGAAAAAATCTAAAATAAGGAAGAAGAAATAAGTAAAAACAGATTAGTTTGTATGTGCTAAAAGACATAGGATGTATATATGTGCATTAAAAGTGTCTTGTTTCAAAAGAGAAAACGATGATAATGATGAGCTCATTCACAGAAATCTGCATGGGTGGCTCACAAATTACCCCAAAAAAAAAATTCATGTTTTGCGAGTCCATTACATTTTCACACTCTGAGATTTTCTTTGGGTGACTTATTTTGCACTATTTTGTTGTTTAGGTGTCCTAAGCTCTCGCATTTGTTAATGCCTTTCTATAGAACCCCTGGTGAGGATTGACGCAATTGAAAGAAATATTTTTTTTGCTTTAAAAATGACACAAAATTTTTTTTTTTTATGGTTGAATGATGCACTATACATGCATGGACGTTGTTACTTACCTCAAGATATCATCATTAATTCCATTCATCATTAACACTTTAGGCCTTTCATTAGTTTCTGGAATTATCTTAAATAAAAGAAGAAGAATCTTTAAAGACATGATGAAGATGTTTTTTGAAGTTAAATGAAGATTTTGGACATAATGCAAATGAATGCTATTTAGAATAATAAAAGTTAAACGAAGTGAATATGCATTGAGGTGATGATGAGTATCTTGGCTTTATGGATTTTGTTTTGTGTGCTAAAAATTGTAAGCATTCAGGAGTGACAATTTTATTTTAAAATACCGAAATTAGGTACTCAAAAATATTCAATTTATTGTGTTGTTAGTCTTGGTTTATAATGCTTTGGTTAACATGGACAAAAAGTCAGAAAAATTTTGATTAATTGATTTCTTAAGAATTTTAATTTTAAAATAATATTAGGAGAATTTGGTGTTAAGCTATTTTTAATCTCTCTTTCTATTGAGTTTCTAATCTAATGATGATTTTTGGTATGACATTATTCAAAATTTAAGAAGCTTGGTTTAAGTTTATTTTATAAATTTTAATTGGACACCAATAGCCAAAAATTTTAAAAGTTAGTGTTCAGATAGTTTATCTCACGGCTATTTACAGATACACTAGCTTAAATCTAGCTTTTAAATAACTTTTAACGGTCGTGGTTACTAAGGCAAAATGAGTCAAAAAATAATATATTTTAAAAATTCAATTATTTCTTTAATATTTGTAGGTCAAGATACTACATGGACATAAAGTGATCAAATTGATTCTAAATAATTTAAGCAGCAACAAGTTTATGAAGTTCTGGATACATTGCTAGGATTACTGCTTAAGATTATTTTTATTCTCAAGAATCTGGATTAGTTCAACAAAATTATTTCTTTTTGAAATCTTTAGCCATTAGGAGTCCTAAGTTCTAACCGAAAAATCGTAAAGAATAAAAATTTTGTCATTCAATATCCACCAAACAAATAAATTTTCTACCCAATTGGCATTCTAACAACTCGTTTCTTCTCAAAAATTCTACTAACAAATATTCTCAACCATAACAAAAAGACAATAATCAATTAGTGCATTGCAAACCTGCACGACATAAGACAAACAAAAATAAACAAATTTTTATCTCCATTCTAGGATCTTTCTACGTCAATTGCTTGAGACAACCATACCATCTCGATTTTCATCCTTTTTCTCCTCCAATTTCTCCCTTGGTGTTCCATGGAACTCTATCGACCATTACAAATTCATTATCTTGAGATGCGATGAGAGAGACAATTTTCCGGTGAATTGAATTTCAGAAAAAAATGATTAAAATATTTTTTAAGTAATTGGAGACAAGACCGACCGATGGACATGAAATTTATTTGACCCGGATGGATTTATGAATATTATTTTGTAGAAATTCACAAATGTTGCTACTAATTGAGATCAGATTGTATGTTGAAAGGATTTTAGAATTTTTTTTGTACCATTTGGAAGTGATAATTATTTTTTGGAAGGATATGGGGGTTATTTTGATGTTAGGGGTTGGTTTAGGGAAAATTTTGAGTTAATCACTAAAAAATAAAAATATATTGAAATTCATCGTATGAAAATAGAAAATGGATCAGAAACTGTATAAAATTCAAAATAAGTAGAGGCACAAATTTTTTGAAAATTTCATCAATCTGGTGACATCATTTAACAACATCCCCTAAGGATTATCTCCAAAACTTTGTTTACTTTAACACATTTTTGCTTTCTCATTTCTCAAAAATCATGTAAGTTTTTCTTGTAATTTGTAAGAGGATCCTCAGAAGCAACAGCCTTTGAAAAACTTTCATAAGTGTGCCAAAGTCCACTCCATACTAAAAATGACAAGATAGAACTGCTACTTGACCGAAAGGATTTATTAATGTTTATTTATGTAAATAACTTTCTTATGAACATTCTCTCAACTGTCCACTTTACATGCACAAGATGTCACAACATTCTTGACTATTTTTTCTTCTTATTAATATTAACAATTTTTTTTTTATTAGAAAATCCACTTAACATTTGGAATTGAAAATGTTTTGGCATGTGGCTCATGTTTTTTCATGAATATTTTATTCTATTTTATTTTGATAATTTCATTTTGTGCTGGATAAATTAAATTAACATGTCGCATGAATAAAAGGTATTGATTGAAAAATTATTAATTAATTCAATGTTTGATTGTATTTCGAGCTGTTTTAATTGATTAAAATTTTTAAAATAGTAATAACAATTTACATAATGTTCAAATTTAGATTTTTTTCAAGGTAGATTGATGATAGTGAGAATATTTATTAAATAAATTGAATTTAGATATTTGTGGCATAGAAAGGGACCGAAATCGATTTTTTGTTAAGAATTTTATTTTCTTATCAAATGTTAAGGTTTAAGATTCAGATTCATTTTTGGGTGGTCACTTGTATGATCTATTGGTAGTATATGCAATATTGTTCGATTCAAAAATTAAAAAATTTATTTTTTTAAAAAAAATTTTAAAGAAATTTTTAATAAAATGTAGAAAATTTGTACAAAAAAATGTTTTAACTTAAAATTTTATGAAGAATTTCAAAAACACACAAAAGTATCAAATTTTTTGAAACATCATTCTGTGTTAATTATCATCATTTTCACAGTTTCATTTCATCTTTAAATTCTCACGAATTCAACATTAATTCATCCCTTAACATATCCTAAAATCAAAAAACTTAACCCGACAAAAAAAAGTATTAAAAATTAAACAAAATCTTCCAAATCAAACCCAAAATTTCCGATGAAACAAAAATAATTTCCAAAATCTACAAAAATATCCAAAAACAAAAAAAGATCAAAAAGAGTCTCGCTGATTGATTGAATGACTTTGTAAAAATAAAATAAAAATCCACAATTGAAATTCTAGAACCTTGAATAAAAGGCTTTTTATACGCCAAAAAGTGCAGTCAATAAAAAGCCTCAATTTCATGATTCTTTTTTTATAAGCGCCGAAATTTGAGAGCCCTATAGTCAAAAATATAAAAATCTGAATTTTTAAAAATGCTGATTTTTATTCTTTATTTTTCAATTCATTCACCCTCATGTTAAGTAAATTTTACGTCTATTTAGACATTCATTTGTGGTGGTTTGGTAAGGTGCTATAGCACATCTGTCCATATAAACAGCATTTAATGCCAGTGATCCCATAGAGCACACGATGGAACATTATTTTCGATAAATATCAAAAAATAAAGGAATAGAAAAATCCAGTATAAGGGAGAGTGAAAAAAGAGCCAAGTCAGAGCCCCGAAAATGCATATTTATTCCAAATAGAACTGTAAACAATTGTCTGTCAAAAATAACCCTCATACAAGAATTTTACGATTGGATCCTGATAAGAATTTTTTCTACGTCTGTTGTGGCCTATGGGGATGCGCAACTTTATCGATTTTTACGTTTCAATTCCTTATAAAATGTTCAATTGTTGCTGGCACACGACGATCGACACCCTATTGAGTTTGGATATTCCAAAAAAATATATAAAACTTATTTAACTTTCTCGATCACTTACATGTCTGTTAACTTTTTTTTTTTTTTTGTTGTTGTTACAATTTTTATTTTATTATGTTGATGTCAAGATTATGATAAAGATTCATAAATCACGAAGTTCCTTAACCCCCTTTTTTTAATAGCTATTGATTTGTGTACATGGAGACAAGGATATTTTTTTTTTTATTAAATATTTATATGAAAAATATTGAGAAAGTTTAAAAGTTTAGATGGAAATTTGAAGATTTTGGAGCGATCAAAAGATGGATTTTTAAAAGGATTCGAAGTTAAATAAGATTTTTTGAAGCTCGTTTGAAAAAATTTAGTTTAATATTGTGAAACTGAATAAAATCGAAAAATATCTGCAGTAAGTAAACATACACAGAATAAATGAAATTCTTATTGATCGACCTATAAACCATCAGCTAAACTATATTTTTATCGTATTGACATTTCCATTCATACCCAAAATAGATAATGCACTCAATTTACATGAAGACCCCATTAAAATAAGTTCAATCCCCCCTTACATCAATCCATTGACCAAACTATCTATTTTATAATCCAATGCAATAAAAGTAACTGAAATATTTACAAAATTTTATAACATCAATAAAATATTTTAGATTCAAAAAACACTTTTCCAATTGACTTCCTGTTTTGACAACAATTCAGTAATTCATTCCAAGGATTTTTCGCAGAATTTTTGGAGACAAATTTTTTTATGACACATCCAAAAATAGCTGTTGATTGGACTTGAACAGTAGCTTGTTGTTGTAACAGAAATTTGAATATTTTCTGTAAATATTTATGGACGAGTTTTATTGCTTACAGGTTTTTTCATTAAAAAACCAACTGCGTCAATATTATTGGCTAGATTGGAACAAATGTAAAAATTTTTATTGTTGATTTGTGCTCATTTTGAATTTAATTTTTAAAGGTAGTCAAGATGGCAAGATGTTTAAGATTTTTTATCAAAAAACGACAATTTATTTTGTATTTTGTCACTTGGTGGTCGCCAAAAAAAAAAAACTTGACAAAATTTACAAATATCAAAATACAAAAAATCTAACCACAAAAAAACATCGAAATTTTTTGTCAAAATCATGGCACCATCCCAAATACAACAAAAGAATCGAAAAAATCCATTAAAAAGACTCTCGCTTGGCTAAATTTCCAAGAAAAGGACGATCAACGTCCATCGGACGTGTGTAAAAATTGATGTGTTTATTAATAAATGTCCAGCAATGCATAGAACATAATAAAAAGTACGAAAAAAAAATAAAGAAATGAAATTGAAAAGAAAGAAAAAAAAAATGAGAAAAAAAGTCTTTTGTCCATTCAGATTCTTTTGTGTTTATCCGACCACAAATCAAAAAGAATATCTACGAAGAGATTTACTATTGTCCACTGTTCATTCGTATGTGCATGCTTGCAGTAATCATAAATCTATGCTCTTTTCAATAATGCACATAGTGCACGCTAAAATGTGTCCTTGTAGGAATTTTTGAAATTTTTTGATTTTTTATAAATAATCTAAAAGACGAGGTTTAAAACTATTCTTAAAATTACCTAGTTTTAAATTTTTAAAATTTTTAAAAATTCGATATTTTTAAGAATTTAAAAAAAATTAAATTTGATTCAAATTTATTATTAGAGTCAAATAATGTAAGTTTAAGTTTTTGATTTTTTTAAAACCAATTTAATGTTTTCAATAAATTTTGTTCAAAATTTTCAATATATTAAATGTCAAATATTTCTTTTATGTTTAAATACTTAAGTTTTAAAAAAATATTTTAGGTATAAAAAATATTTAAAAATTTTTTTACAAGGGAGTTTGCACAAATCTTTTTATTTCCACAAAACAAAAAAATCTTTTTTTTTTCAAGAAATATAGTTCTATTGTCCACTATTTTAATACACCAGTTCAAAAAAAAATAGGCAAAAAGGTAGCCGATTAAAAAACTGATCGTGACGCGTTCTTCTTACATTGTGTGCAAAATGTTAAAGACGTTCAAAAATTTCTTCCCAGGATTTTATTTTTAGATCAAAAGTGAATTTTTATAAAGAATTTATTTCATGAATCATTTATTGACCGTTGAGTAAATTTAAAGGAAATTATTCATATTTAAAAAAGAAAGTAAGAACTATGTTGGAATGTTGTTGAGAATTTAAAGCAAATATTTGTGATGTAAGAAGTACTGGTTCTTAATAAATTGATATCATTTCTATGAATGAAATTTTTATAGTGAAATGTTTGAATTGCTTTTAGTGCTATTTACATTGAGGTTTTATAGAACATGTTTAAATTTGGTATTGATATGAAGAAAGTTGTGTTCATTTATGAGAAGTTTTAAGTTTTTTTGTTACTGTTGGTTTTCTAATTTAAACAGTCAAAATTAAATTTTTTAAAAAATATACAAAATCAAAATTGTGTAAGAGTAAACATAATTTAAAAAATTAAAAATTAAAACATTATTATAATTTTTTTTTTGAAAAAAATAATAATTTTGAGTTTGAAAACATAAAAAATAAAAATTCACAAAATTAAAATTCACAAAATTTCAAAGTTTAAAAATTTACAAAAAATTCAAAATTTTAAAATCTAAAATCTCCAAAAATTCTCCAAAATCCCAACATCTAATTCTAAACTAACCCAACAGCATGTGTGAACATCACAATAATTATTTCTTCTTATCTAAATGTGCATATTCAGATTCTAATCTGCTGCAATAAAAATTTAGATGAAATTAATTAATTTTCTTTATGAATTCATTAACAATTCTCCAACAATCAAGTCTTGAATCTAGATAAAAAAAGAGCAATCAAGCTCAATAACGGCGGGACATCAGAAAAAGCGCATACAAATTACCATAAAATTCCATACAACACACCGCAATACCTAATCAAGTCGTTAATGATGTCTCATATCTTTTTTTTTTTAAATTTTCTAAACAAACAAGATCTCGCGCGAGCTCAACGCTGTGGACACACGCGGTACATGAGATTTAGATTAACAATTTAAAGCCGTTATTAATTATTTTATGATGATTTTCATGATTCTAAATTGATTCTAATCAGATTACTGTCTACTAATATAAATAATCTTATTTTATTATTTTTGTTGTTGTTCTTAGTTCTTTTATTTTTGTGGTTTTGAGGTGCATGGTTTTTTGATGTGATGAGTTGAATGAGTGCATTTTGACTGATTTTTGAAATTTAGTTCTTCTAAAGTTTTTTTTTTTTTTTTTAAATTTTTAAAAACATTAAAAAGTCAATTGTTAGAACTATATTCAAAAATCCCTAAAAACCACAATTGAAACTTTTTAAACACATTAATAATAATTAATGTTTTTTTTTTTTTTTTTGAATGCACGCAAAATTTAAATTCAAATAGAAACGGATAGAAATCATCCAAAAATCTACTTTACTATATAGGGAAAAAAAATTAGGGACTTTTTCAAAAAACAGTATTTTTTAGATCTCGAAAGCATTTAATGTTCACATTATTTTTTATAAAACTGTAAGGAGACAAAATTAACGACCTAATGTGACTTCCGCGTCTAATGGTATATAATGTTGGACATAGAACTTCCACACCAATAGGGAGGAACGCTATTTTGATTTAAAGAAATTTTTTCGAAAAAAAATGTCGATATTTTACATTTTGAGTCAGAACTTTTTGTTCTACTCATTGAATCTTGCTGAAAAACTTTCACTGAATTATTTGTCTTTTGGTCTCCTAAAGAGATTCTGTGCAGTTTTAGATTTTTGACGAAGGATCTTCTTACATACTTCCGTGCTCGTATAACTTTATGTATGAGTAAAATTTTTAAATAAATTTTTTGTAGCTTATTGCAACGAGAATGTTAATTTTTTTCTAATTAAATAATATTTAACAGTATTTTGTTTAAGCTTTACTTGATATATAATTTATTATTCTACATATGTGGTTTACGAGAAAACTTCAGAAAATCTAAAATGGCATTCTACTTTTTATGATAAGCAATTTTTAGAAAAATTATTCAGTAACTTTTGCAAAACTTGACTAATTTTACCAATTCCTTTTCATTTTTTATAAAGAATTTCTATGATTATCTACAAAATCTTTAATACATATGAATCTTCTACAGTGAACGCAAATAGATGCTTATTTTTTGAGCCGAAAATGTCATTTCCGAAGCAAATTACAAATTTTTATTAAAGCGCAAAAACTAAAGTTACTTTTTTGTAAAATACTTGTTCAATTGGACATATTGACATTGATGTTATCGTGATGTTACATTAATATTTTATGATTGCTCCTTATAATTTAATATAAGTATTTTTGAGAAAAAAGTAACTTTGAGTTTTATCGCTGTAGAAAAATTTGCATATTTGCTTTGGAATGATGACATTTCATACTCAAAAAATCATTCACCTATTTACATTCACTGTAGAACATTCTAATATGTATTAAAGACTAGTAGATAATCATAAAATCTTTATATAAAATGAAAGAAATTAAAAATGTAGATCACTGAGTTTTGCAAGAAGTTATAGAATAATTTTCTGAAAATTTTGATAAAAATGACTATTTTGGATTTTCTCAAGTTTTCTCGTAAACTATTAATACTTAGATAATAAATTATACATTACAAACTGTAAAGCAAAAGCTTAAATAAAATACTATCTAAACTACATTAATTAGAAAAAATTAACATTCTGTATTAATAAGCCATGCAAAATTTACTTTAAAAAATTTTATCATACATAGTTATTATAGAGCACAGAGAAGTACAAGAAGATCTTCGTCAAAAAATCTAAAACTCACAGAATCTCTTTAGAAACTAAAGACACAATAATCTGTGAAAGTTTCAGCAAGATTGAATGAGTAGAATTAAAAGTTCTGACTCAAAGTATGTAAAGGAAATGTACATTTTCGAAAAATATGATGCAAAAAATCAAAATAGCGTTGCTCATTATTATTAATGGAGAGATTATGTCCAACATTATATACCAGCCAGATGCGGAATCATAATAGATTGGTACATTTTGCCCTTCTACAAGCCGTTTTTAAAAATAATGTAACGTTAAAGCACCAGATCAAGCTGCTGTTTTTGAAAAGTCCCTAATTTTTTTCCCTATATAGTAATTCATATTTTTTCCATTCTACTGTCTATACAATTTTAAAAATATTACTGCATCACACTGCATGATAGATGATCAAGCCACTCACATAATAGATTAAGAATAAGAAGTTAATTCAGAAATAAAGAAGAAAACTTAAGATTTTTTTTTATTAAATAACCATGAAAAAATCTCGTTGACAGTTTCAATATTGAAATGAGTTAAAGAGAGCACAGTAATATATAAAATAACGAAGCATAAAATGATGATGTTAAATAAAAATTTTGTTCAAATTAATTTCGTTATTATTTTTGATGGTGCATCCACATAGTGGTGTATTACTAAGAGAGACCACTACATGTACGAGGAGATGAGAATGGTTTATGGTATGCGAATAGATCATGTAGAAAATGTACCATAGGCGATTGATGATGCTGTGACTCCTATGAAAGTTTTTTTAATATTGATTTTATTTAAATTAATCCTTCAGCGCTTGAACATCTTTAGGTTATATATTTTTGGAGAATAATGTCATGCATTAGTAGGAGGTGAGAACTAAAATATTTGAAATATTTTTGATGATTGGAAATTGATTTTTTGGTTATTTTGGGGATGAGTCTGATGCAGTAACTTTGTGGTTTAGAATGAGAATTGAAGTTAATATTGGAATAAATTTAGAAATTTAAGTTTTGAACAACTTCAAAGGAGCAAAGTACTGGCATAACAATACTATTGACTTCAATGCGCTATAAAATTTACCGCAAACGGATTACATCAAAACTTTGCTTTACATCACAAAACATACACATTTTAGTTATGCACCAGAAAACTTCTCTTTTATCTCAAGATTTTAAAACCATCACGATCTTTTAACACAGATTGTAGATCTCTATTCACATCCCAACCATATTCATTAAAATCATAAACTTCAGCATAAAATTAACAGTTTATGATCATCGATTTTATCTCTACATTATCAAAAAGTCAACAAATACAAAATCCTATTCAATAATGGTCCTTTTCATAAAAATCTTCCAATATTGTTCAAATTTCATCTCTCACATCTGTGTAATCTGCAGTGGAAATTTTTCATCTTTTATACAAGTCGCCTTGCACGTGTGACTAGTTATTCTTCATACAAATTTTCAGCGTGACATTAAATAGAATTTTAACTCTAAGCAAATATAGGAACAGCTAATCATGCAGATGTTTTAAAGGCTCTACTTTTGTGTGTTGAAGACGAATTAAGAGACAATAGAGTTAAGGTACTAAATTCACTGTATGATAATAATGGAAATTTAATTTTAAGTTCGGATATGTCCTTGTAGGTATTTTTTTTCAGATTTTTTTTTAGAAATTTTAACTTTTTTGTTAATAAAATATTTTAAACATCAGATAATTTAATTTTTTTCTAATAATTGTGGCATATCCAAAATTCTAACAAAAAATCTGCACAAGGATGAATTCAGCAGTAATAAATCATACAAAAAAATTACAAGGCATGCAATTATCAAAAGCGCAAAAGAAGCAAGAAAATAGGATCTCTTCAGAATAGAACACCAGAAAAAATTTATATTCAGTATTTTTGTTGTTAAGAATAATCATTATGAATTTCTATTATGAGAACTTATTCTCCTTCTTCTTCATTTTACTGCATTTCTATAATAAAAAATTCTTTTGTACGAAAAAAAAAGTTGAAAGGAACTTGTGTGAATGTGTGATAGGGAAATTTCAGGTAAATATTCTTTTCCACATGCAATAAGCCAAGAATCACATTTTGTTCTGCAAAAGACACACGAGTACAAAAAACCGAAAGAGGAAAGAAGATAAGAAGCAAGAAAAAGAAGGATCTATGGTAGACAAATTTGTTTATTTAAATGTTAGAGAGTAGTAAAGCAGTCTCAATGACATTGAAACCTGAAGCCTTTAAAAGTAAGAGTGCATTCCTTTTGGATATTCTGATGAAAGCATTTGCGTAAGAATTTCTGATTGTTCTTCATCGTGGCATAGGGATGGGTGGTAGAGTGGGCGGTAATATTAACGATTTGAATGAACAGTAAATATTTGAGATTTGGAAGATGTCAATTTTCAACACTGTTGTTTTTTATACTGTTTTATTTCGTCCCTAAATCTTTATTGAAAGATACAAAATTTGCAGAATTCTGACAAAACCCCTTACATGAAGAACCAACTCACTTTTACATAAAAAAAAAAAAATCTACTTTTTCTTCTCAAAAAACAAAATATACGTCATTTCCTCAACACAAAAAAAGAAATCTTTTAATTATTCTACGATTATTCTTCGTCACACTCCATAAATTGTCAAAAATTTTAACATTGACACATCAAAATAGTGTCCCTTTTGAAACCATAGAACCATGCGATAATCAATTTATAATTCTCACAGATATAAAAATTAAATCTTTAAAAAGTTGCGCAATTTATGACGCATGTGAGTTCTTTTAAAATTTCACTTTGATATATTTTTTTTTTCATGTCACCAAAAGTGCTACTGACTGAATAAAAAAGAAGTGAGAGATTATAAAAAAATATCTGAATTGACCGATCCATTGTCCACCACTGGAGTTGTGAATAATTTTTGCAAAGTCATTTGAAGGACAGAAAATTAACTTTTTTGACATCGATCTCTTTATAAGAAATTGTTTGACATGTAAAGTGGACCATAAAGGAGGCCTCGAATGTAATATTTGGAAAGACGATTTAGATGTTTTGTTGATTCGTAATGTCAGATTGGATTTTTAGAAAGAAATAACATTAAGGATAAGTTCAGCGGAATTAGGTGAGGAAATTTATATAAAATATCTTATTAGATTAGAAAGTTTGCGATCTTCAGAACATATTTAATTTAATATATTAAAAACTTACAACCATTTTTACCAAAGGTGTTAATTTTCTTTGCTTTCATCACACAATTTACTATCTCCATAAAATTTCAAAATCCCCCGAAAACATAGCAATAGCAATACAAAATCCAATTAACTCAAAGCCATTACTACTTTTTGATATTTATAAATATTCATCGCTAAGCTAACACAGAACATTATGATTGTTTTTAGTTGAGCCATAATTTACTATATACCTCAAAGCAAAACCTTTGAGATGAATACATCTGCAAGTAATGCATTAAGTCAGTTATGCTAAAGTGGAAGTGAATATTTTTTCACAACTCATAAAAATGTAATATCTTGAATTGCGGTATGTCATACAAAAAATTATTATTATGTTCACTGTTGCTTGCCATACACAATTATATTTATTTTGATTTTCTCTATGTAATATCGGACCACCCACCGTCATAAAAAGAAGCATGTATTAAAAAGGAGGAAGAAAGAAAAGAAATTTGAGCATGAAGGGTGCCATAAATCTTCTTCTGTTTGACACCAAAAAGTCATAATACAAAATACATTTTTATCGCTGTTGCCTTTTACACAAGGTAAGATTTTAAAAACTTGATAAAGGCTGATTTGGTGATAGTTTGACTGACTGACTGGATTTGGAATTTCATTCATTTTTGAAATTCGTAAAAATGAGAAGCTTTGAGTCGTAAAATGAAGAGCTTAGACTAAGTTTAATTGAGTCGTCAAAGTGCCAAAAATATTAAAAAATCGTTCACCAAAATGATTAAAAATTGGATATTACATCGAATTCCTCATTCTGTCCTTACATGCTTATTAAATCTGAAAAATATTAGGATGAAACTGAACTAAAAGATTAAATTGGCGATAAGACATCGAATCCCTCAACATCAAAAATAGCATTACTACATCATAAACCATACAATTATATACCCACTTCTAACAAACTTCTTATTTTCTGCTGACAAACAAAAAAGTCAGTACAAACGCGACAGTGGTGGATTACACGAAATAAACAATAATCAAGTATGAAAGCTTCTTAAGTGTGATCTGCTTTAGAATTGCCCTTTATGTAATTCCTACGACAACATTTTGAGGCAATTAGTGGGTTTGAAGAGATTTTGATGAATATCACACGCACGTGACATATGCATATATAGTACAGATGTTAATGAAAAATAAGAAATTGATTTTAATTTCACACTTTTTCCCAATTTTTTCTCCTTTACTCAAAATAGGTACACTAAAATTGAATCGATTGTGAAAATTTGTTTTAGTTTTACCGTGTTATTGAATGATTTTTTTGATTCAATTCATATTAAGGATTGAAAAAGTAGTGAAGCATGGTTAAATAATTCAAGTAAAATAGGAAAAAATATCAATAGTAAAAGTAGTAAAATAAAAGGAGTTGAACTAATTATCTTTAATGGTAAATTTTTATACCATTCAAAATAAGAATAAATTATTTCACATACACCGCTAAAATTGCATGTTATTATGTCGTATGTTCAGTCATTTGTATAATTTTACAAAGACATGTAATAACAAAAGCTGATGTGACAAAAACTTGAAGAAAATTTAGTTTTGATTAGGTATATTGAAAAGCCATACATTTTGAAATTTAATAAAAATATTGGCGTGCATTTGTGCATGACAATGATTTAACATGATGTTTTTAAAAAAGAAAAATTGAATTTTTGCACTTACAAAAATTGATTAATATTATTAAGAGATTATGCTCAGTTAAAGATATATAATTATTCTATAAAGACAAGTGATAAATGTTTTATTAGCTGACATAATTTACTTTAAAATTTCAAATGGTTCAAGCAATAATTTGAAAATAAATGAATACCCAAATACGTTATTTAATAAATATATTAAATTGATTTTGAAAAATTAAAAAAAATTTGTTAAATTGGTTCAAAATTCAAAAAAATTATGTAAATTTCCATTTCATCAAAAACCTAGAAAAAATCTAATGATAACAGAAACTTCAAAAGAATAATACTAAAATGATTAGTTCTGCTACATGTTTTTAATTTTCAAATCCCAGCCATTATCAAAAACCTCTATTCAATGATTACTCTACAAAAAAATCTAAATACAATAATAATAAAAGAATTAGAAAAATCTACATAAAATAATTCCATAAACTTGCCCATGTAAATATAGTGAGAATTTTATTACAACCATAAAAATAAATTTTCATATTATTTGCCGATCGTTGACTGTTATATTATATATAATATTTACTATCGTGTACTTGCCTACGTATTCGACAAACGGATTGGAATTGTAAAATAATACAATTTTGATAAAGAAAAAGTAGCTGCCAGAAGTTATTACTTTTTATTGTTGATGAATGTGCACTTCTTTGTATTGTTATGAATGTAAGACTCCACCAGAGTTACTTTACCTGGTAAGAGAATCGATTTTTCAAATTATAAATTTTTTTGTGGGCTTAATAAGAAAATTTGTTGACGAGTTTTGAAACTGTTGCGAATAATTATTTTGGGGATGAGATTTTCGGAGCTTGAATGATTTTAAACACAAAAAATCAAGGATTTCTATTAAAAAAATTGTTTTGGGATTTTTATTAAAGTGCCTCCTCCAATGGTTGCATTGATTTGATTTTATGATGAATCCTCAAAGATGGATGAATAAACTTATTTTAAATATCACTATCTTTTTAATGTAGAAGTAACAACCATTGAGCTTCAATTTATGATTTACACTAACTTTCAAACCAATTGTTACAATGGTATCTAAAGTCTCATTTCATTTCAAAAATGTCTAAATAGCATTTAAAAGTCAGTCAAATAAATAATTTGAGAATTATGACTCAAAAATCAATTGATTGAATTTCAATTTTTCATTCTAAATGCAATCAATTTCATCAAAAATTTGTTAAAGTAAAATTCCCAATGATAATTGAATTAAAATTATTTAGTATCTAATTAAAGTTCATTGCATTTGAATTCAATATAAAATTCAAAAACTTAGCATATACTATATGACGCAAGAATATTGGTACACGTAATGTAACAAATCAATGATAATCCAATAATTATGACATACAATAAGATGACAAAATAAAAAGAAAATTTTAATATTTTGGATTAAATGAAAACAATGATAGGATATTAGAGATGAATATCATTAACTGAATTTATGATTTTATTAGAAATTCATCTACAAAAATAAAAAGATTATAGATTCAGGCAAAACAAAAATTGATAAAAAAAATATTACGTATGAAATTTCAAAAGTTTTGTGCTTTCAAAATTGCCTTCTTGCTAAAACAACTCGATGCATCTTTGTTAATTGGACCAAACAGCGAAAGCAGATGATTTTATTTTATTTTACAAAAGACTGAATTCAGCTATTGTTCTTTTAGTTCCTCAAAAACAAAGCAAAAATAATTTTTTGAATGATGGATTTCAATATTTAAATTAGAATTGAAATAAATCTGTTAATTCATAATTGATATTAAATGCAGATTGATGCTCCACTTAAAACAAAAATCCTATTAATTTGATTGATCTTGCTACGTCTTTTGAGGACATTTTACTTTTGAATTTGAAAGATAAAAATCCGAGTTTGAAGATTAACGATAGACAACGAGAATGAAAACAAATTTAAATTTTAAATTATGAGCTCTAATGCATCTTCAATTTTATGTTCCATTATCTCTCTCAGTGCCATCCATAAGTAATGTTAGGCTGGAAGCAACAAAAACTCAAATGTTGTAAAAAAAATGGATTTTCATTCAACTTTAATTAGAGTATGAAAGACTGACTAACGACAAATGAATTCATTATATAGTGATTATTTTTTTTTTGATGTGTAGATTAACTCCACAATTTTGCAGATAGAAAGACACCGTCAAAAATAAATCAAAATTATTAAAATTTTGGAATAAATTTGTTTGATGAGACTTGAATTGGAACTGACATTATCGATTTTTTGTGAGACGTAAAAAATTGTGATTTTACTAATTTTTTAAGGATGTATAAAATTGTTATTATTAAATTTATTTAAGGATGAAAATAAAAAATTGCAAAAAATCAACAATTTTTAAAAACTGGCGTAATATATATGATTTGGAATGTAGCAAAGCCATGAACTTAGAATCCGCAAGATAAAAGCCAACAAAATTGGAAACTTAAAAAGTCAAAATTGGTGCATTTTTTAATTGGCAAAATTGATTAAAGCAATTATAAAGCATTGCCAGTCTTAACGATTAAAACTTGTAGCTTCCAGTTACTTAAAATTATTATCTAAACTATTGCAAAATTACTAAGCAATAAACAAATACTTACACAAGAATGAAAAAATTGATGTTTTTAAATAACTTAAGACTCTAGTTTAACCTCAAAAATTATGAATATTTAACAAAAAAAAATAAGCAAATAAAGATTTTATTATCTAAAATTTTAGATACTACATCAGCAATTTGCTCTTCACAAAAAATAACATGTATTATATTAATTTTTAAATTAAGAATGATTACATTACGTCATGTTTTGCCATCATTGTTGCAAAAATTCATGTCATTTAGAGCTCTTTGATATCACAAGAAGAGTACAAATAATGTCTACTAAAAAATTATTAATATCAAAATAGAGCCACCAGAATTTTGGCTTAAATAAACCATTAATAATAGTAATGTGTTACAGTTGTTAAATAATGTGTACGCACGCCCGGCACCTCGAGCAATTTTTCATCACCTTTTCCATGATGAAATGATAGGAACTAAAAATTCACTTAAAACATAAAAAAGATAAATAATCATGAGTTATCATGCGATTCACTTGAAATGAATCAAGTTTGGGAGAAAAAAAAGCAAAGAGGCAAATTGCTATTAGCGAAACATTTCAATTCTTATACTTTAAACTTATTTTTGACAAGTTCTTTTTTGACAAAGGTTTAGATGATGCATGAAACGTTGCAGCATGAATGAAAGATTTTAGTCTGAAACTGCAAACGTCAGCACCTTATAAAAACAATACAAGAATTTTTGATGGTTACCTGCATGAAGAAAAAATTTCAGAACGGTTTATGCAAAGATCATCATCCATTGACAATGGTCAAGATAATAGAAGGCATGCATGGTATGAATGTGTCGGAAAGAATTGATGGATGTTTTAAAGCAATGATTAATTTTTTAGTTGATTATGCATAATTTTGGAAGACTTAAATGGTTACAAATTTTCAAACTACCTTAACGACTCTAAGTCTTCGAGTCCTTGATTATGGCTGAATACAGCAATTTTCAAAAGTCGCATTTTCAGCCTTTTTGTCTTCCTTTAATAATTCTAATTAATTGTATTCCAAGAAATTGTACCAATTGAATTCTTCCAGGTCAAATTTGACGGTTAAATTTTTTTCTCTCTAAAGAGTCCCAAAAAGACAAAGAAAAACAGCCGAGAGGTAAGATCAACACCAAATGATATGAGTGATACAAAGCTCATCACAAAGGACACACCACTATATTATTTAAGCTAAAGAAATTATCTGCTTTTATTTTCATAATCCTCAGCACTTTTTCAAGCCACCCCTTCGTTCACTGTAAAAGTGACTTGTACAATACATCCAATAAGCCATCAAACAAAGTAATTTTCATTACTTATTAAAATGCTATATCAATCATTTATCGCATACGGATGGAGAGGTAAATATATATATTTTTTATATGTGAGAGATTATATGTAATTTGAAACAATATTTTATTGACATGCTGTTCATAAACGGCTCCTTAATCTTCAATTGCAATGAAAGCTACCAATATCATTTAGAATGAATATGTATATGCGCACGATAGAGTTGCTACACGCATATTTTTATTGTAATTTTTTAATAATTCACTCGTACCCATCATCAAGTTCTAGATTAAGACTTGCCTTTATGCTTTTTGATATCCTTGGGTAGGTTTTATGAGGATTTTGATAAAAAAATGATGCGAATTTTTGGAGTTGCTTCTTTTAAGACTGAAGTAGATTTTTTGCTTCTAAAGTGATGCGAAACATTGTTTGCTTCACAGAAGATGCAAAACAGTTCTACATAAGATTTTAAAAATTTATTTGCATCCATTTTCGCATCTCTACTCTAAAAAGTTTCATCTTAAAGATGCGAAAAAAAAATATTTTAAAACATTTTCTGACGCAACTTAACCTACGAATTACTCTTATAAATATTTCATATTGACGATTATCGAAAGTGATTCATTAGATTAATGTCCTCCCCTTTCTTTATTCTGAATAAAAGAAGAGGTACTGGTATAAATATTGGCAGCATATATTACAATAGCGACTCACCATCAGCATCTAATCGCACACCAAAAGCAACAAAACGAGTAATTAGAATTTTTTTTATTCATTACCGTTCTCTCCGGCACACATAAAGTTCTTTTCCTTTTCATTTCATTCCTCATCTTTATTGAATATATATTTTATTATTTTTTTCGGTTGCACGAGACAGTGAAAAATGCAAAAAAGTACTGCTTCGTCGTTGTATTTTTTCTGGTTTCTGTTGTTAAATATTAATACGCGCGCGTACAATAAAGAAGGAAAGAAGATAAAAATCAAATAATTACAGGTTGCATCGGCATAGGTTGTGAAAGAAGAACAAAAAAATAAAACAGGAGAAGAGAATGAACTAAATTGTAATGAAGTAAGATGCAGTGAATATATATGCGAATGTTATGAGATCGAGTGACCAGTGGGTGACATTTAAAACTCAATTTCGGAATTTTGCAGAAACTTTATCTAGATTTTGTCAGAAAAAAATTCAAATCAAAAATTCTATTTTTTTGCAATTTTTTTATTTTTCTAGCCTCAAAATTTCCCCACCAGTCATGATTTCTTCTTCTTTCTCCGAAAATACACAGGAACTATTGTACAACAGCAACAAACCAAAAAAAGAGTTAGAAGCCTCATTTGTTAAAAACAACGGGCGATGTCTAGTTCAATTTTTAAGTGTCTCTTAATAAGTCTTTCAACTCACATGTGTGTTCATTCCCATCGTTAGAACTGATGTTGCTGCACGTGAGGTTTGCATAATGACAACAGAAAAATAATAACAAGAAGAAGTAGATATGAAGAAAGAAAGACATTTGTTGATGACAATTGAAATGTTTATGAAGACGAATGATGTTATTTATTAGTACATCAATTGACTAAGTTTTTTTTTTGTCCATTATGAACATCATCATCGATCGAGTTTTGATATTTGTTGGAGGTATTTTTGGAGTTCTTATAGTTTGCCTTAGTTGCTTGGCTTCAAGGAACATATGAGAAAAAAAAAAATCAAAAATTTGCTTGTACTGCTTCGAAACTAGAAGCTCTGCCTCACATGACAACTCCAGCTTCTAGTATTCATACTAAAAAACACAAAAAATGTAAATTACATGCAAATCCACTCTCTTCATTGCTTTATTTTCTGTTTGCATAAAACTTTTTTTGGGCAATAGATTATTCGATTTCGATAAGATAAGCTGTAGAAAAAAATCAAGAGATTATACTAAAGACCTCCCGAGAAAATAATGCGTCTCATCTAATTTAAGAAAATCTAAAGAAAGATGAACAATTTTTTTGTATAGTAATCTCTTGGTGCTTGTACCTTGTTAGCATGAAAATGACTCAAAAGAGATAAATCTCAATTAAAGTTAATTGAATAATGTACATCTTGTGAATAATTTTTTTCTTCTTAGCTTTTTTTCTTTTTGTTTTCTGTGTTTTTTGTTTACGAAAGCAAGTGCAAGTGATGCCGTGGAAAAAAATTATTGCTGAATTATTGCAATTGCATGGCTACACGCTCAGGTATCACTTATGAGATTGTTAAAAGTACCATTTAGTATGGTTCATAATTTTCACTTTTGCACTTTATAATGACAGTTTTAAGTACCCATGCATATCATTGCACGTCATAACTCTTTTTTGTTAACAATAATGTTATGCGGATAGGGTTGGAGGCGGTTTTAATGTTATTGTGACGGTGTTTCTTTATGGAAATAAAAATGTGGCAAATTTTTGAAAAATTGGATTTTTTTTTGCTTTTTTTAATTTTTGAATTTTTTAGGTTGATTTTTATAAGTTCCACTTTATTTAGAAAAGACATTTTTTTTTCATAAAATTTAATTTTTCTCAAAAATTTTAATTGCTTTTATTTTTAAAAAAATTTAAAGATTTTTTAAGATCTAAAAATTTTAAAATTTCTGAATTTTCCAAATTTTTATTTTTTAAATTTTTGAAAATTTATTTTTTTTTTAAAAAAAAACGCTTTATCCTAAAATCAAATATCCAAAAAAAATTATCGCTCATTCTCACTTACACCCCAATTTCAAGAAACAAAAAATACAGCAGTTATATAAAAATGTAATTAACCAAAATTAGGTGCTATATATCTTTAAGTCGTTATGGTTAAATAAGAGCATTCGTACGATTTACACAAAACAAATTCCTCACGAGATAACTAACAAGTGCCGACAGAAGCAATAAGTACGCGAAAAAAGAAAACTTTTGTTTTCTTCTTTTGCACACATAATAAGGAGGAAAGCTTGAAAATTAATTGAGTGAGGAGAAATTAGGAATTAAGTTGAATTTAGGAAAGGATTCAGCGCATTTTTTGAAATACAAAATTTTCATACAAAAAATATTCACTTGAAAAAAATATTTTCAATACCCAGCCACACTTCATCCCAGTCAAAGTACAAATTAATTCCCAATAAATTATTAACGGCATATAACATAAGTAAAAGGCGTTGTTCGCACCTAGCGTGGTTGCAGAACAGCATAAACATCATAATTCAATGTTGGTGCTAATTTTTATGTTAAAAGAAATTCTTCCTCAAAAACAAGAAAATTTTGTAAATCATAAAGCAATAACATTAATTCCATTAATGAAACGCAAAGTAACTTGAAGCATTAAAGCACATCAATTACTTATGTTACACATTATGTGCAAAAAAAAAATATACATATTTTTTTAAAGCAGAGCAATAATCAAAACGCACCATAATTTTTGGTACTTGTACGTTTATTGATGGTAATTATTCTCATACGTTTGACTCGACTAATGCCACTTGAAAATTGTTGCTAACAAGGCGCGAAAAGGAATTTCCTTTATTTTTTATTTTTTTTTTTTCGAGGCATAAAGATGATTGGCCTTATGATGCTGGTGGATTATTGACAGCTACGAGAATCATAAAAACGCAATTGCTCAATTGCAATGGACATGAAATGGTTTATGGCTTTTGAAGTTTTAAGACATAAGGCAATGAAATGCTAATTACGGTGAATCTTCGGGTTATGAAGAAATTGAGCCTAATTTAAGTTGTATTGAGTGGTTCATTCAGAATTATCAATCGAATCGTGCAAAAAAACTCAGAAAAAAATTGATAAAAATCTCAAAAGAAATTTATTAAAATTTATAATCATTACATTTTAAAAATTTGATAGATTCAAGAATTTGAAAACCGTTTCAAATTCATTCATATTAACTTTTAAAAATTATTTAACGACCCATCTATTTCTACCTTCTTATCACCAACGGGGGCAATTGAAAAATTATTTTCGCACTTCAACTTTTAGTATACAACATATTTATTGCTATAAAGCCGCGCTCAATATATTACATGCTGTTAAAGGCGTTAATTAAAGCAAGATATTTTCCACATTTTAATCTCCTTATTTTTTCCTTTACTTCTCGACATTTTTGCTGTTAAAGGAATTATAAGGAATAAATATTCATGTGTACCTTTCAACACACTACAACACCGAATCTTGTATTAAGCATGCTAATGACTTTTTATTTAGAATATGCATGTATATTGATTTCTTGTACAAAGGGATTGGAAATTGATATCAATTAAATGCGATTTTTATTGGGTGTTGCTTTAAATTGGAACTTTCTCATGTCGTATTTTTTTTGCTGCTGTTTCTTAATGTATCAAAAGATTTGGACTGCTAATGATGTTAAATTAATTTTGAAATTTTTTAATTATGTTGTGCCTTGTAAGGTGATGACTTATTAAGCTTAAGATAATGAGGCGTTGAGTAAGTTTGAAAAAATGCCGACTTATTTTGATTAAATAATTCAAAGTGACTGGTTTATTTTAATTTGGGGATTATAAAATATATGAAATTTTGAATAATCTAAATTTTATTAAAAAAATGTGTCTCTTCGAATTTTAGAAAATAACAAATTCTTAAAAATGTCTACAAAAATTCACTATATTTCATCCTATTCATCTCTAATCGAATGTTCAAAGTACAATACGCGTCTATAATAATCCATTCAGATAATGTACACCTCATGATTGCATTTGCTATCGTTTTTTGCCTTCAATTTCTTAACCATCTCCTCTAAACATAATTTATTGAATATTTCATGACTTGCGGCGATACTGCTTCATCCAAAAAGATATTGAAAATTCATAAAACAATGAAACAATTTTTTTAATATTCACATTGGCACTTGTGCCTTCAATTTGTTGTGTCGATTATATTATTGGCGAAGACTCAAATATTGTACCTTTTTTGTTTAATGTGTCGGAGATGTAGAGCACATAAAGCATATACAAATTATGCTTAAAGATATTCAATACTTTGAAAATAAAAACAATGGACAATTTATCATTTTGCATAACAAGATTGCCGATTTTTTTTTTATACTTCTTAAGTCTTCTTTTAAGGCCGTATTAAAAGTTTAAAGAAATATTTAAATGATATCAGTGCAGCCAGAAACAGAAAGAAGAAATTGTAGAGACTTTATCGTGCGTCGGTACATGGATTAACTCTTCTGTGTATTATTAATAGGCTAGGGATGAAAACTAGTGTGATTTGAGTTTAGTTTTTAAGGTAAAGACTTATTGTCGAGTTTTTTAAGCCTAATTTTCAAAGGGGCCGTTAGCTCCCCTTCTGTCACAAAATCTTCATTCAAAAATATTATATTGTTTAAAACTGTCAGCCTCACTACCCTCTCCCTAAAAATCGGACATCATGAGTTGCCACAAAGCAATAACTCAAAACGTCCAACAACAAGTTATCATCCCTTAAATAATGTCTCCTATTCTCATGAACATTATTCAACTCAATAGCTAAGGCTACAACAGCAAGTGAAACTCTAATAGCTCGTAAATGCATCTTAGTAGTGTTATAATAATCTCTACATGCTTTCAATAACCGCAAGCGATACTTTTTATTCTCATTCTGTTCCATCATATTGTCAGATCCCATAAAAAATATATGAATTTTTATATATTTTTTTTCTGTTAAAAGAACCACGATATGTGCAACATTTACATGCATGCTGAGTTCACTCAATGGCAACGACGTGGCAAATACTGTAAAATTGAATTAAAACATAACGTTGTTTATGGAGATTCTCTTGCTGAATTGCTGAAGGTGTTAGGAAATTGTTTTTTTTTCCTTCATTTTCTTCTCATATTCTGATAGTTT
>JANIWZ010000064.1:0-39962 GCA_026123125.1 Chironomus striatipennis | reverse complement strand
CTTATTTTTTTACTGATTGATTGGCATTGAAAAATGCGCTTCCATCAATCATCTTTAGCAACTTCCATGCATATCTTAATAGTAAAAGATTTAAGACATAAGAAGGCAAAATCTGTTTCTTTTTATCATCAAGAGATTTATTGCTTTTAATTATCACATATTTCATACAAGAAGAACGTAATTAACATACAACTTAAAGGAATGGCATATAGGAAATGCAAAAATAAAGATTAAATGCTGGGAAAAAAGAGGAAGAACACAAAAGTTTTTAGGCTAAAACAAATAGCTTTTATGTGTGTAATGCTGATTGAATGTAACAATGGATTGGATATTAAGTTTAATTGCCTGCGGATTTACGAGTAACTTACAAACATGATAAAGGCACTTTAATTATTAACTTATGAAAAGTTTTAATGATAGTTAGGAAAGTCTATTTGCTAATGTGTTCTACTACGAAATGTTTGATTTTAGGAACATGATTGGATTGATAATTTCGATTTTCCATTGTTCAATACTAAATAAATAATTTTGAAAATTTATTTAAATGTATCAAAAAGTTCTTTAGCTTTAAAAATAACCAAATCCTCAGCATCCAGTTTGCGAATTGCTTGCCCAAATAGCTGCGCCAGACGTTGAATAAATAACAATATTTCCATCATCTTGCATATAAATTGATGCTCCTGGGTTATTCGATGTTCCAGAGTTCCACATAGGTTTCCAGTTACAACTAGCTACAAAGTTTCCATCATCTTGCATGCATGCTGCATCAATGCAAGAATGGGAAGTTCCACTGTTCCATAAAGCCTCGCCAGTTCTTTTACGATAAAGTACTAAATTTCCATCGCGTTGCATGAAAAGTTGGAAGCATTGATTTGGCGATTCCATTCTTTCACCTGATCCAAGGCACTCTCCCTTCAATCGATGTCTAGCAGAAATTGCGTTAATGAGGACGGCAAATAAGAAAAATTTGAAAATCATTTTGACTGACTTCTGTAAAGATTAGTTTCTTATTGTGTCAACTTTAGAATAAAAACTGATTTCAAAATAATGTGAACAGCGTATTTATAGGAGATAATGCTTGTGTCCGTGAAGTACGCGGGAACAGGTTGTCATTACGTCCAGCATTCAAATATTTTCGTCCTACCTTCAGTTCCTGGATATAGCACATTAAAGGTTTTTGGTATCTTTCCCGCGTACTTCTAATTTTTTTTGCGGGAAAGATATGCGGAACTAACTTTTATGGACATATTATATATCAAAATGCATCTAATTATTACGTCCAATTATGTCCTGCAAAAAATTTTGGAATTGGACATGAGTGGCAAGAGTTATGGACTTCCAAAGTTTTGGACCAAATTTCTTGAAGAATAATTTTTTTTTTTACCTGAAACTAAAAGTTTCGTACATTTTTTTTTTATCAGAATTCAATATCTTAAACATTTTTATGATTTTAATCTATGCTTTTGGACTTTTGGCAGTTCCAATTAAATGGTCGTGCCTTAATATAGCACAAGGAGATCTCAAAAAATCCTTAAAATCGTGTAGTATACCAAATAACATCTATTTTTTCTAACAATTTCAAATCTGTTAACATTTTTAAAATCCATTTTATTATAATTTAGAACATAAGGCAGTTTTATTGTATCGAATTAGGAAACTAAATATGACAAACGGGGACAAACGTCATATTTAAATTTTGTCAAGTTTTGGCCAAAACATATTTTATGTTTAATCATATCTACTTTTTGTAAGAATTTTTAATTTATTGAAATTTTTGATTTAAAAAAAGAGAAAATTTTATTTTAAAAATCAATTCAATTTTAAATTTCAAAAAAAAAATTTAAATATAAAATTTATTCTTAAAAAACGTTTTTTATGGATACTTAATCAGAAAATCTTATGATTATTCTCAACTTTAGAAACTTTTTACTAAATATTGTTTTCCAACTTTTAATTTGAATAAAAGTTTTTTTTTAATTTTTTATAATTTTTTTTTTTTAATTTCTTTTCTTGCAAGCAGCTAAATGAAAAAAAATTGAATTAGTAGGAATAGAGTAGGTGTGGAGTAGTCAATTTTGAAAGAAAAATTTCGTGTTATGCGAATAGCAAGTGCAATTTTTTATTGACGACGCAGATGTCTTGGATTAGCAACATTTTACACAATTCAGAAGTTAATTTTTTTCATCTGACATCCAACTTAATGAAAAAAATTGTTTTAGTAGGTATAGAGTAGGTGTGGAGTAGTCAATTTTGAAAGAAAAATTTCGTGTTATGCGAATAGCAAGTGCAATTTTTTATTGACGACGCAGATGTCTTGGATTAGCAACATTTTACACAATTCAGAAGTTAATTTTTTCATCTGACATCCCACTTAATGAAAAAAAAATTGTTTTAGTAGGTATAGAGTAGGTGTGGAGTAGTCAATTTTGAAAGAAAAATTTCGTGTTATGCGAATAGCAAGTGCAATTTTTTATTGACGACGCAGATGTCTTGGATTAGCAACATTTTACACAATTCAGAAGTTAATTTTTTCATCTGACATCCAACCTAATGAAAAAAAAAATGTTTTAGTAGGTATAAGGTAGGTGTGGAGTAGTCAATTTTGAAAGAAAAATTTCGTGTTATGCGAATAGCAAGTGCAATTTTTTATTGACGACGCAGATGTCTTGGATTAGCAACATTTTACACAATTCAGAAGTTAATTTTTTCATCTGACATCCCACTTAATGAAAAAAAATTGTTTTAGTAGGTATAGAGTAGGTGTGGAGTAGTCAATTTTGAAAGAAAAATTTCGTGTTATGCGAATAGCAAGTGCAATTTTTTATTGACGACGCAGATGTCTTGGATTAGCAACATTTTACACAATTCAGAAGTTAATTTTTCATCTGACATCCCACTTAATGAAAAAAAATTGTTTTAGTAGGTATAGAGTAGGTGTGGAGTAGTCAATTTTGAAAGAAAAATTTCGTGTTATGCGAATAGCAAGTGCAATTTTTTATTGACGACGCAGATGTCTTGGATTAGCAACATTTTACACAATTCAGAAGTTAATTTTTTCATCTGACATCCCACTTAATGAAAAAAATTGTTTTAGTAGGTATAGAGTAGGTGTGGAGTAGTCAATTTTGAAAGAAAAATTTCGTGTTATGCGAATAGCAAGTGCAATTTTTTATTGACGACGCAGATGTCTTAGATTAGCAGCATTTTACACAATTCAGAAGTTAATTTTTTCATCTGACATCCCACTTAATGAAAAAAATTGTTTTAGTAGGTATAGAGTAGGTGTGGAGTAGTCAATTTTGAAAGAAAAATTTCGTGTTATGCGAATAGCAAGTGCAATTTTTTATTGACGACGCAGATGTCTTAGATTAGCAGCATTTTACACAATTCAGGAAGTTAATTTTTTCATCTGACATCCAACTTAATGAAAAAAATTGTTTTAGTAGGTATAGAGTAGGTGTGGAGTAGTCAATTTTGAAAGAAAAATTTCGTGTTATGCGAATAGCAAGTGCAATTTTTTATTGACGACGCAGATGTCTTGGATTAGCAACATTTTACACAATTCAGAAGTTAATTTTTTCATCTGACATCCAACTTAATGAAAAAAAATTGTTTTAGTAGGTATAAGGTAGGTGTGGAGTAGTCAATTTTGAAAGAAAAATTTCGTGTTATGCGAATAGCAAGTGCAATTTTTTATTGACGACGCAGATGTCTTAGATTAGCAGCATTTTACACAATTCAGAAGTTAATTTTTTCATCTGACATCCAACTTAATGAAAAAAAAATTGTTTTAGTAGGTATAGAGTAGGTGTGGAGTAGTCAATTTTGAAAGAAAAATTTCGTGTTATGCGAATAGCAAGTGCAATTTTTTATTGACGACGCAGATGTCTTGGATTAGCAACATTTTACAAAATTCAGAAGTTAATTTTTTCATCTGACATCCCACTTAATAAAAAAAAATTGTTTTAGTAGGTATAGAGTAGGTGTGGAGTAGTCAATTTTGAAAGAAAAATTTCGTGTTATGCGAATAGCAAGTGCAATTTTTTATTGACGACGCAGATGTCTTGGATTAGCAACATTTTACACAATTCAGAAGTTAATTTTTTCATCTGACATCCCACTTAATGAAAAAAAAATTGTTTTAGTAGGTATAGAGTAGGTGTGGAGTAGTCAATTTTGAAAGAAAAATTTCGTGTTATGCGAATAGCAAGTGCAATTTTTTATTGACGACGCAGATGTCTTGGATTAGCAACATTTTACACAATTCAGAAGTTAATTTTTTCATCTGACATCCCACTTAATGAAAAAAAATTGTTTTAGTAGGTATAGAGTAGGTGTGGAGTAGTCAATTTTGAAAGAAAAATTTCGTGTTATGCGAATAGCAAGTGCAATTTTTATTGACGACGCAGATGTCTTGGATTAGCAACATTTTACACAATTCAGAAGTTAATTTTTTCATCTGACATCCCACTTAATGAAAAAAAATTGTTTTAGTAGGTATAGAGTAGGTGTGGAGTAGTCAATTTTGAAAGAAAAATTTCGTGTTATGCGAATAGCAAGTGCAATTTTTTATTGACGACGCAGATGTCTTAGATTAGCAGCATTTTACACAATTCAGAAGTTAATTTTTTCATCTGACATCCCACTTAATGAAAAAAATTGTTTTAGTAGGTATAGAGTAGGTGTGGAGTAGTCAATTTTGAAAGAAAAATTTCGTGTTATGCGAATAGCAAGTGCAATTTTTTATTGACGACGCAGATGTCTTAGATTAGCAGCATTTTACACAATTCAGAAGTTAATTTTTTCATCTGACATCCAACTTAATGAAAAAAAATTGTTTTAGTAGGTATAGAGTAGGTGTGGAGTAGTCAATTTTGAAAGAAAAATTTCGTGTTATGCGAATAGCAAGTGCAATTTTTTATTGACGACGCAGATGTCTTGGATTAGCAACATTTTACACAATTCAGAAGTTAATTTTTTCATCTGACATCCAACCTAATGAAAAAAAAATTGTTTTAGTAGGTATAAGGTAGGTGTGGAGTAGTCAATTTTGAAAGAAAAATTTCGTGTTATGCGAATAGCAAGTGCAATTTTTTATTGACGACGCAGATGTCTTAGATTAGCAGCATTTTACACAACTCAGAAGTTAATTTTTTCATCTGACATCCAACTTAATGAAAAAAAAAATTGTTTTAGTAGGTATAGAGTAGGTGTGGAGTAGTCAATTTTGAAAGAAAAATTTCGTGTTATGCGAATAGCAAGTGCAATTTTTTATTGACGACGCAGATGTCTTGGATTAGCAACATTTTACAAAATTCAGAAGTTAATTTTTTCATCTGACATCCCACTTAATAAAAAAAAATTGTTTTAGTAGGTATAGAGTAGGTGTGGAGTAGTCAATTTTGAAAGAAAAATTTCGTGTTATGCGAATAGCAAGTGCAATTTTTTATTGACGACGCAGATGTCTTGGATTAGCAACATTTTACACAATTCAGAAGTTAATTTTTTCATCTGACATCCCACTTAATGAAAAAAAATTGTTTTAGTAGGTATAGAGTAGGTGTGGAGTAGTCAATTTTGAAAGAAAAATTTCGTGTTATGCGAACAGCAAGTGCAATGTTTTATTGACGACGCAGATGTCTTGGATTAGCAGCATTTTACACAATTCAGAAGTTAATTTTTTCATCTGACATCCCACTTAATGAAAAAAAATTGTTTTAGTAGGTATAGAGTAGGTGTGGAGTAGTCAATTTTGAAAGAAAAATTTCGTGTTATGCGAATAGCAAGTGCAATTTTTTATTGACGACGCAGATGTCTTAGATTAGCAGCATTTTACACAATTCAGAAGTTAATTTTTTCATCTGACATCCCACTTAATGAAAAAAAAAATTGTTTTAGTAGGTATAGAGTAGGTGTGGAGTAGTCAATTTTGAAAGAAAAAATTTCATGTTATGCGAATAGCAAGTGCAATTTTTTATTGACGACGCAGATGTCTTAGATTAGCAGCATTTTACACAATTCAGAAGTTAATTTTTTCATCTGACATCCAACTTAATGAAAAAAATTGTTTTAGTAGGTATAGAGTAGGTGTGGAGTAGTCAATTTTGAAAGAAAAATTTCGTGTTATGCGAATAGCAAGTGCAATTTTTTATTGACGACGCAGATGTCTTGGATTAGCAACATTTTACACAATTCAGAAGTTAATTTTTTCATCTGACATCCAACCTAATGAAAAAAAAATTGTTTTAGTAGGTATAAGGTAGGTGTGGAGTAGTCAATTTTGAAAGAAAAATTTCGTGTTATGCGAATAGCAAGTGCAATTTTTTATTGACGACGCAGATGTCTTAGATTAGCAGCATTTTACACAACTCAGAAGTTAATTTTTTCATCTGACATCCAACTTAATGAAAAAAAAAAATTGTTTTAGTAGGTATAGAGTAGGTGTGGAGTAGTCAATTTTGAAAGAAAAATTTCGTGTTATGCGAATAGCAAGTGCAATTTTTTATTGACGACGCAGATGTCTTGGATTAGCAACATTTTACAAAATTCAGAAGTTAATTTTTTCATCTGACATCCCACTTAATGAAAAAAAATTGTTTTAGTAGGTATAGAGTAGGTGTGGAGTAGTCAATTTTGAAAGAAAAATTTCGTGTTATGCGAATAGCAAGTGCAATTTTTTATTGACGACGCAGATGTCTTGGATTAGCAACATTTTACACAATTCAGAAGTTAATTTTTTCATCTGACATCCCACTTAATGAAAAAAAATTGTTTTAGTAGGTATAGAGTAGGTGTGGAGTAGTCAATTTTGAAAGAAAAATTTCGTGTTATGCGAACAGCAAGTGCAATGTTTTATTGACGACGCAGATGTCTTGGATTAGCAGCATTTTACACAATTCAGAAGTTAATTTTTTCATCTGACATCCCACTTAATGAAAAAAAAATTGTTTTAGTAGGTATAGAGTAGGTGTGGAGTAGTCAATTTTGAAAGAAAAATTTCGTGTTATGCGAATAGCAAGTGCAATTTTTTATTGACGACGCAGATGTCTTGGATTAGCAACATTTTACACAATTCAGAAGTTAATTTTTTCATCTGACATCCCACTTAATGAAAAAAATTGTTTTAGTAGGTATAGAGTAGGTGTGGAGTAGTCAATTTTGAAAGAAAAATTTCGTGTTATGCGAATAGCAAGTGCAATTTTTTATTGACGACGCAGATGTCTTAGATTAGCAGCATTTTACACAATTCAGAAGTTAATTTTTTCATCTGACATCCAACTTAATGAAAAAAAAAAAATTGTTTTAGTAGGTATAGAGTAGGTGTGGAGTAGTCAATTTTGAAAGAAAAATTTCGTGTTATGCGAATAGCAAGTGCAATTTTTTATTGACGACGCAGATGTCTTAGATTAGCAGCATTTTACACAATTCAGAAGTTAATTTTTTCATCTGACATCCCACTCAATGAAAAAAATATTGTTTTAGTAGGTATAGAGTAGGTGTGGAGTAGTCAATTTTGAAAGAAAAATTTCGTGTTATGCGAATAGCAAGTGCAATTTTTTATTGACGACGCAGATGTCTTAGATTAGCAGCATTTTACACAATTCAGAAGTTAATTTTTTCATCTGACATCCAACTTAATGAAAAAAAATTGTTTTAGTAGGTATAGAGTAGGTGTGGAGTAGTCAATTTTGAAAGAAAAATTTCGTGTTATGCGAATAGCAAGTGCAATTTTTATTGACGACGCAGATGTCTTGGATTAGCAACATTTTACACAATTCAGAACTTAATTTTTTCATCTGACATCCCACTTAATGAAAAAATTGTTTTAGTAGGTATAGAGTAGGTGTGGAGTAGTCAATTTTGAAAGAAAAATTTCGTGTTATGCGAATAGCAAGTGCAATTTTTTATTGACGACGCAGATGTCTTAGATTAGCAGCATTTTACACAATTCAGAAGTTAATTTTTTCATCTGACATCCAACTTAATGAAAAAAATTGTTTTAGTAGGTATAGAGTAGGTGTGGAGTAGTCAATTTTGAAAGAAAAATTTCGTGTTATGCGAATAGCAAGTGCAATTTTTTATTGACGACGCAGATGTCTTGGATTAGCAACATTTTACACAATTCAGAAGTTAATTTTTTCATCTGACATCCCACTTAATGAAAAAAATTGTTTTAGTAGGTATAGAGTAGGTGTGGAGTAGTCAATTTTGAAAGAAAAATTTCGTGTTATGCGAATAGCAAGTGCAATTTTTAATTGACGACGCAGATGTCTTAGATTAGCAGCATTTTACACAATTCAGAAGTTAATTTTTTCATCTGACATCCAACTTAATGAAAAAAAAATTGTTTTAGTAGGTATAGAGTAGGTGTGGAGTAGTCAATTTTGAAAGAAAAATTTCGTGTTATGCGAATAGCAAGTGCAATTTTTTATTGACGACGCAGATGTCTTGGATTAGCAACATTTTACACAATTCAGAAGTTAATTTTTTCATCTGACATCCCACTTAATGAAAAAAAAAAAAATTGTTTTAGTAGGTATAGAGTAGGTGTGGAGTAGTCAATTTTGAAAGAAAAATTTCGTGTTATGCGAATAGCAAGTGCAATTTTTTATTGACGACGCAGATGTCTTGGATTAGCAACATTTTACACAATTCAGAAGTTAATTTTTTCATCTGACATCCCACTTAATGAAAAAAATATTGTTTTAGTAGGTATAAAGTAGGTGTGGAGTAGTCAATTTTGAAAGAAAAATTTCGTGTTATGCGAATAGCAAGTGCAATTTTTTATTGACGACGCAGATGTCTTAGATTAGCAGCATTTTACACAATTCAGAAGTTAATTTTTTCATCTGACATCCAACTTAATGAAAAAAAAAAAAAATTGTTTTAGTAGGTATAGAGTAGGTGTGGAGTAGTCAATTTTGAAAGAAAAATTTCGTGTTATGCGAATAGCAAGTGCAATTTTTTATTGACGACGCAGATGTCTTGGATTAGCAACATTTTACACAATTCAGAAGTTAATTTTTTCATCTGACATCCCACTTAATGAAAAAAAATTGTTTTAGTAGGTATAGAGTAGGTGTGGAGTAGTCAATTTTGAAAGAAAAATTTCGTGTTATGCGAATAGCAAGTGCAATTTTTTATTGACGACGCAGATGTCTTAGATTAGCAGCATTTTACACAAGTCAGAAGTTAATTTTTTCATCTGACATCCAACTTAATGAAAAAAAAATTGTTTTAGTAGATATAGAGTAGGTGTGGAGTAGTCAATTTTGAAAGAAAAATTTCGTGTTATGCGAATAGCAAGTGCAATTTTTTATTGACGACGCAGATGTCTTAGATTAGCAGCATTTTACACAATTCAGAAGTTAATTTTTTTCATCTGACATCCCACTTAATGAAAAAAATTGTTTTAGTAGGTATAGAGTAGGTGTGGAGTAGTCAATTTTGAAAGAAAAATTTCGTGTTATGCGAATAGCAAGTGCAATTTTTTATTGACGACGCAGATGTCTTGGATTAGCAACATTTTACACAATTCAGAAGTTAATTTTTTCATCTGACATCACTTAATGAAAAAAATTGTTTTAGTAGGTATAGAGTAGGTGTGGAGTAGTCAATTTTGAAAGAAAAATTTCGTGTTATGCGAATAGCAAGTGCAATTTTTTATTGACGACGCAGATGTCTTGGATTAGCAACATTTTACACAATTCAGAAGTTAATTTTTTCATCTGACATCCCACTTAATGAAAAAAATATTGTTTTAGTAGGTATAGAGTAGGTGTGGAGTAGTCAATTTTGAAAGAAAAATTTCGTGTTATGCGAATAGCAAGTGCAATTTTTATTGACGACGCAGATGTCTTGGATTAGCAACATTTTACACAATTCAGAAGTTAATTTTTTCATCTGACATCCCACTTAATGAAAAAAAATTGTTTTAGTAGGTATAGAGTAGGTGTGGAGTAGTCAATTTTGAAAGAAAAATTTCGTGTTATGCGAATAGCAAGTGCAATGTTTTATTGACGACGCAGATGTCTTAGATTAGCAACATTTTACACAATTCAGAAGTTAATTTTTTCATCTGACATCCAACTTAATGAAAAAAAATTGTTTTAGTAGGTATAGAGTAGGTGTGGAGTAGTCAATTTTGAAAGAAAAATTTCGTGTTATGCGAATAGCAAGTGCAATTTTTTATTGACGACGCAGATGTCTTAGATTAGCAGCATTTTACACAATTCAGAAGTTAATTTTTTCATCTGACATCCAACTTAATGAAAAAAAATTGTTTTAGTAGGTATAGAGTAGGTGTGGAGTAGTCAATTTTGAAAGAAAAATTTCGTGTTATGCGAATAGCAAGTGCAATTTTTTATTGACGACGCAGATGTCTTGGATTAGCAGCATTTTACACAATTCAGAAGTTAATTTTTTCATCTGACATCCCACTTAATGAAAAAAATATTGTTTTAGTAGGTATAGAGTAGGTGTGGAGTAGTCAATTTTGAAAGAAAAATTTCGTGTTATGCGAATAGCAAGTGCAATTTTTTATTGACGACGCAGATGTCTTGGATTAGCAACATTTTACACAATTCAGAAGTTAATTTTTTCATCTGACATCCCACTTAATGAAAAAAAATTGTTTTAGTAGGTATAGAGTAGGTGTGGAGTAGTCAATTTTGAAAGAAAAATTTCGTGTTATGCGAATAGCAAGTGCAATTTTTTATTGACGACGCAGATGTCTTGGATTAGCAGCATTTTACACAATTCAGAAGTTAATTTTTTCATCTGACATCCCACTTAATGAAAAAAAAAATTGTTTTAGTAGGTATAGAGTAGGTGTGGAGTAGTCAATTTTGAAAGAAAAATTTCGTGTTATGCGAATAGCAAGTGCAATGTTTTATTGACGACGCAGATGTCTTGGATTAGCAGCATTTTACACAATTCAGAAGTTAATTTTTTCATCTGACATCCCACTTAATGAAAAAAAATTGTTTTTGTAGGTATAGAGTAGGTGTGGAGTAGTCAATTTTGAAAGAAAAATTTCGTGTTATGCGAATAGCAAGTGCAATTTTTTATTGACGACGCAGATGTCTTGGATTAGCAGCATTTTACACAATTCAGAAGTTAATTTTTTCATCTGACATCCCACTTAATGAAAAAAAATTGTTTTAGTAGGTATAGAGTAGGTGTGGAGTAGTCAATTTTGAAAGAAAAATTTCGTGTTATGCGAATAGCAAGTGCAATTTTTTATTGACGACGCAGATGTCTTGGATTAGCAACATTTTACACAATTCAGAAGTTAATTTTTTCATCTGACATCCCACTTAATGAAAAAAATTGTTTTAGTAGGTATAGAGTAGGTGTGGAGTAGTCAATTTTGAAAGAAAAATTTCGTGTTATGCGAATAGCAAGTGCAATTTTTTATTGACGACGCAGATGTCTTGGATTAGCAACATTTTACACAATTCAGAAGTTAATTTTTTCATCTGACATCCCACTTAATGAAAAAAAATTGTTTTAGTAGGTATAGAGTAGGTGTGGAGTAGTCAATTTTGAAAGAAAAATTTCGTGTTATGCGAATAGCAAGTGCAATTTTTTATTGACGACGCAGATGTCTTGGATTAGCAGCATTTTACACAATTCAGAAGTTAATTTTTTCATCTGACATCCCACTTAATGAAAAAAATTGTTTTAGTAGGTATAGAGTAGGTGTGGAGTAGTCAATTTTGAAAGAAAAATTTCGTGTTATGCGAATAGCAAGTGCAATTTTTTATTGACGACGCAGATGTCTTGGATTAGCAGCATTTTACACAATTCAGAAGTTAATTTTTTCATCTGACATCCCACTTAATGAAAAAAAATTGTTTTAGTAGGTATAGAGTAGGTGTGGAGTAGTCAATTTTGAAAGAAAAAATTTCGTGTTATGCGAATAGCAAGTGCAATTTTTATTGACGACGCAGATGTCTTAGATTAGCAGCATTTTACACAATTCAGAAGTTAATTTTTTCATCTGACATCCCACTTAATGAAAAAAATTGTTTTAGTAGGTATAGAGTAGGTGTGGAGTAGTCAATTTTGAAAGAAAAATTTCGTGTTATGCGAATAGCAAGTGCAATTTTTTATTGACGACGCAGATGTCTTAGATTAGCAGCATTTTACACAATTCAGAAGTTAATTTTTTCATCTGACATCCAACTTAATGAAAAAAAATTGTTTTAGTAGGTATAGAGTAGGTGTGGAGTAGTCAATTTTGAAAGAAAAATTTCGTGTTATGCGAATAGCAAGTGCAATTTTTTATTGACGACGCAGATGTCTTGGATTAGCAACATTTTACACAATTCAGAAGTTAATTTTTCATCTGACGTCCCACTTAATGAAAAAAATATTGTTTTAGTAGGTATAGAGTAGGTGTGGAGTAGTCAATTTTGAAAGAAAAATTTTCGTGTTATGCGAATAGCAAGTGCAATTTTTTATTGACGACGCAGATGTCTTGGATTAGCAACATTTTAGACAATTCAGAAGTTAATTTTTTCATCTGACATCCCACTTAATGAAAAAAAATTGTTTTAGTAGGTATAGAGTAGGTGTGTAGTAGTCAATTTTGAAAGAAAAATTTCGTGTTATGCGAATAGCAAGTGCAATTTTTTATTGACGACGCAGATGTCTTGGATTAGCAACATTTTACACAATTCAGAAGTTAATTTTTTCATCTGACATCCCACTTAATGAAAAAAATTGTTTTAGTAGGTATAGAGTAGGTGTGGAGTAGTCAATTTTGAAAGAAAAAATTTCGTGTTATGCGAATAGCAAGTGCAATTTTTTATTGACGACGCAGATGTCTTGGATTAGCAACATTTTACACAATTCAGAAGTTAATTTTTTCATCTGACATCACTTAATGAAAAAATATTGTTTTAGTAGGTATAGAGTAGGTGTGGAGTAGTCAATTTTGAAAGAAAAATTTCGTGTTATGCGAATAGCAAGTGCAATTTTTTATTGACGACGCAGATGTCTTGGATTAGCAACATTTTACACAATTCAGAAGTTAATTTTTTCATCTGACATCCCACTTAATGAAAAAAATTGTTTTAGTAGGTATAGAGTAGGTGTGGAGTAGTCAATTTTGAAAGAAAAATTTCGTGTTATGCGAATAGCAAGTGCAATTTTTTATTGACGACGCAGATGTCTTAGATTAGCAGCATTTTACACAATTCAGAAGTTAATTTTTTCATCTGACATCCAACTTAATGAGAAAAAATTGTTTTAGTAGGTATAGAGTAGGTGTGGAGTAGTCAATTTTGAAAGAAAAATTTCGTGTTATGCGAATAGCAAGTGCAATGTTTTATTGACGACGCAGATGTCTTAGATTAGCAACATTTTACACAATTCAGAAGTTAATTTTTTCATCTGACATCCAACTTAATGAAAAAAAATTGTTTTAGTAGGTATAGAGTAGGTGTGGAGTAGTCAATTTTGAAAGAAAAATTTCGTGTTATGCGAACAGCAAGTGCAATATTTTATTGACGACGCAGATGTCTTGGATTAGCAGCATTTTACACAATTCAGAAGTTAATTTTTTCATCTGACATCCCACTTAATGAAAAAAAATTGTTTTAGTAGGTATAGAGTAGGTGTGGAGTAGTCAATTTTGAAAGAAAAAATTTCATGTTATGCGAATAGCAAGTGCAATTTTTTATTGACGACGCAGATGTCTTGGATTAGCAACATTTTACACAATTCAGAAGTTAATTTTTTCATCTGACATCCCACTTAATGAAAAAAAATTGTTTTAGTAGGTATAGAGTAGGTGTGGAGTAGTCAATTTTGAAAGAAAAATTTCGTGTTATGCGAATAGCAAGTGCAATTTTTTATTGACGACGCAGATGTCTTGGATTAGCAACATTTTACACAATTCAGAAGTTAATTTTTTCATCTGACATCCCACTTAATGAAAAAAAAATTGTTTTAGTAGGTATAGAGTAGGTGTGGAGTAGTCAATTTTGAAAGAAAAATTTCGTGTTATGCGAATAGCAAGTGCAATTTTTTATTGACGACGCAGATGTCTTAGATTAGCAACATTTTACACAATTCAGAAGTTAATTTTTTCATCTGACATCCCACTTAATGAAAAAAAATTGTTTTAGTAGGTATAGAGTAGGTGTGGAGTAGTCAATTTTGAAAGAAAAATTTCGTGTTATGCGAATAGCAAGTGCAATTTTTTATTGACGACGCAGATGTCTTGGATTAGCAGCATTTTACACAATTCAGAAGTTAATTTTTTCATCTGACATCCCACTTAATGAAAAAAATTGTTTTAGTAGGTATAGAGTAGGTGTGGAGTAGTCAATTTTGAAAGAAAAATTTCGTGTTATGCGAATAGCAAGTGCAATTTTTTATTGACGACGCAGATGTCTTGGATTAGCAGCATTTTACACAATTCAGAAGTTAATTTTTTCATCTGACATCCCACTTAATGAAAAAAAATTGTTTTTGTAGGTATAGAGTAGGTGTGGAGTAGTCAATTTTGAAAGAAAAATTTCGTGTTATGCGAATAGCAAGTGCAATTTTTTATTGACGACGCAGATGTCTTGGATTAGCAGCATTTTACACAATTCAGAAGTTAATTTTTTCATCTGACATCCCACTTAATGAAAAAAATTGTTTTAGTAGGTATAGAGTAGGTGTGGAGTAGTCAATTTTGAAAGAAAAATTTCGTGTTATGCGAATAGCAAGTGCAATTTTTTATTGACGACGCAGATGTCTTGGATTAGCAACATTTTACACAATTCAGAAGTTAATTTTTTCATCTGACATCCCACTTAATGAAAAAAATTGTTTTAGTAGGTATAGAGTAGGTGTGGAGTAGTCAATTTTGAAAGAAAAAATTTCGTGTTATGCGAATAGCAAGTGCAATTTTTTATTGACGACGCAGATGTCTTGGATTAGCAGCATTTTACACAATTCAGAAGTTAATTTTTTTCATCTGACATCCCACTTAATGAAAAAAATTGTTTCAGTAGGTATAGAGTAGGTGTGGAGTAGTCAATTTTGAAAGAAAAATTTCGTGTTATGCGAATAGCAAGTGCAATTTTTTATTGACGACGCAGATGTCTTGGATTAGCAGCATTTAACACAATTCAGAAGTTAATTTTTTCATCTGACATCCAACTTAATGAAAAAAAAATTGTTTCAGTAGGTATAGAGTAGGTGTGGAGTAGTCAATTTTGAAAGAAAAATTTCGTGTTATGCGAATAGCAAGTGCAATTTTTTATTGACGACGCAGATGTCTTAAATTAGCAGCATTTTACACAATTCAGAAGTTAATTTTTTCATCTGACATCCAACTTAATGAAAAAAAAAATGTTTTAGTTGGTATAAGGTAGGTGTGGAGTAGTCAATTTTGAAAGAAAAATTTCGTGTTATGCGAATAGCAAGTGCAATTTTTTATTGACGACGCAGATGTCTTAGATTAGCAGCATTTTACACAATTCAGAAGTTAATTTTTTCATCTGACATCCCACTTAATGAAAAAAAATTGTTTTAGTAGGTATAGAGTAGGTGTGGAGTAGTCAATTTTGAAAGAAAAATTTCGTGTTATGCGAATAGCAAGTGCAATTTTTTATTGACGACGCAGATGTCTTGGATTAGCAACATTTTACACAATTCAGAAGTTAATTTTTTCATCTGACATCCAACTTAATGAAAAAAAAAATTGTTTTAGTAGGTATAGAGTAGGTATGGAGTAGTCAATTTTGAAAGAAAAATTTCGTGTTATGCGAATAGCAAGTGCAATTTTTTATTGACGACGCAGATGTCTTGGATTAGCAACATTTTACACAATTCAGAAGTTAATTTTTTCATCTGACATCCAACTTAATGAAAAAAAAATTGTTTCAGTAGGTATAGAGTAGGTGTGGAGGAGTCAATTTTGAAAGAAAAATTTCGTGTTATGCGAATAGCAAGTGCAATTTTTTATTGACGACGCAGATGTCTTGGATTAGCAACATTTTACACAATTCAGAAGTTAATTTTTTCATCTGACATCCAACTTAATGAAAAAAAAATTGTTTCAGTAGGTATAGAGTAGGTGTGGAGGAGTCAATTTTGAAAGAAAAATTTCGTGTTATGCGAATAGCAAGTGCAATTTTTTATTGACGACGCAGATGTCTTAGATTAGCAGCATTTTACACAATTCAGAAGTTAATTTTTTCATCTGACATCCCACTTAATGAAAAAAAATTGTTTTAGTAGGTATAGAGTAGGTGTGGAGTAGTCAATTTTGAAAGAAAAATTTCGTGTTATGCGAATAGCAAGTGCAATTTTTTATTGACGACGCAGATGTCTTAGATTAGCAGCATTTTACACAATTCAGAAGTTAATTTTTTCATCTGACATCCAACTTAATGAAAAAAAAAATTGTTTTAGTAGGTATAGAGTAGGTGTGGAGTAGTCAATTTTGAAAGAAAAATTTCGTGTTATGCGAATAGCAAGTGCAATTTTTTATTGACGACGCAGATGTCTTGGATTAGCAACATTTTACACAATTCAGAAGTTAATTTTTTCATCTGACATCCCACTTAATGAAAAAAATTGTTTTAGTAGGTATAGAGTAGGTGTGGAGTAGTCAATTTTGAAAGAAAAATTTCGTGTTATGCGAATAGCAAGTGCAATTTTTTATTGACGACGCAGATGTCTTGGATTAGCAACATTTTACACAATTCAGAAGTTAATTTTTTCATCTGACATCCCACTTAATGAAAAAAATATTGTTTTAGTAGGTATAGAGTAGGTGTGGAGTAGTCAATTTTGAAAGAAAAATTTCGTGTTATGCGAATAGCAAGTGCAATTTTTTATTGACGACGCAGATGTCTTGGATTAGCAACATTTTACACAATTCAGAAGTTAATTTCTTCATCTGACATCCCACTTAATGAAAAAAAATTGTTTTAGTAGGTATAGAGTAGGTGTGGAGTAGTCAATTTTGAAAGAAAAATTTCGTGTTATGCGAATAGCAAGTGCAATTTTTTATTGACGACGCAGATGTCTTAGATTAGCAACATTTTACACAATTCAGAAGTTAATTTTTTCATCTGACATCCCACTTAATGAAAAAAAATTGTTTTAGTAGGTATAGAGTAGGTGTGAAGTAGTCAATTTTGAAAGAAAAATTTCGTGTTATGCGAACAGCAAGTGCAATGTTTTATTGACGACGCAGATGTCTTGGATTAGCAACATTTTACACAATTCAGAAGTTAATTTTTTCATCTGACATCCCACTTAATGAAAAAAAATTGTTTTAGTAGGTATAGAGTAGGTGTGGAGTAGTCAATTTTGAAAGAAAAATTTCGTGTTATGCGAATAGCAAGTGCAATTTTTTATTGACGACGCAGATGTCTTGGATTAGCAGCATTTTACACAATTCAGAAGTTAATTTTTTCATCTGACATCCAACTTAATGAAAAAAATTGTTTTAGTAGGTATAGAGTAGGTGTGGAGTAGTCAATTTTGAAAGAAAAATTTCGTGTTATGCGAATAGCAAGTGCAATGTTTTATTGACGACGCAGATGTCTTGGATTAGCAACATTTTACACAATTCAGAAGTTAATTTTTTCATCTGACATCCCACTTAATGAAAAAAAATTGTTTTAGTAGGTATAGAGTAGGTGTGGAGTAGTCAATTTTGAAAGAAAAATTTCGTGTTATGCGAATAGCAAGTGCAATTTTTTATTGACGACGCAGATGTCTTAGATTAGCAACATTTTACACAATTCAGAAGTTAATTTTTTCATCTGACATCCCACTTAATGAAAAAAAATTGTCTTAGTAGGTATAGAGTAGGTGTGAAGTAGTCAATTTTGAAAGAAAAATTTCGTGTTATGCGAACAGCAAGTGCAATGTTTTATTGACGACGCAGATGTCTTGGATTAGCAGCATTTTACACAATTCAGAAGTTAATTTTTTCATCTGACATCCCACTTAATGAAAAAAAAATTGTTTTAGTAGGTATAGAGTAGGTGTGGAGTAGTCAATTTTGAAAGAAAAATTTCGTGTTATGCGAATAGCAAGTGCAATTTTTTATTGACGACGCAGATGTCTTAGATTAGCAGCATTTCACACAATTCAGAAGTTAATTTTTTCATCTGACATCCCACTTAATGAAAAAAAATTGTTTTAGTAGGTATAGAGTAGGTGTGGAGTAGTCAATTTTGAAAGAAAAATTTCGTGTTATGCGAATAGCAAGTGCAATTTTTTATTGACGACGCAGATGTCTTGGATTAGCAACATTTTACACAATTCAGAAGTTAATTTTTTCATCTGACATCACTTAATGAAAAAAAATTGTTTTAGTAGGTATAGAGTAGGTGTGGAGTAGTCAATTTTGAAAGAAAAATTTCGTGTTATGCGAATAGCAAGTGCAATTTTTTATTGACGACGCAGATGTCTTAGATTAGCAGCATTTTACACAATTCAGAAGTTAATTTTTTCATCTGACATCCAACTTAATGAAAAAAAATTGTTTTAGTAGGTATAGAGTAGGTGTGGAGTAGTCAATTTTGAAAGAAAAATTTCGTGTTATGCGAATAGCAAGTGCAATTTTTTATTGACGACGCAGATGTCTTGGATTAGCAACATTTTACACAATTCAGAAGTTAATTTTTTCATCTGACATCCCACTTAATGAAAAAAAATTGTTTTAGTAGGTATAGAGTAGGTGTGGAGTAGTCAATTTTGAAAGAAAAATTTCGTGTTATGCGAATAGCAAGTGCAATATTTTATTGACGACGCAGATGTCTTAGATTAGCAACATTTTACACAATTCAGAAGTTAATTTTTTCATCTGACATCCCCCTTAATGAAAAAAAATTGTTTTAGTAGGTATAGAGTAGGTGTGGAGTAGTCAATTTTGAAAGAAAAATTTCGTGTTATGCGAATAGCAAGTGCAATTTTTTATTGACGACGCAGATGTCTTGGATTAGCAGCATTTTTACACAATTCAGAAGTTAATTTTTCATCTGACATCCCACTTAATGAAAAAAAATTGTTTTAGTAGGTATAGAGTAGGTGTGGAGTAGTCAATTTTGAAAGAAAAATTTCGTGTTATGCGAATAGCAAGTGCAATTTTTTATTGACGACGCAGATGTCTTGGATTAGCAGCATTTTACACAATTCAGAAGTTAATTTTTTCATCTGACATCCCACTTAATGAAAAAAATTGTTTTAGTAGGTATAGAGTAGGTGTGGAGTAGTCAATTTTGAAAGAAAAATTTCGTGTTATGCGAATAGCAAGTGCAATTTTTTATTGACGACGCAGATGTCTTGGATTAGCAGCATTTTACACAATTCAGAAGTTAATTTTTTCATCTGACATCCCACTTAATGAAAAAAATATTGTTTTAGTAGGTATAGAGTAGGTGTGGAGTAGTCAATTTTGAAAGAAAAATTTCGTGTTATGCGAATAGCAAGTGCAATTTTTTATTGACGACGCAGATGTCTTGGATTAGCAACATTTTACACAATTCAGAAGTTAATTTTTTTCATCTGACATCCCACTTAATGAAAAAAATTGTTTTAGTAGGTATAGAGTAGGTGTGGAGTAGTCAATTTTGAAAGAAAAATTTCGTGTTATGCGAATAGCAAGTGCAATTTTTTATTGACGACGCAGATGTCTTGGATTAGCAGCATTTTACACAATTCAGAAGTTAATTTTTTCATCTGACATCCCACTTAATGAAAAAAATTGTTTTAGTAGGTATAGAGTAGGTGTGGAGTAGTCAATTTTGAAAGAAAAATTTCGTGTTATGCGAATAGCAAGTGCAATTTTTTATTGACGACGCAGATGTCTTGGATTAGCAGCATTTTACACAATTCAGAAGTTAATTTTTTCATCTGACATCCCACTTAATGAAAAAAATTGTTTTAGTAGGTATAGAGTAGGTGTGGAGTAGTCAATTTTGAAAGAAAAATTTCGTGTTATGCGAATAGCAAGTGCAATTTTTTATTGACGACGCAGATGTCTTGGATTAGCAACATTTTACACAATTCAGAAGTTAATTTTTTCATCTGACATCCCACTTAATGAAAAAAAATTGTTTTAGTAGGTATAGAGTAGGTGTGGAGTAGTCAATTTTGAAAGAAAAATTTCGTGTTATGCGAATAGCAAGTGCAATTTTTTATTGACGACGCAGATGTCTTAGATTAGCAGCATTTAACAATTCAGAAGTTAATTTTTTCATCTTAAATCCCCCTTAATCAAAAAAATTGTTTTAGTAGGTATAGAGTAGGTGTGGAGTAGTCAATTTTGAAAGAAAAATTTCGTGTTATGCGAATAGCAAGTGCAATTTTTTATTGACGACGCAGATGTCTTAGATTAGCAGCATTTTACACAATTCAGAAGTTAATTTTTTCATCTGACATCCAACTTAATGAAAAAAATTGTTTTAGTAGGTATAGAGTAGGTGTGGAGTAGTCAATTTTGAAAGAAAAATTTCGTGTTATGCGAATAGCAAGTGCAATTTTTTATTGACGACGCAGATGTCTTGGATTAGCAACATTTTACACAATTCAGAAGTTAATTTTTTCATCTGACATCCCACTTAATGAAAAAAAATTGTTTTAGTAGGTATAGAGTAGGTGTGGAGTAGTCAATTTTGAAAGAAAAATTTCGTGTTATGCGAATAGCAAGTGCAATTTTTTATTGACGACGCAGATGTCTTGGATTAGCAACATTTTACACAATTCAGAAGTTAATTTTTTCATCTGACATCCCACTTAATGAAAAAAATTGTTTTAGTAGGTATAGAGTAGGTGTGAAGTAGTCAATTTTGAAAGAAAAATTTCGTGTTATGCGAATAGCAAGTACAATTTTTTATTGACGACGCAGATGTCTTGGATTAGCAACATTTTACACAATTCAGAAGTTAATTTTTTCATCTGACATCCCACTTAATGAAAAAAAATTGTTTTAGTAGGTATAGAGTAGGTGTGGAGTAGTCAATTTTGAAAGAAAAATTTCGTGTTATGCGAATAGCAAGTGCAATTTTTTATTGACGACGCAGATGTCTTAGATTAGCAGCATTTTACACAATTCAGAAGTTAATTTTTTCATCTGACATCCAACTTAATGAAAAAAAAATTGTTTTAGTAGGTATAAGGTAGGTGTGGAGTAGTCAATTTTGAAAGAAAAATTTCGTGTTATGCGAATAGCAAGTGCAATTTTTTATTGACGACGCAGATATCTTAGATTAGCAGCATTTTACACAATTCAGAAGTTAATTTTTTCATCTGACATCCCACTTAATGAAAAAAAATTGTTTTAGTAGGTATAGAGTAGGTGTGGAGTAGTCAATTTTGAAAGAAAAATTTCGTGTTATGCGAATAGCAAGTGCAATTTTTTATTGACGACGCAGATGTCTTGGATTAGCAACATTTTACACAATTCAGAAGTTAATTTTTTCATCTGACATCCCACTTAATGAAAAAAAATTGTTTTAGTAGGTATAGAGTAGGTGTGGAGTAGTCAATTTTGAAAGAAAAATTTCGTGTTATGCGAATAGCAAGTGCAATTTTTTATTGACGACGCAGATGTCTTAGATTAGCAGCATTTTACACAATTCAGAAGTTAATTTTTTCATCTGACATCCCACTTAATGAAAAAAATTGTTTTAGTAGGTATAGAGTAGGTGTGGAGTAGTCAATTTTGAAAGAAAAATTTCGTGTTATGCGAATAGCAAGTGCAATGTTTTATTGACGACGCAGATGTCTTAGATTAGCAACATTTTACACAATTCAGAAGTTAATTTTTTCATCTGACATCCCACTTAATGAAAAAAATTGTTTTAGTAGGTATAGAGTAGGTGTGGAGTAGTCAATTTTGAAAGAAAAATTTCGTGTTATGCGAATAGCAAGTGCAATTTTTTATTGACGACGCAGATGTCTTGGATTAGCAGCATTTTACACAATTCAGAAGTTAATTTTTTCATCTGACATCCCACTTAATGAAAAAAAATTGTTTTAGTAGGTATAGAGTAGGTGTGGAGTAGTCAATTTTGAAAGAAAAATTTCGTGTTATGCGAATAGCAAGTGCAATTTTTTATTGACGACGCAGATATCTTGGATTAGCAACATTTTACACAATTCAGAAGTTAATTTTTTCATCTGACATCCCACTTAATGAAAAAAATATTGTTTTAGTAGGTATAGAGTAGGTGTGGAGTAGTCAATTTTGAAAGAAAAATTTCGTGTTATGCGAATAGCAAGTGCAATTTTTTATTGACGACGCAGATGTCTTGGATTAGCAACATTTTACACAATTCAGAAGTTAATTTTTCATCTGACATCCCACTTAATGAAAAAAATTGTTTTAGTAGGTATAGAGTAGGTGTGGAGTAGTCAATTTTGAAAGAAAAAATTTCATGTTATGCGAATAGCAAGTGCAATTTTTTATTGACGACGCAGATGTCTTGGATTAGCAACATTTTACACAATTCAGAAGTTAATTTTTTCATCTGACATCCCACTTAATGAAAAAAATTGTTTTAGTAGGTATAGAGTAGGTGTGGAGTAGTCAATTTTGAAAGAAAAATTTCGTGTTATGCGAATAGCAAGTGCAATTTTTTATTGACGACGCAGATGTCTTGGATTAGCAACATTTTACACAATTCAGAAGTTAATTTTTTCATCTGACATCCCACTTAATGAAAAAAAATTGTTTTAGTAGGTATAGAGTAGGTGTGGAGTAGTCAATTTTGAAAGAAAAATTTCGTGTTATGCGAATAGCAAGTGCAATTTTTTATTGACGACGCAGATGTCTTGGATTAGCAGCATTTTACACAATTCAGAAGTTAATTTTTTCATCTGACATCCCACTTAATGAAAAAAAATTGTTTTAGTAGGTATAGAGTAGGTGTGGAGTAGTCAATTTTGAAAGAAAAATTTCGTGTTATGCGAATAGCAAGTGCAATTTTTTATTGACGACGCAGATGTCTTGGATTAGCAGCATTTTACACAATTCAGAAGTTAATTTTTTCATCTGACATCCCACTTAATGAAAAAAATTGTTTTAGTAGGTATAGAGTAGGTGTGGAGTAGTCAATTTTGAAAGAAAAATTTCGTGTTATGCGAATAGCAAGTGCAATTTTTTATTGACGACGCAGATGTCTTGGATTAGCAACATTTTACACAATTCAGAAGTTAATTTTTCATCTGACATCCCACTTAATGAAAAAAAATTGTTTTAGTAGGTATAGAGTAGGTGTGGAGTAGTCAATTTTGAAAGAAAAAATTTCGTGTTATGCGAATAGCAAGTGCAATTTTTTATTGACGACGCAGATGTCTTGGATTAGCAGCATTTTACACAATTCAGAAGTTAATTTTTTCATCTGACATCCCACTTAATGAAAAAAATTGTTTTAGTAGGTATAGAGTAGGTGTGGAGTAGTCAATTTTGAAAGAAAAATTTCGTGTTATGCGAATAGCAAGTGCAATTTTTATTGACGACGCAGATGTCTTGGATTAGCAGCATTTTACACAATTCAGAAGTTAATTTTTTCATCTGACATCCCACTTAATGAAAAAAATTGTTTTAGTAGGTATAGAGTAGGTGTGGAGTAGTCAATTTTGAAAGAAAAATTTCGTGTTATGCGAATAGCAAGTGCAATTTTTTATTGACGACGCAGATGTCTTGGATTAGCAACATTTTACACAATTCAGAAGTTAATTTTTTCATCTGACATCCCACTTAATGAAAAAAAATTGTTTTAGTAGGTATAGAGTAGGTGTGGAGTAGTCAATTTTGAAAGAAAAATTTATTGTTATGCGAATAGCAAGTGAAATTTTTTATTGACGACTCAGATTTCATGGAGTAGCAACATTATACACAATTCAGAAGTTAATTTTTTCTTCTGTCATCCCACTTAATGAAAAAAAATTGTTTTTGTAGGTATAGAGTAGGTGTGGAGTAGTCAATTTTGAAAGAAAAATTTCGTGTTATGCGAATAGCAAGTGCAATTTTTTATTGACGACGCAGATATCTTGGATTAGCAACATTTTACACAATTCAGAAGTTAATTTTTTCATCTGACATCCCACTTAATGAAAAAAATATTGTTTTAGTAGGTATAGAGTAGGTGTGGAGTAGTCAATTTTGAAAGAAAAATTTCGTGTTATGCGAATAGCAAGTGCAATTTTTATTGACGACGCAGATGTCTTGGATTAGCAACATTTTACACAATTCAGAAGTTAATTTTTTCATCTGACATCCACTTAATGAAAAAAATTGTTTTAGTAGGTATAGAGTAGGTGTGGAGTAGTCAATTTTTGAAAGAAAAATTTCGTGTTATGCGAATAGCAAGTGCAATTTTTTATTGACGACGCAGATGTCTTAGATTAGCAACATTTTACACAATTCAGAAGTTAATTTTTCATCTGACATCCCACTTAATGAAAAAAATTGTTTTAGTAGGTATAGAGTAGGTGTGGAGTAGTCAATTTTGAAAGAAAAATTTCGTGTTATGCGAATAGCAAGTGCAATTTTTTATTGACGACGCAGATGTCTTGGATTAGCAACATTTTACACAATTCAGAAGTTAATTTATTCATATGACATCCCACTTAATGAAAAAAAAAAATTGTTTTAGTAGGTATAGAGTAGGTGTGGAGTAGTCAATTTTGAAAGAAAAATTTCGTGTTATGCGAATAGCAAGTGCAATGTTTTATTGACGACGCAGATGTCTTGGATTAGCAACATTTTACACAATTCAGAAGTTAATTTTTTCATCTGACATCCCACTTAATGAAAAAAATATTGTTTTAGTAGGTATAGAGTAGGTGTGGAGTAGTCAATTTTGAAAGAAAAATTTCGTGTTATGCGAATAGCAAGTGCAATTTTTTATTGACGACGCAGATGTCTTAGATTAGCAACATTTTACACAATTCAGAAGTTAATTTTTTCATCTGACATCCCACTTAATGAAAAAAATTGTTTTAGTAGGTATAGAGTAGGTGTGAAGTAGTCAATTTTGAAAGAAAAATTTCGTGTTATGCGAACAGCAAGTGCAATTTTTTATTGACGACGCAGATGTCTTGGATTAGCAACATTTTACACAATTCAGAAGTTAATTTTTTCATCTGACATCCCACTTAATGAAAAAAATATTGTTTTAGTAGGTATAGAGTAGGTGTGGAGTAGTCAATTTTGAAAGAAAAATTTCGTGTTATGCGAATAGCAAGTGCAATTTTTTATTGACGACGCAGATGTCTTGGATTAGCAACATTTTACACAATTCAGAAGTTAATTTTTTCATCTGACATCCCACTTAATGAAAAAAAATATTGTTTTAGTAGGTATAGAGTAGGTGTGGAGTAGTCAATTTTGAAAGAAAAATTTCGTGTTATGCGAATAGCAAGTGCAATTTTTTATTGACGACGCAGATGTCTTAGATTAGCAACATTTTACACAATTCAGAAGTTAATTTTTTCATCTGACATCCCACTTAATTAAAAAAAAATTGTTTTAGTAGGTATAGAGTAGGTGTGGAGTAGTCAATTTTGAAAGAAAAATTTCGTGTTATGCGAATAGCAAGTGCAATTTTTTATTGACGACGCAGATGTCTTGGATTAGCAACATTTTACACAATTCAGAAGTTAATTTTTTCATCTGACATCCCACTTAATGAAAAAAAATTGTTTTTGTAGGTATAGAGTAGGTGTGGAGTAGTCAATTTTGAAAGAAAAATTTCGTGTTATGCGAATAGCAAGTGCAATTTTTTATTGACGACGCAGATATCTTGGATTAGCAACATTTTACACAATTCAGAAGTTAATTTTTTCATCTGACATCCCACTTAATGAAAAAAATATTGTTTTAGTAGGTATAGAGTAGGTGTGGAGTAGTCAATTTTGAAAGAAAAATTTCGTGTTATGCGAATAGCAAGTGCAATTTTTTATTGACGACGCAGATGTCTTGGATTAGCAACATTTTACACAATTCAGAAGTTAATTTTTTCATCTGACATCCCACTTAATGAAAAAAAAAATTGTTTTAGTAGGTATAGAGTAGGTGTGGAGTAGTCAATTTTGAAAGAAAAAATTTCATGTTATGCGAATAGCAAGTGCAATTTTTTATTGACGACGCAGATGTCTTAGATTAGCAGCATTTTACACAATTCAGAAGTTAGTTTTTCATACTGACATCCCACTTAATGAAAAAAAAAAATTGTTTTAGTAGGTATAGAGTAGGTGTGGAGTAGTCAATTTTGAAAGAAAAATTTCGTGTTATGCGAACAGCAAGTGCAATGTTTTATTGACGACGCAGATGTCTTGGATTAGCAACATTTTACACAATTCAGAAGTTAATTTTTTCATCTGACATCCCACTTAATGAAAAAAAAATTGTTTTAGTAGGTATAGAGTAGGTGTGGAGTAGTCAATTTTGAAAGAAAAAATTTCATGTTATGCGAATAGCAAGTGCAATTTTTTATTGACGACGCAGATGTCTTGGATTAGCAACATTTTACACAATTCAGAAGTTAATTTTTTCATCTGACATCCCACTTAATGAAAAAAATATTGTTTTAGTAGGTATAGAGTAGGTGTGGAGTAGTCAATTTTGAAAGAAAAATTTTCGTGTTATGCGAATAGCAAGTGCAATTTTTTATTGACGACGCAGATGTCTTGGATTAGCAGCATTTTACACAATTCAGAAGTTAATTTTTTCATCTGACATCCCACTTAATGAAAAAAAATTGTTTTAGTAGGTATAGAGTAGGTGTGGAGTAGTCAATTTTGAAAGAAAAATTTCGTGTTATGCGAATAGCAAGTGCAATTTTTTATTGACGACGCAGATGTCTTGGATTAGCAACATTTTACACAATTCAGAAGTTAATTTTTTCATCTGACATCCCACTTAATGAAAAAAATTGTTTTAGTAGGTATAGAGTAGGTGTGGAGTAGTCAATTTTGAAAGAAAAATTTCGTGTTATGCGAATAGCAAGTGCAATTTTTTATTGACGACGCAGATGTCTTGGATTAGCAGCATTTTACACAATTCAGAAGTTAATTTTTTCATCTGACATCCCACTTAATGAAAAAAAATTGTTTTAGTAGGTATAGAGTAGGTGTGGAGTAGTCAATTTTTAAAGAAAAAATTTCGTGTTATGCGAATAGCAAGTGCAATTTTTTATTGACGACGCAGATGTCTTGGATTAGCAGCATTTTACACAATTCAGAAGTTAATTTTTTCATCTGACATCCCACTTAATGAAAAAAAATTGTTTTAGTAGGTATAGAGTAGGTGTGGAGTAGTCAATTTTGAAAGAAAAATTTCGTGTTATGCGAATAGCAAGTGCAATTTTTTATTGACGACGCAGATGTCTTGGATTAGCAACATTTTACACAATTCAGAAGTTAATTTTTTCATCTGACATCCCACTTAATGAAAAAAAAATTGTTTTAGTAGGTATAGAGTAGGTGTGGAGTAGTCAATTTTGAAAGAAAAATTTCGTGTTATGCGAATAGCAAGTGCAATTTTTTATTGACGACGCAGATGTCTTGGATTAGCAACATTTTACACAATTCAGAAGTTAATTTGTTCATCTGACATCACACTTAATTAAAAAAATTGTTTTAGTAGGTATAGAGTAGGTGTGGAGTAGTCAATTTTGAAAGAAAAATTTCGTGTTATGCGAATAGCAAGTGCAATTTTTTATTGACGACGCAGATGTCTTGGATTAGCAACATTTTACACAATTCAGAAGTTAATTTTTCATCTGACATCCCACTTAATGAAAAAAAATTGTTTTTGTAGGTATAGAGTAGGTGTGGAGTAGTCAATTTTGAAAGAAAAATTTCGTGTTATGCGAATAGCAAGTGCAATTTTTTATTGACGACGCAGATATCTTGGATTAGCAACATTTTACACAATTCAGAAGTTAATTTTTTTCATCTGACATCCCACTTAATGAAAAAAATATTGTTTTAGTAGGTATAGAGTAGGTGTGGAGTAGTCAATTTTGAAAGAAAAATTTCGTGTTATGCGAATAGCAAGTGCAATTTTTTATTGACGACGCAGATGTCTTGGATTAGCAACATTTTACACAATTCAGAAGTTAATTTTTTCATCTGACATCCCACTTAATGAAAAAAAATTGTTTTAGTAGGTATAGAGTAGGTGTGGAGTAGTCAATTTTGAAAGAAAAATTTCGTGTTATGCGAATAGCAAGTGCAATTTTTTATTGACGACGCAGATGTCTTAGATTAGCAGCATTTTACACAATTCAGAAGTTAATTTTTTCATCTGACATCCCACTTAATGAAAAAAATTGTTTTAGTAGGTATAGAGTAGGTGTGGAGTAGTCAATTTTGAAAGAAAAATTTCGTGTTATGCGAATAGCAAGTGCAATTTTTTATTGACGACGCAGATGTCTTGGATTAGCAACATTTTACACAATTCAGAAGTTAATTTTTTCATCTGACATCCCACTTAATGAAAAAAAAAAAATTGTTTTAGTAGGTATAGAGTAGGTGTGGAGTAGTCAATTTTGAAAGAAAAATTTCGTGTTATGCGAATAGCAAGTGCAATTTTTTATTGACGACGCAGATGTCTTGGATTAGCAACATTTTACACAATTCAGAAGTTAATTTTTTCATCTGACATCCCACTTAATGAAAAAAAATTGTTTTAGTAGGTATAGAGTAGGTGTGAAGTAGTCAATTTTGAAAGAAAAATTTCGTGTTATGCGAACAGCAAGTGCAATTTTTTATTGACGACGCAGATGTCTTGGATTAGCAACATTTTACACAATTCAGAAGTTAATTTTTTCATCTGACATCCCACTTAATGAAAAAAATATTGTTTTAGTAGGTATAGAGTAGGTGTGGAGTAGTCAATTTTGAAAGAAAAATTTCGTGTTATGCGAATAGCAAGTGCAATTTTTTATTGACGACGCAGATGTCTTGGATTAGCAACATTTTACACAATTCAGAAGTTAATTTTTTCATCTGACATCCCACTTAATGAAAAAAATTGTTTTAGTAGGTATAGAGTAGGTGTGGAGTAGTCAATTTTGAAAGAAAAATTTCGTGTTATGCGAATAGCAAGTGCAATTTTTTATTGACGACGCAGATGTCTTGGATTAGCAACATTTTACACAATTCAGAAGTTAATTTTTTCATCTGACATCCCACTTAATGAAAAAAATTGTTTTAGTAGGTATAGAGTAGGTGTGGAGTAGTCAATTTTGAAAGAAAAATTTCGTGTTATGCGAATAGCAAGTGCAATTTTTTATTGACGACGCAGATGTCTTGGATTAGCAACATTTTACACAATTCAGAAGTTAATTTTTTCATCTGACATCCAACTTAATGAAAAAAAAATTGTTTCAGTAGGTATAGAGTAGGTGTGGAGTAGTCAATTTTGAAAGAAAAATTTCGTGTTATGCGAATAGCAAGTGCAATTTTTTATTGACGACGCAGATGTCTTGGATTAGCAGCATTTAACACAATTCAGAAGTTAATTTTTTCATCTGACATCCCACTTAATGAAAAAAAAATTGTTTTAGTAGGTATAGAGTAGGTGTGGAGTAGTCAATTTTGAAAGAAAAATTTCGTGTTATGCGAATAGCAAGTGCAATTTTTTATTGACGACGCAGATGTCTTAGATTAGCAGCATTTAACACAATTCAGAAGTTAATTTTTTCATCTGACATCCAACTTAATGAAAAAAAATTGTTTCAGTAGGTATAGAGTAGGTGTGGAGTAGTCAATTTTGAAAGAAAAATTTCGTGTTATGCGAATAGCAAGTGCAATTTTTTATTGACGACGCAGATGTCTTGGATTAGCAGCATTTAACACAATTCAGAAGTTAATTTTTTCATCTGACATCCAACTTAATGAAAAAAAAATTGTTTTAGTAGGTATAGAGTAGGTGTGGAGTAGTCAATTTTGAAAGAAAAATTTCGTGTTATGCGAATAGCAAGTGCAATTTTTTATTGACGACGCAGATGTCTTGGATTTGCAACATTTTACACAATTCAGAAGTTAATTTTTTCATCTGACATCCCACTTAATGAAAAAAAATTGTTTTAGTAGGTATAGAGTAGGTGTGGAGTAGTCAATTTTGAAAGAAAAATTTCGTGTTATGCGAATAGCAAGTGCAATTTTTTATTGACGACGCAGATGTCTTAGATTAGCAACATTTTACACAATTCAGAAGTTAATTTTTTCATCTGACATCCAACTTAATGAAAAAAAAATTGTTTCAGTAGGTATAGAGTAGGTGTGGAGTAGTCAATTTTGAAAGAAAAATTTCGTGTTATGCGAATAGCAAGTGCAATTTTTTATTGACGACGCAGATGTCTTAGATTAGCAGCATTTAACACAATTCAGAAGTTAATTTTTTCATCTGACATCCAACTTAATGAAAAAAAAAATTGTTTCAGTAGGTATAGAGTAGGTGTGGAGTAGTCAATTTTGAAAGAAAAATTTCGTGTTATGCGAATAGCAAGTGCAATTTTTATTGACGACGCAGATGTCTTAGATTAGCAACATTTTACACAATTCAGAAGTTAATTTTTTCATCAGACATCCAACTTAAAGAAAAAAAAAATTGTTTTAGTAGGTATAGAGTTGGTGTGGAGTAGTCAATTTTGAAAGAAAAATTTCGTGTTATGCGAATAGCAAGTGCAATTTTTTATTGACGACGCAGATGTCTTGGATTAGCAACATTTTACACAATTCAGAAGTTAATTTTTTCATCTGACATCCCACTTAATGAAAAAAAATTGTTTTAGTAGGTATAGAGTAGGTGTGGAGTAGTCAATTTTGAAAGAAAAATTTCGTGTTATGCGAATAGCAAGTGCAATTTTTATTGACGACGCAGATGTCTTGGATTAGCAGCATTTAACACAATTCAGAAGTTAATTTTTTTCATCGGACATCCAACTTAATGAAAAAAAATTGTTTTAGTAGGTATAGAGTAGGTGTGGAGTAGTCAATTTTGAAAGAAAAATTTCGTGTTATGCGAATAGCAAGTGCAATTTTTTATTGACGACGCAGATGTCTTAGATTAGCAACATTTTACACAATTCAGAAGTTAATTTTTTCATCTGACATCCCACTTAATGAAAAAAATTGTTTTAGTAGGTATAGAGTAGGTGTGGAGTAGTCAATTTTGAAAGAAAAATTTCGTGTTATGCGAATAGCAAGTGCAATTTTTTATTGACGACGCAGATGTCTTGGATTAGCAGCATTTTACACAATTCAGAAGTTAATTTTTTCATCTGACATCCAACTTAATGAAAAAAAAAATTGTTTCAGTAGGTATAGAGTAGGTGTGGAGTAGTCAATTTTGAAAGAAAAATTTCGTGTTATGCGAATAGCAAGTGCAATTTTTTATTGACGACGCAGATGTCTTAGATTAGCAGCATTTAACACAATTCAGAAGTTAATTTTTTCATCTGACATCCAACTTAATGAAAAAAAAATTGTTTCAGTAGGTATAGAGTAGGTGTGGAGTAGTCAATTTTGAAAGAAAAATTTCGTGTTATGCGAATAGCAAGTGCAATTTTTTATTGACGACGCAGATGTCTTAGATTAGCAGCATTTTACACAATTCAGAAGTTAATTTTTTCATCTGACATCCCACTTAATGAAAAAAATATTGTTTTAGTAGGTATAGAGTAGGTGTGGAGTAGTCAATTTTGAAAGAAAAATTTCGTGTTATGCGAATAGCAAGTGCAATTTTTTATTGACGACGCAGATATCTTAGATTAGCAGCATTTTACACAATTCAGAAGTTAATTTTTTCATCTGACATCCCACTTAATGAAAAAAAATTGTTTTAGTAGGTATAGAGTAGGTGTGGAGTAGTCAATTTTGAAAGAAAAATTTCGTGTTATGCGAATAGCAAGTGCAATTTTTTATTGACGACGCAGATGTCTTGGATTAGCAACATTTTACACAATTCAGAAGTTAATTTTTTCATCTGACATCCCACTTAATGAAAAAAAATTGTTTTAGTAGGTATAGAGTAGGTGTGGAGTAGTCAATTTTGAAAGAAAAATTTCGTGTTATGCGAATAGCAAGTGCAATTTTTTATTGACGACGCAGATGTCTTAGATTAGCAGCATTTTACACAATTCAGAAGTTAATTTTTTCATCTGACATCCCAGCTTAATGAAAAAAAAAATTGTTTTAGTAGGTATAGAGTAGGTGTGGAAGTAGTCAATTTTGAAAGAAAAATTTCGTGTTATGCGAATAGCAAGTGCAATTTTTTTATTGACGACGCAGATGTCTTGGATTAGCAACATTTACACAATTCAGAAAGGGTTAATTTTTTCATCTGACATCCCACTTAATGAAAAAAATTGTTTTAGTAGGTATAGAGTAGGTGTGGAGTAGTCAATTTTGAAAGAAAAAATTTCGTGTTATGCGAATAGCAAAGTGCAATTTTTTATTGACGACGCAGATGTCTTAGATTAGCAACATTTTACACAATTCAGAAGTTAATTTTTCATCTGACATCCAACTTAATGAAAAAAATTGTTTTAGTAGGTATAGAGTAGGTGTGGAGTAGTCAATTTTGAAAGAAAAATTTCGTGTTATGCGAATAGCAAGTGCAATTTTTTACTGACGACGCAGATGTCTTAGATTAGCAGCATTTTACACAATTCAGAAGTTAATTTTTTCATCTGACATCCCACTTAATGAAAAAAATTGTTTTAGTAGGTATAGAGTAGGTGTGGAGTAGTCAATTTTGAAAGAAAAAATTTCATGTTATGCGAATAGCAAGTGCAATTTTTTATTGACGACGCAGATATCTTAGATTAGCACCATTTTACACAATTCACAAGATAATTTTATCAACTGACATCAAACTTAATGAAAAAAAATATTGATTTTAGTAGGTATAGAGTAGGTGTGGAGTAGTCAATTTTGAAATAAAAATTTCGTGTTATGCGAATAGCAAGTGCAATTTTTTATTGACGACGCAGATGTCTTGGATTAGCAACATTTTACACAATTCAGAAGTTAATTTTCATCTGACATCCAACTTAATGAAAAAAAATTGTTTTAGTAGGGATAGAGTAGGTGTGGAGTAGTCAATTTTGAAAGAAAAATTTCGTGTTATGCGAATAGCAAGTGCAATTGTTTATTGACGACGCAGATGTCGTGGATTAGCAACATTTTACACAATTCAGAAGTTAATTTTTTCATCTGACATCCCACTTAATGAAAAAATATTGTTTTAGTAGGTATAGAGTAGGTGTGGAGTAGTCAATTTTGAAAGAAAAATTTCGTGTTATGCGAATAGCAAAGTGCAATTTTTTATTGACGACGCAGATGTCTTAGATTAGCAGCATTTTACACAATTCAGAAGTTAATTTTTTCATCTGACATCCAACTTAATGAAAAAAATTGTTTTAGTAGGTATAGAGTAGGTGTGGAGTAGTCAATTTTGAAAGAAAAATTTTCGTGTTATGCGAATAGCAAGTGCAATTTTTTATTGACGACGCAGATGTCTTAGATTAGCAACATTTTACACAATTCAGAAGTTAATTTTTTCATCTGACATCCCACTTAATGAAAAAAATTGTTTTAGTAGGTATAGAGTAGGTGTGGAGTAGTCAATTTTGAAAGAAAAATTTCGTGTTATGCGAATATGCAAGTGCAATTTTTATTGACGACGCAGATGTCTTGGATTAGCAACATTTTACACAATTCAGAAGTTAATTTTTTCATCTGACATCCCACTTAATGAAAAAAATTGTTTTAGTAGGTATAGAGTAGGTGTGGAGTAGTCAATTTTGAAAGAAAAAATTTCGTGTTATGCGAATAGCAAGTGCAATTTTTATTGACGACGCAGATGTCTTGGATTAGCAGCATTTTACACAATTCAGAAGTTAATTTTTTCATCTGACATCCCACTTAATGAAAAAAATTGTTTTAGTAGGTATATGAGTAGGTGTGGAGTAGTCAATTTTGAAAGAAAAAATTTCGTGTTATGCGAATAGCAAGTGCAATTTTTTATTGACGACGCAGATGTCTTGGATTAGCAACATTTTACACAATTCAGAAGTTAATTTTTTCATCTGACATCCCACTTAATGAAAAAAAATTGTTTTTGTAGGTATAGAGTAGGTGTGGAGTAGTCAATTTTGAAAGAAAAATTTCGTGTTATGCGAATAGCAAGTGCAATTTTTATTGACGACGCAGATGTCTTGGATTAGCAGCATTTTACACAATTCAGAAGTTAATTTTTTTCATCTGACATCCCACTTAATGAAAAAAAATTGTTTTAGTAGGTATAGAGTAAGGTGTGGAGTAGTCAATTTTGAAAGAAAAATTTCGTGTTATGCGAATAGCAAGTGCAATTTTTTATTGACGACGCAGATGTCTTGAATTAGCAACATTTTACACAATTCAGAAGTTAATTTTTTCATCTGACATCCCACTTAATGAAAAAAAAATTGTTTTAGTAGGTATAGAGTAGGTGTGGAGTAGTCAATTTTGAAAGAAAAATTTCGTGTTATGCGAATAGCAAGTGGAATTTTTTATTGACGACGCAGATGTCTTGGATTAGCAACATTTTTACACAATTCAGAAGTTAATTTTTTCATCTGACATCACTTAATGAAAAAAAAATTGTTTTAGTAGGTATAGAGTAGGTGTGGAGTAGTCAATTTTTGAAAGAAAAAATTTCGTGTTATGCGAATAGCAAGTGCAATTTTTATTGACGACGCAGATGTCTTGGATTAGCAACATTTTACACAATTCAGAAGTTAATTTTTTCATCTGACATCCCACTTAATGAAAAAATTGTTTTAGTAGGTATAGAGTAGGTGTGGAGTAGTCAATTTTGAAAGAAAAATTTCGTGTTATGCGAATAGCAAAGTGCAATTTTTTATTGACGACGCAGATGTCTTGGATTAGCAACATTTACACAATTCAGAAGTTAATTTTTTCATCTGACATCCCACTTAATGAAAAAAATTGTTTTAGTAGGTATAGAGTAGGTGTGGAGTAGTCAATTTTTGAAAGAAAAAATTTCGTGTTATGCGAATAGCAAGTGCAATTTTTTATTGACGACGCAGATGTCTTAGATTAGCAGCATTTTACACAATTCAGAAGTTAATTTTTTCATCTGACATCCCACTTAATGAAAAAAAATTGTTTTAGTAGGTATAGAGTAGGTGTGGAGTAGTCAATTTTGAAAGAAAAATTTCGTGTTATGCGAACAGCAAGTGCAATGTTTTATTGACGACGCAGATGTCTTGGATTAGCAACATTTTACACAATTCAGAAGTTAATTTTTTCATCTGACATCCCACTTAATGAAAAAAAAAAAATTGTTTTAGTAGGTATAGAGTAGGTGTGGAGTAGTCAATTTTGAAAGAAAAATTTCGTGTTATGCGAATAGCAAGTGCAATTTTTTATTGACGACGCAGATGTCTTGGATTAGCAACATTTTACACAATTCAGAAGTTAATTTTTTCATCTGACATCCAACTTAATTAAAAAAATATTGTTTTAGTAGGTATAGAGTAGGTGTGGAGTAGTCAATTTTGAAAGAAAAATTTCGTGTTATGCGAATAGCAAGTGCAATTTTTTATTGACGACGCAGATGTCTTAGATTAGCAACATTTTACACAATTCAGAAGTTAATTTTTCATCTGACATCCCACTTAATGAAAAAATATTGTTTTAGTAGGTATAGAGTAGGTGTAGAGTAGTCAATTTTGAAAGAAAAATTTCGTGTTATGCGAATAGCAAGTGCAATTTTTTATTGACGACGCAGATGTCTTGGATTAGCAACATTTTACACAATTCAGAAGTTAATTTTTTCATCTGACATCCCACTTAATGAAAAAAAATTGTTTTAGTAGGTATAGAGTAGGTGTGGAGTAGTCAATTTTGAAAGAAAAAATTTCGTGTTATGCGAATAGCAGCAAGTGCAATTTTTTATTGACGACGCAGAATGTCTTGGATTAGCAACATTTTACACAATTCAGAAGTTAATTTTTTTCATCTGACATCCCACTTAATGAAAAAATTGTTTTAGTAGGTATAGAGTAGGTGTGGAGTAGTCAATTTTGAAAGAAAAATTTCGTGTTATGCGAATAGCAAGTGCAATTTTTATTGACGACGCAGATGTCTTAGATTAGCAACATTTTACACAATTCAGAAGTTAATTTTTTCATCTGACATCCCACTTAATGAAAAAAAATTGTTTTAGTAGGTATAGAGTAGGTGTGGAGTAGTCAATTTTGAAAGAAAAATTTCGTGTTATGCGAATAGCAAGTGCAATTTTTTATTGACGACGCAGATGTCTTGGATTAGCAACATTTTACACAATTCAGAAGTTAATTTTTCATCTGACATCCCACTTAATGAAAAAAAATTGTTTTAGTAGGTATAGAGTAGGTGTGGAGTAGTCAATTTTGAAAGAAAAATTTCGTGTTATGCGAATAGCAAGTGCAATTTTTATTGACGACGCAGATGTCTTGGATTAGCAACATTTTACACAATTCAGAAGTTAATTTTTTTCATCTGACATCCCACTTAATGAAAAAAATTGTTTTAGTAGGTATAGAGTAGGTGTGGAGTGGTCAATTTTGAAAGAAAAATTTCGTGTTATGCGAATAGCAAGTGCAATTTTTTATTGACGACGCAGATGTCTTGGATTAGCAGCATTTTTACACAATTTAGAAGTTAATTTTTTCATCTGACATCCCACTTAATGAAAAAAAATTGTTTTAGTAGGTATAGAGTAGGTGTGGAGTAGTCAATTTTGAAAGAAAAATTTCGTGTTATGCGAATAGCAAGTGCAATTTTTTATTGACGACGCAGATGTCTTAGATTAGCAGCATTTTACACAATTCAGAAGTTAATTTTTTCATCCTGACATCCAACTTAATGAAAAAAATTGTTTCAGTAGGTATAGAGTAGGTGTGGAGTAGTCAATTTTGAAAGAAAAATTTCGTGTTATGCGAATAGCAAGTGCAATTTTTTATTGACGACGCAGATGTCTTAGATTAGCAGCATTTTACACAATTCAGAAGTTAATTTTTTCATCTGACATCCCACTTAATGAAAAAAATATTGTTTTAGTAGGTATAGAGTAGGTGTGGAGTAGTCAATTTTGAAAGAAAAATTTCGTGTTATGCGAATAGCAAGTGCAATTTTTTATTGACGACGCAGATATCTTAGATTAGCAGCATTTTACACAATTCAGAAGTTAATTTTTTCATCTGACATCCAACTTAATGAAAAAAAAATTGTTTTAGTAGGTATAGAGTAGGTGTGGAGTAGTCAATTTTGAAAGAAAAATTTCGTGTTATGCGAATAGCAAGTGCAATTTTTTATTGACGACGCAGATGTCTTGGATTAGCAACATTTTACACAATTCAGAAGTTAATTTTTTCATCTGACATCCCACTTAATGAAAAAAAATTGTTTTAGTAGGTATAGAGTAGGTGTGGAGTAGTCAATTTTGAAAGAAAAATTTCGTGTTATGCGAATAGCAAGTGCAATTTTTTATTGACGACGCAGATGTCTTGGATTAGCAGCATATAACACAATTCAGAAGTTAAATTATTCATCTGACAACACACTAAATCAAAAAAAATTGTATTAGGACGAATAGAGAACCTGAGGAGTAGTCAAATTTGAAAGAAAAATTTCGTGTTATGCGAATAGCAAGTGCAATTTTTATTGACGACGCAGATGTCTTGGATTTGCAACATTTTACACAATTCAGAAGTTAATTTTTTCATCTGACATCCCACTTAATAGAAAAAAAAATTTGTTTTAGTAGTGTATAGAGTAGGTTAGTGGAGTAGTCAATTTTGGAAAGAAAAATTTCGTGTTAGGTGCGAATAGCAAGTGCAATTTTTTATTGACGACGCAGATGTCTTAGATTAGCAGCATTTTACACAATTCAGAAGTTAATTTTTCATCATCTGACATCCAACTTAATGAAAAAAAAATTGTTTTAGTAGGTATACAGCTAAGTAGGTTAATGGAAGTAGTCAATTTTGAACAGAAAAAAATTTCGTGTTTATTTGCGAATAGCAAGTGCAATTTTTTATTGACGGTACGCAGATGTCTTGGATTAGCAACATTTTACACAGATTCCAGAAGTTAATTTTTTCATCTGACATCCAACTTAATGAAAAAAAATTGTTTTAGTAGGTATAGAGTAGGTGTGGAGGTAGTCAATTTTGAAAAGAAAAATTTACGTGTTATGCAGAATAGCAATTGTTGCCAATTTTTATTGACGACGCAGAATGTCTTAGATTAGCAGCATTTTACACAATTCAGAAGTTAATTTTTTCATCTGACATCCCACTTAATGAAAAAAAAATATATTGTTTTAGTAGGTATAGAGTAGGTTGTGGAGTAGTCAATTTTGAAAAGAAAAAATTTCGTGTTATGCGAATAGCAAGTTTGCAATTTTATTATTGACGGCAAACGCAGATGTCTTAGATTAGCAGCATTTTACACAATTCAGAAGTTAATTTTTTCATCTGACATCCCACTTAATGAAAAAAATTGTTTTAGTAGGTATAGAGTAGGTGTGGAGTAGTCAATTTTGAAAGAAAAATTTCGATGTTATTGCGAATATAGCAAGTGCAATTTTTTATTGACGACGCATGAATATCTTAGATTAACCAATTTTTACACAATTCTAGAAGTTGGATTTTAACATCCTGTTACTTAATGAAAAAAAATTGTTTTAGTAGGTATAGAAGTTAATTTTGAATAGTCATCTTGACATCCCATAATTAATGAAAAAAATATTGTTTTAGTAGGTATAGAGTAGGTTATTGGAAGTATAGTCAATTTTGAAAGAAAAATTTCGTGTTATGCGAATAGCAAGTGCAATTTTTTATTGACGACGCAGATGTCTTCCCAGATTAGCAACATTTTACACAATTCAGAAGTTAATTTTTCATCGATGTTATTGTCACCAGTTAATGAAAAAAAGAAATGATGTTTTAGTAGGAATTATAGAGTAGGTGTGGAGTAGTCAATTTTGAAAAGAAAAAATTTCGTGTTATGCGAATAGCAAGTGCAATTTTTTATTGACGACGCATGGATGTCTTGGATTAGCGGCATTTTTACACACAATTCGAAGTTAATTTTTTTCATCTGACATCCAACTCAATGAAAAAAATTGTTTTAGTGCAGGGGTATAGAGTAGGTGTGGATGTAGTCAATTTTTGAAAGAAAAAATTTCGTGTTATGCAACGAATAGCAAGTGCAATTTTTATTGACAACACGCAGTATCTTAGATTAACGGCATTTTACACAATTCAGAAGTTAATTTTTTCATCTGACATCCCGCAATGAAAAAAAATTGTCTTGGATTAGCGGCATTTTACACAATTCAAGTTAATTTTTCATCTGACATCCAGCAATGAAAAAAATTGTTTAGTAGGTATAGAGTAAGGTGTGGAGTAGTCAATTTTGAAAGAAAAATTTCGTGTTATGCGAATAGCAAGTGCGCAATTTTATTGACGACACAGATGTCTTGGATTAGCAACATTTTACACAATTCAGAAGTTAATTTTTTCATCTGACATCCCACTTAATGAAAAAAATTGTTTTAGTAGGTATAGAGTAGGATGTGGAAGTATAAGTCAATTTTGAAAGAAAAATTTCGTGTTATGCGAATAGCAAATTACAATTTTTATTGACGACGCAGATGTCTTGGATTAGCCAACATTTTACACATATTCAGAAGTTAATTTTTTTCATCTGACATCCCACTTAATGAAAAAATTGTTTTAGTAGGTATAGAGTAGGTGGAGAACAATTTTGAAAGAAAAAGCCTCGTGTTATGCGAACAGTGCGTACTTTTTATTGACGACGCAGATGTCTTGATTAGCAACATTTTACACAATTCAGAAGTTAATTTTTTCTATCTGACATCCACTTAATGAAAAAAAAAATTGTTTTAGTAGGTATAG
>JANIWZ010000063.1:0-75886 GCA_026123125.1 Chironomus striatipennis | reverse complement strand
TATTTTCATGACTACACTAGATATTATTGGACCTTTTCAGATTCGAACCAAAAACAAAAAATGTCGAAAAGTAGCAAAACCTCCCTCAAAAATTCCTGGCTACGCCTCTACCTTAGGGGTATAACCTGGGAATATGAATATACCCTAGGGGTATGAACTAAGGATACTCTCTAGGTGGAGTTTATCCTAGGGTTTTTTAACCCTAAAACATTTTTTGATAAAAACATCCAAGGATAAACTCTACACCCTAAGGGTATACCCTAGAAATCCACACCTAATTAGGTGTGTTTTAGTTTTTTTTATTAGGCCTAATAAAAAAAACTAAAACTTTCACACTCAAATAAAACTTCTTATCAAATCAAAGTCATCAACTCTACATTGAACAAAAAACTTTTTTAAAAATCTACCCAAAAAAGAACAATGAGATCGCAAATTTTATGACAATTCTCACAACAATGACTAACAGTATGTCAATATTTTCAAAAGATATCAACTTCTTCAAAAAAAAGAAATATAGTATTATTATATCAAATGCATTGGCAATATTTTGTCATTTTACAACCCGCGATAACAAGATAAGATAGATTAATATAAATATATATATAAGGCAGTATTACTTAGTGTGAATTGACATAGAAAAAAAAAAAGATAAGAGAATTGCTAAAAATTCACAGTTGATTTTCAAGTCAGTATCTTTTTATTTCTTAAAGGAGTCGGAAGTAAAATAAAAAAAGCAGCGACGCGAAATTAAAATAAAATAAAAAAAAATGTTTAATCCAAGATTTATAAAAATTTTAAAAACACATTTACTTACTATAACGACAGTATTGGCCGTTATCTTGAGTATAATTGTTGGAATATCAATGAGATTGACTCATGATGGTGGCTATAGTGCACGAACTGTTATGTACGTCAATTTTTTGGGTGATTTATTTTTACGAATGATAAGAGCAATCATTTTACCATTGATTGTATCGTCATTAATTGCTGCTATTGCGCCACTTGACATATCGCTTAGTAAAAAAATTGGAGTTCGTGCAATTATTTATATTCTTACAACGACTGTAATTGCTGTTGTTTTGGGAATTGTTTTAGTGCTGACAATTAAACCGGGTGGGAAAGGTATTGAGGATGTTAGTAATCCGGGTGAAAAGACTCGTAAAGCAAGCACAATTGTGGATACTTTATTGGATTTGATTAGGTCAGTATTGATGAGAATTTTATGAAAAAAAAGAAAATCAAGGTTCAAATATAAAAAAAAGAATAATAAATGCTTGTGTAGTGTTTCGTCATGCACGATGGGCATTGAGTAGCTAATCAATACCCAGGGATGCAGACCGGCAAATTACCATTCTTTGTTCTGTCAATTTTAATTCCGCCATTTTGAATTTTCAATTCCGCATTTTGAATTTCAAATTTGCCATTCTGAATTTTAAATTCTGCCATTTTGAATTTTCAACTTCGCTATTTTGAATTTACAACTCCGCCATTTTGAATTTTTGAATTCCGCCATTTTTAATTTTAAATTCCGCCATTTTGAATTTTATATCCCGGCATTTTGAATTTTCAATTCCGCATTTTGAATTTCAAATTTGCCATTCTGAATTTTAAATTCTGCCATTTTGAATTTTCAACTTCGCTATTTTGAATTTACAACTCCGCCATTTTGAATTTTTAAATTCCGCCATTTTTAATTTTAAATTCCGCCATTTTGAATTTCAAACTCCACCATTTTGAAATTTAAATTCCGCCATTTTGAATTTTAAATTAAGCCATTTTGAATTTTGAATTCCGCCATTTTGAATTTTATTAAAAAAATTATAAAAAGTACAAGAAAGACAAATAAAGATTTTTATACTAACACCAATTGTTTACACCTTGATTCTTCTGTTTGCAAAAAAATTCTCAAGAATCTTAAAACAAAAATAAAAGACCATAATAAGTAAATAATGCTTTATATCCCATACGCAGAAATGTGTTTCCCCCAAATGTTGTTCAAGCAACTTTGCAAACTTACCAAACGACTTTAACAGCACCAAAAGACAATCCAGATGCGAATATTAATGATTGGATCATATCACATTCATATGTTGATGGCACCAATATGCTCGGTGTAGTTTCCGTTTCAATTGTTTTTGCAATCACAATGAGTACAATTCGAGCCAAAGTACCGAACCTAATTGAAGTTATTTTAGAATTTATGCAAGTTATGATGAAGATTATTCAAGCTGTCATTTGGTTAACACCCATTGGAGTATTCTTCCTCATTTTAGCCAAATTTATGGAGATGGATGATATTGTTGATGTTTTTTCAAAACTTGGACTTTATCTTGCGACTGTGTCGATTGGAATTTTTGTTCAAGGTTTTATTATCTTGCCGGCAATTTATTTCACATTTACACGAAAGAATCCACTCAAATTTATTGGATATATGGGACCAGCTATTTTAACTGCTTTGGGAACATCGAGTTCATTAGCAACACTTCCGGTGTCATTGAAATGTGTTGAAGAAAAGGCAAAAGTTGATGTAAGAGTATCGAGATTTATGTTGCCACTTGGAGCTACTATAAATATGAATGGTATGTGAATTTATTAAAATTGTAGTTAGAATTTGGGTTTTTGGGGTACGGACCCTCTTATTTCCTCCCTTAAAAGCTATTTTGTATACTTTTTTAATAAATTTTGACCAAAACCGTGTACTGCGTGCGGTTTTTGACATTTTTTACTCATGTCAGACATCTTTGCAGTATTTAAGACCGAAACCGTGTGCTGCGTGCGGTTTTTGACCTTTTTTTTAATAATGTCTGACACCTTTGTAATATGAAAGATCAAATCCGTATGCTGCATGCAATTTTTGACATTTTTTACTAACATGCAACATACAAGGTACCTTAGTAGTGCTAAAGACTAAAACCGTATGCTGCATGCGATTTTTGACATTTTTCACTAACATGCAACATACAAGGTACCTTAGTAGTGTTAGAGACGAAAACTGTGTGTTTTCTGACCAGAAACCAGTCTCAGTATCAAATTCTATCTAATTATTCTAATCTTTTTATTTTCTGAAGAATTTTTTTTTGGACTACCTCAAGATTCATTCTTCTTACTACTCTTCTTAATTAAATCTCCCAAAAAACGACTTTCTAAAATTTTCAAATCCGACACTATAATCCTCAATAATCAATAAATAACAAGCATTTTTTTGTCTAATTCTAAACAGGAACCGCTCTTTATGAAGCCGTAGCTGCGATTTTTATAGCTCAGTTAAGACAAATAGATTTATCAATAGGAAATGTCATAGCTGTCTGGTGAGTGTTTTTTTTTTGGGTGTGCAAAAATCAAGTTTTTTGCGTATTTTATGGTATTTAAATTTAGTTATTGCTAAGCTAAGAATTGAATGAGTTGAATGATCTTTATTTTGGTGTGTGAATTATTTTGGCGGGAATTTAATGTCTTGTGACTTTATTGTGGGAATTTTTGTGTTTTTGTTTTGGTTATTGAGATAAAACCATTTTTGTGCCGCAACGCATTAGTTTGTTAAGAGAAATATTAAAAAATACCAAGAATCGTGTGTTGTGTGCGGTTTTTGACCATTTTTATTAACATGTGACACATTAGTAGCATTAAAGACCAAAAACTTACCTAAAAAGTGAATCTAGCTTATAATTCATAACAAATACCGTACACAGCGTGTGGTTTGAGACAAAATTAAAGAAGATACACTTTTTTGGTGAATCAAAACCAAATCCGCATGTTATACACAGTTTCTGTCGTAACTTAACAGTAAAGAACACCTTTGAGTAAATTTACGACAGAAATCGCACACGGCATACGGTTTTGAGAATTGATTTGATTATATATTGTACTTAGAGATATAACGAGATACAATATATATAAAAAGAAGCTTAAAACTTACCTGTTAGATAACAAATTAATTTTTCTTAATGGCAATCTCAATGTAAACAAACTTTTTAATCAGCAAAATCCCTAAGATGCGAACTTTGATGATGCGAAAATTTAAAATTAATTGTAACGGACTTTTGCATTACAATATTTATTTGATGTTTGTTATATTTTTGAATACTTAAACATGTAAAATTTTAGTTATTTATTCCTTGTTTTTGCGTGTACGCATAAATTTTCTTCATTATCACTTTATTAATTTCTTTTGAAAGCTTAAAATGCAGAATTGACTTAAACAGTTTAAAACTTCACTTTAATTTGTTTTTATCAAACTAAATTGTATAATTATATGTTTTAATATTTCTACCCGAAAGGGAAAATAAATTTAATCAATCAATCAATCAACTTGCTGATAATCTGTGTTCATAATCGCACGCTATGCACGGTTTTTGTCATTATTTACTAGTTAAATGAATTTTGAGGGTAAATGATGACAAAAACAGCACATTGCACACGGTTCGTGGTATTTTTCATGTTTTGCAGCACATTAATGTGCCGCAACTCAAAGACTGTTCATTACTCCCTCAAACTGTATTAAATCATAAGTATTTATCCCAAAATTCAGCATAACAGCAACAGCTGCTAGTATTGGTACAGCAGGGGTTCCACAAGCTGGATTAGTCACACTCGTCATGGTTCTCGACTCAATTGGAATTCCAGCCGAAGATATTTCCTTAATTATTGCAATTGACTGGATTGTGTAAGTTTTAATGCTTTAATTTTAATAAAATTTCAATTAATGGACAATTTTTGGACAGGAATCGATTCCGTGCTTGTGTAAATATTTTGGGCGATGCTTACGGAGCTGCAATTATTGAAGCAACAAGTAAAAAGGAACTTGACAGTCTTAAAACATTTGAAACAGACGAAAAAGATGATTCGAATAATAACAGCAATCAAGCAATTACAAAGCTTTAAAATTTGACATTTTTATGAGTTAAGGACATGAAATTTAATATTTTTATAAGTTTTTAAGCTTTTTAAAGAAATCAGTTTAATGATTGAATGATTAATTGACACGAGGATTAATGAACGTGATATGGAGAACTTGAACGTTCAACAAGTTGTACATACGCCACACAAAGATAATGCGATAAAATAGAAAAAAATGGCAATAAAATTTATATTTTACACATTTGAGGAAGATTATTAAGTCATTTAAGAATCTTGAATTTTTGATCAAATGATATGTTTATTGTACGTGTGACTGCTATATGCAAATATTTAAAATTTAAATGCTAAGTTAAGTCGAAAAGATTAAATAAATAAATTTATAATAGTAAAGAAAAGCTTTCACTTTTTATTTAAATTATTTTTAAAAAATTAAAATGGTGGAAAAAAGAAATAAAAATTCAAAATGGCGACAAAAAAAGTTTTTAAAAAAAATCAAAATGGCGGGAAAAATTCAAAAATTCAAAATGGCGGAAAAATTTCTTCAAAAAATTCCAAATAACGGGAAAATTTGAAAATTTCAAAATGACGGAAAAAATTTAAAAATTTAAAAATGGCGGGAAAAGTTTAAAAAATTCAAAATGGCGAAAAAAAATTTAAAAAATTAAAAAAGGCGGGAAAATTCAAAAAATTTAAAAATGGCGGGAAAAGTTTAAAAAATTCAAAATGGCAGAAAAAAATTAAAAATTTAAAAATGGCGGGAAAAGATTAAAAAATTCAAAATGGCGAAAAAAAATTTAAGAAATTGAAAATGGCAGAAAAATTCAAAAAATTTAAAAATGGCGGAAAAATTCAAAAAATTCAAAATGGAGTCAAAAAAGTTAAAAAAATTCAAAACAGCGGAAAATACAAAAAATTCAAAATGGCGGAAAAAGTTCAAAAAATTCAAAATGGCGACAAAAAAGTTCAAAAATTCAAAATAGCGAAAAATTCAAAAAATTCAAAATGGCGGGAAAATTCAAAATGGTGAAAAAATTTAAAAAATTCAGAATGGCGTGAAAAATTCAAAATGGCGGGAAAATTTCAAAAAATTCAAAATGGCGGGAAAATTTCAAAAAATTCAAAATGGTGAGAATTTTTTAAAAATTCTTTAATTTTTAAAAAATACTACATTATTTTTCGGACATTCCCAATCATCTTAACTTTTTCACTTTCTTTCTTCCACTCACCAACTCCTCAATTTTCTTAAAACTCCAACTGAAATAAGTAATAAAATAATTAAAACTCTAAACCACTTCAATTAAATACAGGCATTTAATCTTTCACCCACGGTGATAGTTAAATGCTCCAAGTTAACTCAATTTACACTCTACAAAGAAAGATAAGATTAATTTATTGCCAGTTATTATGACAGTCCTCACAAAGTAAATTCTTGCAGTTTCTATTTCTTCGTCAATTCCGACCTTCTTAACGTTAATAAAGTTATTAGTGCTTAAGTGCTTTTTTATTATGATCAATTTTGATAATAAAAAGACAATTTCTAATTATAAAATGAGAATCAAGTAAAATAAAGATAAATTTTTAAAGTATTTTAGAGCTTTTTTATTTTATTTATTTTTTTTTAATTTTTGATTTAAATAAGCTTAATTTTTTCAGAGTTCAAATTGGATAATTTGTGGAAAATTCTCGAAAATTTATGAAAACTTGAAGAAAATTCAAGAAAATTTCGGAAAATTCAGGAAAATTTGTGAAAAATTCAGGAAAATTTGTTCAAAATTTGAAAAAAAAAAATCATGAAAATTTTTGGAGAATTCAAGAAAATTTCGGAAAATTCAAGAAAATTTCGGAAAATTCAAGAAAATTTCGGAAAATTGAAGAAAATTTCGGAAAATTCAAGAAAATTTGTGGAAAATCAAGGAAAATTTGAAGGAAATTCAGGAAAATTTGTGAAAAATTCAGGAAAATTTTTGTAAAATTCAAGAAAATTTCGGAAAATTCATGAAAATTCTCAAAAATTTATGAGAACTCGAAGAAAATTCAGAAAAATTTCGGAAAACTCTTGAAAAATTTGGAGAAAACTCAAAAAAATTAATCTCATTTTTCTAACCCTGCTTTTCTTCATTAATCAAAATCTGCAAAAAAAAATTCCCAAGCAATAAATAACTTTGTAATAATTTCCAGGAAGTTAGTCACGTTTCATCTGACTGGGTAAGTTTGTATTGTCTGATATGACGTGAAAATGAACTCAAAGTCTTTTTAATTACCGTAAAATACACAATTACGTGCAATTAATAACGAAGTTTTTATCGTTTTCCGTCGGTTTTTGAACTTTTTTTTCTTAAATATTTGACTCAGATAAAAACACTTTTATGTCATTTGATGAATGGCGAGGTCTTTAAACCTTTATTTTTTGGTACAAGTGGGTACAATTGAATGAAATTTAGATAGAAATTCCAGAATCTTGTTTGACAGTAATTTCAGTCCTTTAGAAGCAAAATTCATGTGAAAATCAAAGACAAAAAAAAAAAATCAAAAATAAAGAAAAATTCAAATTAACGAAAAAATTTAAAAATCTACTCATTTTGCTATTTTTTATCAATTGACATGATTTACTGTCAAAATAAGCAGTAAATTTTTTGCTAATCTATAAAAAATGAATTTGTCACGTTGTTGCAATCACAAGTTCTTCTTCATGGGAATTCCAACTCATTCAAAGCTGACCATGAAATGAATAAAAGAAACTAGCTAGGGCCCGTACACTTAGTACGTTCACTTTTTAGTTTAGTGGGAGGGGAGGGAATCTAGGATATTATAACAGATCAAACAAAAGAAAACAAAATTCATACAAAAAGCGTAATGAGGGGAAGAGGGGGTCAAAAAAAGTCGTTTTTTGTGTAACGCACTAAGTGAACAGCGCCCTAAGATTCTAATAATAATAAAAATAAAAAAAAAAAACAATAATATAAAATCGCAAAAAATCATTGAAGTCAAGAGATTCTTAAGAAATTCTCACTTGGACTTGACACTTTAAAGAAAAGAGTGAAACTCGAAAAAATGAGAGAAAGACTCATTTTTCTTCTCTTTTTTAGCAATCATACGGTCGGTTGTGTTTATGTCAGTTGTGTTTAAACTTTTTTTCGACATGGCTCCAAAATGGTGCTTCAAAATGGTGGAAATTTATATCAAAATTTTTCAAAATGGCGGAAATTTAGATCGAAATTTTTCAAAATGGCGGAAATTTTGATCAAAAATTTTTCAAAATGGCGGAAACTATGATCAAAATTTTTCAAAATGATGAAAATTTTGACAAAAATTTTCAAAATGGCGGAAATTTTGATCAAAAAATTTCAAAATGACGGAAATTTTGATCAAAAATTTCAAAATGACGGAAATTTTGATCAAAATTTCCGCCATTTTGAAAATTTTTGTCAAAATTTCCGCCATTTTGAAAATATTTGACAAAAATTTTCGCCATTTTGAAAATTTTTGTCAAAATTTCCGCCATTTTGAAAATATTTGACAAAAATTTTCGCCATTTTGAAAATTTTTGATCAAAATTTCCGCCATTTTGAAAAATTTTAGATAAAAATCTTGCAGATTATCCTGTAGATGTTCTGTCAATGTAACACTGTTTATCGATTTTATCCTGAAGATCCTCAATTGACAAGCTACACGTGTCACAAGCTTGATCGTCAATGCACTCATTTTCCCTCAAATCTAGTAATTTTAAATTTGGCAGAGCTTTAAAATTGACATCAATTCTTTTAATCTTGCTGTATCCCATCCAAGCTTTATCTAGTTTTTTGTTATTTTTAAAGAATCTTATTGGAATTGCTTCAATTGGATTATCATACGACCAAATTTCCTTCAAATTAATCAAATTCCAGAGAAGCTTTTGAGGCAAAACTTTAATTTTGTTCTTAACAAATGCAATAATTTCCAAATTTCTCAAATCATTGAAGACATTTTCGTCAAAATATTCAATTTCATTTCCATAAAAATTAAGGATTCTCAGTTGTGGCATTTTGGCAAGTTTTTCTCGTTCGATGTATTTTAATCCACTTAGGACAATGTAAAGCTTTCTAAAGTTTGGAAACTTTTGATTTGCAATAGTAAAATCTGGTATGTAAGTTACTTTTGATTGTTTAATGTTGATTGTATCGACGTCTGTGTAAGTTTTTCCATCTGTAAATGATCCTTCGATTGATGAGATTTGTACGTTGCTGACAAGAGATTTGAAGGTAAATTCACTGTAGCATTCGTAGCGACTGGAATATTGTAAATTTTATTGGTTATAATGGTTGAAAAACAATTAATTAGTTAATACTAGTCAACCATTACTGGTTAACTTAAAAAATCCCAAGAACCGTGTGCCGTATGCGGTTTTTGTCATTTTTTACTAACATGAGACATTTTAGTGGTATCATAGACCAAAACCGTGTACCGCGAGCGGTTTTGTCATTTTTTACTAACATGAGATACTTTAGGAGTATAAATGACCAAAACCGTGTGCCGCGTGCGGTTTTTGTCATGATTTATCTATTAAGTGTTTATGAGTGAAATTTCAAGCCAAAATTCGCATACGGGACACGATTTTGGTCGTTTGTACTACTAAGGTATCTGATGCTAGTAAATAATGGCAGTTACCCCACACAACGAGCGATTTTGGGCATAAATTACCTCTTAAGTGTAGCTTACTGATATATTATGACAGAAACTGCATACGTCATGCAGATTTATACCATAATACAAAAATGTTAGCCATAACTGGTTAAATCGATCAAAAAATCTAGTATAAGCTCGATTATGGCTCTAGTGAGAGTTTCTAGGAGTATAATTTAAAATTATTCCCTTAAGGATGTAGTGTATATCTAGAAATCTAGCCCTAATATGATACCGAAGTTCTAAAGTTGGTAGATTTTTGATCAATTAAATGTCTTATATTATTACTTAGGATAAATCGGGGTATGGAACTGATCAAAAATCAAAAAAGATCAAAAGCCAGTCAAAAATCAATTTGATCAGTTCCATACTGTAGGATAAATTTACACATAATTCAGAACTTACTCATCATCAGAATTGTAATAGAATGTACATTTTTAAAGGTTCTTGAACTGCTGCATGATTTTCTTGAGTTAAATTAACGTGCTTCCTGATTAATCCAGTTGATAAATTTGGGAACATTTGTGCCAGACAAAACAAATTCATTTAATTTACACATTCACCATAAATTGCTAACGAAATGATTCCCAACAATAAATAATGTCTGTCCAGGTTTGTAAGAAATCCACCACACCTAAATCAGAATCACCTAAAAAATAAAAAGCTGAAGATTAAATTTTGATCCAAAAATAAGAAGCAAGTCACTTACGCTTACGCATGGATTCTTTAACACTGCCAGCACAAAACGTTCTTTTACTAGAAATTCTAGCAATCACATCACGTCCAATTAGACAATCTTCTTGTATTATTGAGGCCTAATCTCAACCAATTTCGGTCTCATTTCACTACGGTCACCTTGGCTTGTATCATCAGAGAATCCATATCCAACGACAGTTCCATCAATCTCAAATGAATTAAAAATTTGATGACGGTAAGCAAGCTGGTTGGATGTAATTTGTGAAACGGAAGTTGTATTTGTAAATCTTAAAATTGCGATGTCAGCATCATAAGTTTCCTTTTTGTAGAATTTAATCGTTGTGAAGTTTGATAGAACTGATTTGAACTCTGATTACTCCAAGTTCATCTGATTTATTCAAATCGTGGATACAAGGAAAGGCTGTGAACATTATTTGGTGAGAAAGTAACATGATCGCCTTTATTTTTGAAGCAATGTGATGCTGTGGAGTTTTTGGAAAAGAAGAAAAAGAATAGGAAGGGTTAGTTTTAGTTTTTAAATTAATTCTGGGTTCGGATATTTTGCATGATTTTGCATGCATCTGTTCAGCTCTTTTGGCTCTTTTTAGCTCATCTTGGCTCAGCTTGGCTCATCATAGCTCATCTTTGCTTTTCATTGCACTACCACATTTTTCTGGTTTCGATGGTTTTGGTCCAGATGGTTTACTTGGTTTTGGTCCAGATGGTTTTTCTGGTCTTGGTGATGGTTTGCTTGGTTTTGGACCAGATGGTTTTGGTCTTGATGGTTTTCTTGGTCTTGGACCAGATGGTTTACTTGGTCTGGATTGGTTTACTTGGTTTCGAAGGCACAGTTCAGCTCGTGTTCAACTCATCACTAGCTCATCTTTAGCTGGTGGCTCGACTTAGCTCCAGATGGTTTACTTGGTTTGGTCAGATGGTTTGTAGTCTTGATGGTTTGCTTGGTTTTGGACCAGATGGTTTGCTAGTCTTGACGGTCTTGGTTTGATGGTTTTGGACCAGATGGTTTACTTGGTCTGGATGTGGTTTGCTTGGCTTCGAGCTTAGCTCAGCCAGCTCAGCTTAGCTCAGCTTGGCCTTCAAGCTTAGCTCGGCACCAGACAAACACATCCGGCAGCTCCAGCTTAGCTCCATTGCGCTCGGCAAAACAAACCGACCGGCCAGGTTTTTCTCGGCAGCTCGACGAGCTCGGCTTGGCTCTGGCTTGGCTCGGCAGCGCCGAAGCTTAGCTCGGCTTAGGCTCGACAGCTCTTGGTCAGATGGTTTTTCTCGGCAGCTCGGCTGGCTCGGCTTGGTCCTGATCGGCTTGGTCTCGAAAACGCGGTTTACTCGGTTTCGAAGGTTTGCCGGCTGAGGTACATCGGCAGCTCGGCATTGGCTCTTCGGCTGGCTCGAGCACAAGCTCGGCAGCTCCGGCAAGCTCGATTGCAGCTCGGCAGCTTTCAGCTTGGCTCGGCAGCTCAGCTTGGCGAGCAGCTCGGCAGCTCGGCAGCTCGGCGAAGCTCAGTTCGGTAGGGAATATCTAAAATTCGCTACTGAAAAGAATTTCTAGTTGCGCTACTAATCATCTACTAAGCACCATGCAACACTACAATCCTCATGACTCATCTCAGAAGGGAAAGAAAAGGAAATTTATTCTTGGGGAAATAAAAAACTTTTTTCTAAACAAAAAAAAGTATTTTCAAAAAGCAAAACAAACAAAAGTTATCAACTTTTTAGTCTTTTTTTCATATTCCACATTTTAAAAATATACATGGAATTACAGACCATGTTGCCAATGAGAAGTTCTTTTACCTATTTCTGCATCATCACTAAGTAAATGTTTTGAGCTGATAATTGTCGATCCACAAAAGTATTTGTCATTTTTATTATAAAATAATGGTACAAAAACCACGGGAAACTATCCTTTTACTGCATATTCACTTCCAATTGTGAAAGATGTTCCAACTTTAATTCGTCCACACTTTTATGGCTTGATCGTTTTATTTAAAATTGTTAAAATTATTAAAAGTAAAAATTTTCATTTTTTGACTCTTATTTAACATGAATGCGGAGTAAGAGTATTATTTATGAATTAAAATAGAGTAAGATAAATCATATTATCTGCTTTTTAAAGTAAATTGAGAGAATGTTACCCAGGCTAGAAAATGACTCAGAGACGCATCGACCAGATGAGAATTTAAATAAGGTTTTACAAATTTCTTCGTGTGCTCTTTAAAAACCAGATTATGTGTCTTTGAACTTTTGCTGATTACAAAGTTGCCGTTATTTTTGAAGAATTAAAATATGTTTATTAAGTATATCAAACTAATCAACCACCATAGAACTTATTAGTTTGCTGAAATTTAGTTATAATTTCAAGAATTTATCATAATTTTCATTTTATTATATCCAGTAACTTAATTTCTACATTTTATTAAAAAAAAAAAATCATGATTATTGAAGATTTTTATTCACTTTCTAATAAAATCTCTTACCCAAAGTCAACATTTTTATTTCCTATATTCCAGTTATAATCAACCCATGTGTCATGACATTAATTTTCGGGGTTTTCTTAAGCCAAAGAATTTTACTAATCCGTGTGATGCGCATGGTTTTTAATGGTCAAGTTTTGATACTAAGACGTGTTTTAGTGAATAAACCATGAACAAAACCGTATTCCGACGATGTTGGTTTTCTGTACAATCTACCTTCAAGGTACATTTTGAGAAGTAAAATGACCAAAACCGTAAATGTGTTGCGTGCGGTTTCTGTACAAATCTACCTTCAGGAAGTGCTTTTGAGGGGGTAAAAATGACCAAAAAACCGTGTGTTACTTGTACGGATTATCTGTACAATTTACCTTCAAAGTGTGTTTTGAGTGTAAAAAATGATCATAAACCATGTGTTGCGTGCGGTTTCTGTGCAATTTACCTTCAGGTACATTTGAAAGTAAAAATGACCAAAACCGTGTGTCTCGTTGCGGGTTTCTGTACAATCTACCTTCAAAGTGCGTTTTGAAGGTAAAAATGATCAAAAACCGTGTGTTGCGTTTTACGATTTTTGGTTAATCTACCTTCAAGGATGCATTTTTGAAAGAAAAATGACCAAAAACCGTTGCTGCGCACGATTTTTGGTTAATCTATCTTCAGGATGCATTTTTGAAGGAAAAATGGTCCAAAAATCGTGAACAGCGTACGGTTTTGAGGTACAATCTACCTTTCAAGATGCATTTGAATGAAAAAATGACCAATAAAACCGTGTGTCGCGTGCGATTTTTTGTACAGGAAAATTTACCTCCTAGGTGCATTTTTAGCTTAAAAATGACCAAAAACCGCTCTGTACTGCGTGCAGTTTTGATCATAATTTACACCATAAAAAGTGCCATGACACAAAAAGGTTGAAACAAACACTGGAATATTCACTTCCTTTTGACTCTTTATGTGGCCTGGAAGGAGCTGATGTATCTTTTCTATCAATTTTATTGATTTTAGCTGTAGATTTTGATGTTTTTGGTGTTGACTTCTCCGAGTGTTGATTTTGGGAAGGCATTTTTTGGTGACTTTATTCCATTTTTGATACTTTTTGGATTAATTTTTGATGAAGCTTCTTCTATGACTTAACTTTTAAGTCTTCGTCCGCTTTGTCAATATTCTGTAACTTCATGCAGTTTATCGTCACTTTCTCTCATTTGCATGATGAGACTTGACATGAAATATTAATCAGCCTTTGACATGTATATTTTTACCACAAAACTTACAGATTGAGGTTTAAAGTTTGTGTGAAAAATTTTGTAATGTTTCCTTGTGCACGTTTGATTGTCATGTGAATGCTTTACCGCACATATTTTGCACCTAAAATGATTAAAAATCGCATAAGTTAGGCTATGGACTTTCTCGAAAGTTTAAAAAGCTGCCAAATACTTGCTTATGCAGGTTTTTCTCCTGTATGGATCCTCCGATGATATGCTTAACTTTATTCCTAGCTACAAATGTTGCTGAACACAAAGTCACATTTGAAAGGTTTTTCACTTTTATGCTTGAAGACATGGAATCGCATGTTCGAATGTGCCTTGCAACCATTAAATTACAAATTGGACATTTGATACGCTCACGTTCTAAAAAATTATAAAAGTTATATATATATGTGCATGTGAAATTTGCGGTTTTTGTCATTTTATCATCTTTGAAGAATTACAGAAACCGCATTTCGACACTACGGTTTTTAAACCAATTTTGTTCCTTCAAAATGCGTTATAGAAGATAGATTAACCAAAAAATCGTGCGCAGCACACGGTTTTTGGCCATTTTCAACTTCAAAATGCATCTGTGAAGGTAGATTGTACTACGTACGCTTTTCACGATTTTGCGGTCATTTTTTAACTCCAAAGTGAAGATTGGCCATGAAGGAAGATTAGCCAAAAATCGTGCACTACACACGGTTTTTGGTCATTTTTCTTTCAAAATGCATCATAAAAGTAGATTAACCAAATGATCGTGCGCAACACACAAAATGCATCATGAAAGTAGATTGGCCAAAAATCGTGCGCTGTAACACGGTTTTTGGCGGTCTATTTTCTCTTTCAAAATGCATCATGTGAAAATAAGATTGACCAAAAATCGTGCGCAACACACGGTTTTTGGTCATTTTTTCTTTCAAAATGCATCATGAAAGTATTAAGATCAATGGCCAAAAATCGTGACGAAACACATGGTTTTTAGTAATTTTTTCTACAAAATGAACCTTGAAGGCGTACCGCAGTACACGGTTTCAATTCCCAAAATACTCACCAATATGCGTAACAACATGCCTCGATATATATTTCTTACTCTTAAAAGCCTTCGGACCACATGTCACACTGATAATTCATAATTGTTCTATGCATCGCCATATGCCTTACAAGTCTCAACCGTATGACAACTTATCCTTCCCACAAATGTCACATTTAGAAAAAATATTGCTTTGCCTTATGAGTCCTCAAACTGACTAATGAAAAAATTATTTTGCGGAAATGTTCGCGGACAAAGATTACATTTAAAGACTGGCTTCGGCTTATTTGAGTGAGAAAATGCATTCATATGATAATTATAAAATTGCAACTTCGATGACAATGCTGACGTACCAGAATCTTACAAGTTGTTTTGTTACGGAATCAGGCTTGCTTTTGTACCGGTCCGTACTTTTTCTTTGTTGTTTTTTGTTTTGGACTCTTTGGATTTCATTGTCAGGGGTAGAGGCTTTTTGATTGAATCTTCTGGACTGGAGAACAACGACTTCTTCTGGAATCCGAAGATCAATAATGTCTTCTGGATTGACTGGTAGTTCGGATTTGATGTAAAGTTCTGGCTCTTGTTTGATAGTTTGTGGAATTTCGGTGTAAATTTCCAAACATTTTTTCGTCTAGTTTCTCTATGGTTTGATGACTATTAGTTGCGATGTGAAGACAAAGTCTGAAGTGTTCCATGTCGATTTTGTGATTTTTGTTAATTTTGTGGACTTTTGTTGATTTTTTGTCAATTTTGTGGATTTTTTGTCAATTTTGTTTGGTTTTTTGTCAATTTTGTTGACTTTTTGTTGATTTTTTGTCAATTTTGTTGACTTTTGGTTGATTTTTTGTCAATTTTGAGAACTTTTATAATATTTTCTTATTTTTGATGATTTTTGCGTCAATTTTTCGATATTTTTGTTAATTCTCTGCCAAATTCTTCAAACCGACGACCTTTTTCCAATAATTTTACAACTTTATAGCTTCTAAAACTCAAATCTACCTTCAATTTACAAAACATTTTCCACACCAAACTACCAAATCAGCTGATTCTCATTTTAATTGCTAAACAAACCCCAAGCAGACAGAAACTTTTACTCTCTCTCTCATTTGATCCAAATTCTCTCTCTCCCTGTCGTTACTTACTCTCAATTTTCAAAATCATTTTTAATTCCCGCTCAAATTCTCGCTCTACATCCATCCATCCTCTCCTCGAACACCTTTTGTTTATCAAGCGATCAACAATTTTTTTATTATTTTTTCTCAAAATTTTTTAAATCTAAAAAAAATTAAAAATTTCCCACGAAAAATGTCAAATTTAGAAGAAAATTTGCCGAATTTGTCTTGAACCGGATGCTAAGGAAAATGTAATTTCAAATATTTGAAAGAGTCACTGAGTAATAAAATTATCATAATTACAGGCATGGATGTAAAAGTTTTGACATAAAAAGTCACAAAAATTGTGAAAAAAACTCAAAAAACATCAATTTTAAGCGCTCCCTTCAAGACCGAACGCATCAAGCCAAAAACAAATTTGGCACCAATTGCCACGATATCAGTTCGGAAAAAATCTCTTACTATTTTCGGATGTTGGCAAGCTAGAGTGAAGTTCGATTGAAGAAGCATTTGTGGAGGTTGAAAATCAAAATAAGGATGCGAGTCATGTCCTGCAGAAGAATTATATGGATATTGATGATATTCTAGGAGTATGAGGAAGGCAGTTGTCGGATACTTATGTAAGTTGAGTTAAGGAAACTTGGAAATTTTGAGTTCTGTTATGGCAAATTACGGAGCAAATTTAGAAGCTTTCCTGGACTGCCTTGCGTTTCTAGGGGTATATATCTCCATACTCCTAAGGATATACTAAGGGTATATCGTATGTATACCTCTCTCAGTATATATCCTTAGGGTATGGGGTACACCTCCAGAGTTTATCCTAGGATATTATTTTTAGGCTGTAAAACATTTTTCATGAAAAAATATCCTTGGATAAACTCTAAGATATACTCCTGTTGTGTACCCTGGAGTGTACCTAAGCCCACACCTGGATCAGGGAAATTTTGAGGATTTTTGAAAGCTAAATTTTTTATTAAACCTCAAAAAGTGAAGAAATCGGTGGAAATTTGACTTATTACTAACATAAAGTTTGAGATTTTGAACATAAAGTTCTACTTTGACGACATTAAAAAAAGTAGTCCGTTAGAAATATTTGACAAATCTGCATAACCCGTTTTACTATACTTACTTAATGTTTCAATGATAATTTTTTGATAATCCAAAAGATTGCTATGATTATTAACATTTTTTATTGTTTTAACTTTTGACTATTTTGGGTATTTTTGAATTATTGTTTTCATTTTAAGCTGGTTCTTGGACCTCATTTTGGGTATCTTACTTTACTATTTTTGGAAATTGAAGGGATTTCAAAATGGCGCAATGGTAAAATTTCAAATTGGCGGAATTAAAAAAATGGCGGAATTAAAATTTCAAATTTCCAAGAAAAGTTTGGGAAAATTTGAACAAGCTCCTATAGCAGGGGGTGTAGCCAGGAATTTTTTTGAGGGGTGTTTACTTCACTTTTCGGACGTTTTTTGGTTCGAGATCTGAAAAAATTCAATAAAAAATCTAAAGTATAAACTTTCGCGAAAAATAGGGGGGTTTGACCTCAAACCTTGTCTCTAATACGCCCCTGAGCTCTAGAAGTTTTGCGAAAATTCGGAAAAATTTGAGAAAATTAAGAAAAAAAAATTGAGAGAAAATTCGAAAAGAGCTCGGGAAAGCTCGGAAAAGTTTCAAAAAAATCGGAAAAAATCCAAAAATTCAGAAAATTCCGGGAAAAGATTTGAAAAAAATCAAGAAAAATTTATTTCTTTTTGGAGTTTGAATTTTCAAAATGGCGGAATTAAATTCAAAAAAATGGTGGAATTAAAAAAAAAACAAAATGGTGGTATTAAAATTCAAAATGGCAGGAGTTATAAATTCCGCATGCAATGGCGGAATTAAAAAAAAAAAACAAAATGGCTGGAAATAAAATTTCAGAATGGCGGAATTAAAAAATTTTCAAGGAAATGGCGAAATTGAAAAATTTCCAAAATATGGCGAAATTAAAAATTTCAAAAATGGCAAGAAATTAAAATTCAAAATGGCTGAATTAAATTTTCAAAATGGCAGAAATTGAAATTCAAAATGGTGGAAAGATTTAAAAAAAAAAAAAAAAAAAACAAAATGGTGGTATTAAAATTCAAAAATGGCATGGGGTTATAAATTCATAATGGCGGAATTAAAAAAAAAACAAAATGGCTGAAATAAAATTTCAGAATGGCGGAATTAAAATTTCAAAATGAAGCGGAAATTGAAAATTTCAAAATGGCGAAATTAAAAATTTCAAAATGTGGCGGAAATTAAAAATTTCAAATAGCGAAATTAAAATTTCAAAAATGGCGAAATTAAAAATTTCAAAATGGCGAAATTAAAATTCAAAAATGGCTGAATTAAATTTTCAAAATGGCAAGAAATTGAAATTTCTAAAATGCAGCTGAATTGAAATTTCAAAAATGGAGGAATTTAAAATTCAAAATGGCGGAGTTATAAATTCAAAATGGCGGAGATTAAAAATTCAAAAACATTCTGAATTAAATTTTCAAAATCGCTGAATTTAAAATTCAAAATGGTGAAATTTAAAATTCAAAATGGCGGAATTTAAAATTCAAAATGGCGGGAAATAAAATTCAAAAAGGCGGAATTTAAATTTCAAAATGGCGGAATTAAAAAATTTCAAAATGGCGGGATTTAAAATTCGTAATACAATGGCGAAATTAAAAAATTTCCAAAATGGCCGATTTTAAATTTCAAAAATGGCGGAATTAAAAAAAATTTTAAAATGGCGAAATTAGAAATTTCAAAATGGCAGAAATTAAAAATTCAAAATAGCTGAATTAAAATTTTCAAAATGGCAAGAAATTGAAATTTTAAAATATGGCTGAATTGAAATTTCAAAATGGAGGAATTTAAAATTCAAAATAGCGGAGTTATAAATTCAAAATGGCGGAATTAAAAATTCAAAACGTCTGAATTAAAATTTTCAAAAATGGCTGAATTTTAAAATTCAAACATGGCGAAATTAAAATTTCAAAAATGGCCGATTTTAAATTTCAAAATGGCAGGAATTAAAATTTCAAAATGGCGGAATTAAAAAATTTCAAAAATGGCGGGATTTAAAAAATTCAAAATGGCGGAATAAAAAATTCAAAATGGCGGAATTGAAATTTCAAAATAGCGGAACTAAAATTTTAAAATGGCGGAATTAAAAATTCAAAATGGCGGGATTTAAAATTCAAAATGGCGGAATTTAAAAATTTCAAAAATAACAAAATCTGAAGAATTTCAAAATGGCGGAATCAAAATTTCAAAATGGCGTAATATAAAAATTCAAAATGGCGGAGTTTTATTTAATTTTTTTATCCAACTAACATGTAATTAATCACATAATTTCTTATTTTCTTCCAACCAGTTGCGCTACTTTGATGACTATAAATCAACAAATTGAAGAAGAAAAAGCGCAAGAAGCACCATTCACGAAGAACTTCTCAAATTAAAATCAAAATTCTGAGTCACCAAAATATCCCGAAAAGCCTCAATTAATACCCAAAAACCATCCACAACCAAACCCGTCGTGTTACTCAATAAATGCCCACAAAATGCATCACCATCAACGTCAGGTTCCAACACTACGTCGAAAGCGTAAAGCTGAAAATGAAATTGAAGATGAAATTCCAATTCAAATTAGTGAAGTTCAAATGGTCGACAATGGCGAATAAGTGAAATAAGAATTTTACAAACAGATGCTGAAGGAAATGAGAAATTGCAACTTGTGGAAATAGAAAAGCCAGAAATACAGCCACAATTTGAAATTAATATCTACAGAAAATGCAATTGTTGAAGGGAATTTCAAGGAAGTTGTTGAGAAATTGTGAAGAAAAATCTCGCCAGCAAAAAAGTTGATTAAAAAAATCCAGAGAATCAGAACCAGAGCCAAGCTTTTATCTGAATTGTACCACAAAACTGTTCAAGAGCTCAGCGACTGCAGATTGTACTTTAAAGTCGATTGATGAGTCTGATGAGCCAAGAGGTTGATAGAAAATAAACCGAAAAAAAGAAAAAATCCTTTTCAATGTGCATTAACACGAAGATTGCAAGGAAACATTTTCGAGACGACAGCAATGCAAGACTCATTATTACAATCATTTAGCTGTTGACTCGAATTTTAGCTGTCAATATTGTTCTAAGAAGTTTAAGGTTCAGTCTGCACTGGAGAGAGACGCATGAAAGGACTCACTAACAAATCGAGAAGAGTAATTTAAAAGTTTTCAGGAAAGTTTGCAGGAAATTAGAAAAAAAATCAGGAAAAATTCGAGAAAATTCGGAAAAGTTCGGAGTTGTTCGTAAAAGTTTGGAAAAGTTCGGAAAAGATTCCGGAAAAATTCCGGAAAAAATCGGAAAAGATTCGGAAAAATCGGAAAAGTTCCGGAAAAGTTCTGGAAGAAAGTTCAGGAAAGTTCCAAGGAAAAGAAGTTCAGGAAGAATTCGGAAAAATTCGGAAAAATCAGGAAAAAGGATTCGGAAAAGATTCCGGAAAAGTTCCGGAAGAAGTTCCGAGAAAATTCGGAAAAATCGGAAAAGTTCCGGAAAAATCGGAAAAGTTCCAGGAGAAAGTTCGTAGAAGTTTGGGAAAAGTTCGGAGAAAAGTTCAGGAAAATTCGGAAAAATTCCGGAAAAAATCGGAAAAGAAGTTCGGAAAAAACCAAGGAAAAGTTCGTGAAAGTTCGAGAAAAATTCGGAAAAATTTCGGAAAATTTCGTGCAAAAAATTCGAAGAAAAAATTCCGGAAAAGTTCGGAAGAAGTTCGAGAAAATTCGGAAAAGTTGCGGAGTTGTTCGTAAAAGTTTGGGAAAATTCGGAAAAATTCAGAAAATTTCGGAAAAATTCAAAAAAATTCGGAAAAGTTCGGAAAAAAATCAGGAAAAGTTCAGAGAAAAGTTCAGGAAAGTTCCCGGAAAAGTTCGGGGAAAATTCGGGAAGCCAAATTCGGAAAAATCAGAAGAAGTTCGGAAAAAAATCGGAAAAGTTCGGGAAAGTTCGAAAAGAAAAGTTCAGGGAAAGTTCAGAAAAAGTTCGGGAAAATTCGGAAAAAATTTGGAAAAAAATCAGGAAGAAAGTTCAGGAAAAGTTCGTAAAAGTTTGGGAAAAGTTATTCGAGAAAAGTTCGGGAAAGTTCGTAAAAGTTTGGGAAGAGTTCAGGAAAAGTTCAGGAAAATTCGGAAAAATTCAGAAAAAAATCGGAAGAAGATTCAGGGAAAAAATCAGGAAAAGTTCGGAAAAAATCAGAAGAAGGATTCCGGGAAGAGTTCGGAAAAAGTTCGGGAAAGTTCGGAAAAATTCGGAATAGAATTTCCGGAAAATTTCCGGAAAAATTCAGAAAAGAAAATTCTGGAAACGTTCCGGGAAAATTCCGAAAAAGATCGGAAAAATTTGGAAAAAGTTTGGAAAAAATTTGAAAAGGCTTGGGAAAATTCAGAAAAATTATTGAAAAATCGGAAAATTAAGGAAAAATTTAAGAAAATTCAAAAAAATCTCTGAAAAACTCTTTAGAAAGTTCGGGAAAACTCAGGAAAATTTCTGAAAAAGGATTCGGAAAAAGTTCAGGAAAACTCGGAAAAGTCAGACAATTTTAAGAAAATTCAGAAAAGTTCAAAAAATTTCAGGGAAAAATTGGAAAACTCCCGGAAAAATTCAGGGAAAAATCCAAAGAAAATTCCCGAAAAAGTTCGGGGAAATTTCGGAAAAACTCACAAAAAAAAATCAGGGAAAATTTTTTTTAAAAACATAGGAAAATTTAAGAAAAATCCGGAAAAATTAATGAAAATAAATCTTTTTAGCCATTCATCTGCGAAAAATGCAAAAAAGGATTTTCCCAAAAGGAAATGCTGAAGCGTCACACAACGCACTTACCATTAGCAGAAGCACCATTTGCATGTATGAAATTTGTGAAAAACGGTTCCGACAAAAAGATCCTTTAAGACAGCATATGCTGAAAGTTCACTCTCGAATGTCGACGTCACTAAGCACGCTTTGATTGTAATTTGTGCAATAAAAGTTTTGCACATGCATCTGGATTGAGCAGGCATTTGTTGATCCAATAAAGCGGGAAGATTTTCTCGTGCAGAGTAAGTTTAAAAAAAATATATTTGGACGAAATTTTAAATTAATTATTTTTTTTCTGTTTTGTACAGGATTTGTCAAAGGCAATTCACAGATAAATCAGCTCTTAAGCGACATGCATCAGTTCATTCTAAAAAATAATAAATTTGAAAAAGTTTAATAAAAGTAAAATTTTAAATAAAATTGAAAACAAAATTGAAGATTTTATTTAAACTTTATATAATTCCATAACTTTTTTCAGCTACAAATTCAAAAATTCAAAAATTCAAAAATTCAAAAATTCAAAAATTCAAAAATTCAAAAATTCAAAAATTCAAAAATTCAAAAATTCAAAAATTCAAAAATTCAAAAATTCAAAAATTCAAAAATTCCAAAAATTCAAAAAAATTCAAAAAATTCCAAAAAATTCAAAAATTCAAAAAATTCAAAAATTCAAAAATTCAAAAAATTCAAAAATTCAAAAAATTCAAAAATTCAAAAATTCAAAGGAAAATTCAAAAAAATTCAAAAATCTCAAAAAATTCAAAAATTCAAAAATTCAAAAAATTCAAAGAGATTCAAAAAATTCAAAAATTCAAAAATTCAAAAATTCAAAAATTCAAAAAATTCAAAAATTCAAAAAATTCAAAAGATTCAAAAAATTCAAAAATTCAAAAATTCAAAAAATTCAAAAATTCAAAAATTCAAAATTCACTTCAAAAATCTGTAACTAAAAATTCAAGAAATTCAAAAATTCAAAAAATTCAAAAATTCAAAAAAATTCAAAAAATCAAAAAATTCAAAAAATTAAAAAAATTCAAAAAGTTCAAAAAATTTAAAAAATTCAAAAAATTCAAAAAATTCAAAAATTCAAAAAAATTCAAAAAATTCGAAAAATTCGCAATTCAAAAATTCAAAAATTCAAAAATTCAAAAATTCAAAAATTCAAAAAATTCAAAGAAATTCAAAAGAGTTCAAAAATTCGTAACCAAAACTAAAAATCCAAAAATTCAAAAAATTCAATTGAAATTCAAAAATTCAAAAAATTCAAAAGTTCAAAAATTCAAAATTCAAAAATTCAAAAATTCAAAAATTCCAAAATTCAAAAATTCCAAAAATTCAAAAAATTCAAAATTCAAGAAATTCAGAAAAGTTCAAAAATTCAAAAATTCAAAAATTCAAAAATTCAAAAATTCAAAAATTCAAAAAATTCAAAAAATTCAAAAGTTCCGCAAAATTCAAAATTCAAAATTCAAAAATTCAAAAATTCAAAAATTCAAAAATCTCAAAAATTCAAAAATTCAAAATTCAAAAGTTCAAAAATTCAAAAAATTCAAAATTCAAAAATTCAAAGAAATTCAAAAATTCAAAAATTCAAAGGGATTCAAAAAATTCAAAAAATTCAAAAGATCCAAAAAATTTAAAAATCCAAAATCCAAAAATCTCAAAAAATTCAAAATTCAAAAATCCAAAATTCAAGAAAATTCAAAAATTCAAAACTAAAATTAAAAATTCAAAAATTCAAAATTCAAAAATTCAACCAAAATTCAAAAATTCGCCAAAAGTTCAAAGAAAGTTCAAAAATTCAAAAATTCCAAAAGTTAAAGAAATTCAAAAATTCAAAAATCTCAAAAATTCAAAAATCTCAAAATCCAAATCCAATCCAAAAATCTGTAACTCAAAAATTCAAAATTCCAAAAATTCAAAAATCCAAAATCCAAAAATTCAAAAATTCAAAAGTTAAAAATTCAAAACTAAATTCAAAGAATCCAAAAATCCAAAAATTCAAAAATTCAAAAATCCAAAAAATTCAAAAATTCAAAAATTCAAAAATCCTCAAAAATTCAAAATTCAAAAATTCAAAAATTCAAAAAATTCAAAAAATTCAAAAAATTCAAATCCAAAATTCAAAAATCCAAAAAAAATTCAAAAATTCAAAAATCCGCAATTCAAAAATTCAAAAAATTCAAAAATTCAAAAAATTCAAAAATTCAAAAATTCAAAAATTCAAAAATCCAAAAATCCAAAATTCAAAAATTCAAAAAATTCCAAAAATTCAAAAATTCAAAAATTCAAAAATCCAAAAATTCAAAAATTCAAAAATTCAAAGATTCAAGTTAAATTCAAAAGATTCAAAAATTCAAAAATTCAAAATTTTAAAAGTTCAAAGGGATTCAAAAATTCAAAAATTCAAGGGATGCAAAAAGTTCAAGGAAGTTCAAGGGATTCAAAAATTCCAAAAATCCAAAATTCAAAATTCCAGTTCAAGGGTTAAAGAATTCTAAAAATTCGAAAGGATTCAAGGGATTCCAAGGTTCGGGGATTCGGGGATTCGAGGTTAAAGGAGTTCCAAAAATTCAAAAATCCAAAAGGGATTCAAAAGTTAAAAGTTCAAAAGGTTCAAAAATTCAAGATTCACCAGGGATAATCCAAAGGATTCAAGAAATTCAGTAGGGATTCAAGGGATTCCAAAAAGTTCTAAAAATTCAAAAATTCAAGGGATTCAAAGGGATTCAGGGATTCAAGTTGAGTTGAGAATTCAAAGATTCAAGGGATTCAAAGGGATTCAAGGGATTAAAGGGATTCAAGGTTCAAGGGTCCGTAACCAAAAAGGTTCAGGACTAAAAGGGATCAAAAAGTTAAAGGAGTTCAAGGGATTCGCAACCAAAAAATTCAGGAAATTCAAAAGGTTCAAAAATTCAAAAATTCAAAAAATTCGACAGTTCAAAATTCAAAAAATTCAAAGGGATTCAAAATAATCCAAAGGGAATCTAAAAATTCCAAAAAGTTCAAAAATTCAAAAATTCAAAATTCAAAAATTCAAAAATTCAAAAATTCAAAAATTCAAAAATTCAAAAATTCAAAAATTCAAGGTTAAAGGGATTCAAAAATTCCAAAGGGATTCAAAAATTCAAAAAATTCAAAATCCAAAATTCAAAAATTCAAAAATTCAAAAATTCAAAATTCAAAAATTCAAAAAATTCAAAAAATTCAAAGGGATTCAAAAATTCAAAAAATTCAGGGTTAAAAGTTCAGGTTCCGGGGATTCAAAATTCAAGGTTCAAAGTTCAAAAATTCAAAGTTACTAAAGGGATTCAAAGTTCAAAGGTTCAAAATTCAAGAAATTCAAAATTCAAAAAATTCAAAAATTCAAGGGAATTCAAAAAATTCAAAAGATTCAAGGGATTCAAAATTCAACTAAAATTCAAAAATTCAAAGTTCAAGAAATTCAAGTTGAGGATTCAAGGAAATTCAAAAATTCAAAAATTCAAAGGGATTCAAGGGTTAAAAGAGTTCAAAGGGTTGAAATTCAAAAGTTCAAGGTTACAAGGGTTCAAAAATTCAGGAAATTCAAAAAGTTCAGGGATTCAAGGTTAAAGGTTCAAGGTTAAGGATTCAAAAATTCAAGACCAAATTCAAAAATTCAAAGTTAGGGATTCAAAAATTCAAGGTCCAAGGGATTCGAAGTTCAAAGTTCAGGTTAAAGGAATCTGCAACTAAAATTCAAAAGGGATTCAAAGGGATTCAAGGAAATTCAAAGTTAAAGGATTCAAAAATTCAAAAGTTCAAAAAATTCAAAAAATTCAAAAATTCAAAATTCAAAATTCAAGAAATTCAAAAATTCAAAGTTAAAATTCAAAAATTCAAAAATTCAAAAAATTCAAAATTCAAAGTTAAAATTCAGTAACCAAAATTCAAAAATTCAAAAATCCGTAATCCAAAAAATTCAAAAATCTGCAACTAAAATTCGCACCCATAAAATTCAAAAATTCAAGAAATTCAAAAAGGGATCAAAAATTCAAAAGATTCAAAAATTCAAAGGGATTCAAAAAATTCAAAAATTCAAAAAGTTCAAGAGTTAAAAAATTCAAAAATTCAAGGGATTAAAATTCAAAGGGATCTAAAAATTCTAAAGGAATTCAAAGGGATTCCAAAGGGATTCAAAGGGATCTAAAAATTCAAGGGATTCGAGAGATTCAAAGGTTGAAATTCGAGGATTAAAAAGGGATTCAAAATTCAAAGGTTAAAGGGATTAAGGTTCGAGAGTTCAAAAGTTCAGGGATTCAAAATTCAAGGAGTTCAAGCAAATTCAAGGTTCAAAGGGATTCAAAAAATCAAAGGAATTCAAAGGGATTCAAAAATTCAAAGATTCAAACCAAAAATTCAAGGGATTCAAAAATTCACTAAAATTCAAAAATTCAAAAATTCAAAATTCAAAAGGGATTCAAAAATTCAAAAATAAAATTCAAAAATTCCAAAAATTCAAAAATTCAAAAAATTCAAAAATTCAAAAATTCACTGCTGCACACACACACCACCTGCCACACACACTGCACTGCACACACTGCCTGCAAAAAGGTTCAAAAATTCAAAAAATTCAAAAATCGGGTTAAAGATTCAAAATCCAAATTCCAAAATCCAAAATTCAAAGTTCAAGCAAAGGGATTCAAAAATTCAAAATTCAAAATCAAAAATCCAAAAGTCAAAAGGATTCAAAAAATTCAAAAAGTTAAAGGGATTCAAAAGGATTCAAAAACGTTCAAAAATTCAAAAATTGAAAATTTCTAAAAATTCAAAATTCAAAAAATCCGTAAAGGAATTCAAGGGATTCAAAAATCCAAAATCCAAAAAGTTCAAAAATTCGGTTAAAGGGATTCAAAAGATTTAAAATTCAAAAATTCAAGGGATTCAAAATCCATTCAAGGGATTCAAAAAATTCAAAAATTCAAGGGATTCAAAAATTCAAAAACTAAAAATTCAAAAAATTCAAAGGGATTCAAAAATTCAAAAAGGTTCAAAGAGATTCAAAAATTCAAAGAGGATTCAAAGTTCAATTAAAAGGATTCAAAGTTCAAGAGGATTCAAGGTTCAAAAGGGATTCAAAAATTCCGAAAGTTAAAAATTCAAGGGATTCAAGGTTAAAGAGTTCAAAAGGGATTCAGGGGATTCAGGAAATTCAAAAATTCAAGGGATTCGTAACTAAAAATTCAAAATTAAAAATCCAAAATCCAAAAAGTCCAAGTTCAAATCCAAAGGGATTCCAAAAATTCCAGGTTAAAAATCCAAAAATCCAAAATCCAAGGTTATCCAAAAATCCAAAGATTCAAAGAGTCCAAAAATCCTCAAAATCCAAAAAGATTCGAGTTCCAAAATCCAAGAACTAAAATCCAAAAATTCAAAAGGATCCAAAATTCAAAAGGATCCAAAAGTTCAAGGGATTCAAAAATCCAAAATCCAAAATCCAAGGTTAAAGTTAGGGATTCAAAAATCTCAAAGGGATTCCAAAAATTCAAGGGATTCAAAAATTCAAGGTTAAAGAGTTCAAAAATCCATAATCCAAAATAACTACAAAGGGATTCAAGGTTAAAGGTCCAAGGTTAAAGGGATCCAAAAATTCAAAAATTCCAAAAATCCGCAAATCAAGGTTCAAGGGATTCAAGGGATTCGAATCCAAAAAGTTCAACTAAAATTCAAATCCAAAATCCAAAGGAAAAAATCAAGGATTGAAATCCGTAACCAAAAAGGGATTCAAAAATCCAAAAATTCTAGTTCAAAATTCGTAAGGTTATCCAAAGGAGGTCCAAAATTCAAAAATTCAAGGTTAAAGGAATCAAAGGGATCCAAAAGGGATCCAAAATCCAAAATCCTCAAAAATCTCAAAATCCGTAATTCAAAAAGTCCAAAAATCCAAAAATTCAAAAATCCGCACCAAATAAAAATTCAATCCAAAATCCAAAAATTCAAGGGAGTTAAAGTCCAAAAGTTAAAACTAAATTCAAAAATCCAGTGTCCAAAATCCAAAATCAGGATTCAAAAAATCCAAACTAATTCAAAAAATCCAAAAATCCAAAAATCAGGGAGTTCCAAGGAATTTCAAAATTCGTAGGTTAAAGGGATTCAAAAAATCCAAAATCCAAATTCAAAAATCCAAAAAATCCAAAATCCAAAAATTCTAAAATCTCAAAAGGGATCCAAAGGTCAAAGTTAAAAGGTCCAAAGGGATCCAAAAATCCAAAAGGGATTCAAAAATCCAAAAATTCAAAAAGTTCGAGGTTAAAGTTAAAGTTCGTAAGGTTAAAATCCAAAATCCATTCGAAATTCAAAGGGAATCTCAAAAATAGTAACTAGGTTGAATCTGTAAATCCAAAAATTCAAAATCTAAAAATTCAAAATCTCAAATTCCAAAAATTCAAAACCAGCATTCCAAAATTCAAAAATCCAAAATCAAATTCTAAAAATTCAAAATTCCACTAATCAGCAATTCAAGGTTCAAGGGATTCAAGAAATTCGCAACTAAAAGTTCAAAAATTCAAAAATTCAAAATTCAAAATTCAAAATTCAAGGTTCAAAGTTCAAAATTCAAAATTCAAAAGTTCAAGGTTAAAGGGATTCATAACCAAAAATCTGCAAATTCAAAATTCAAAGTTAAGTTCAATTCAAAAAGTTAGGATTCAAAAATTCAAAAATTCCAAAATTCAAAAATTCAAAATCTAAAAAGGAGTTCAAAAATTCAAAGGGATTCAAAAATTCGAAAATTCAAGGGAATTCAAAAATCCAAAATCCGCAAGTTCAAAAGGAGTTCAAAAATTCAAAAAGTTCAAAAATTCAAAAATTCAAAAAAGAGGTTCTAAAAATTTGCAAGGTTAAGGGATTCAAAAATTCAAAAATTCAAAATTCAAATTCAAGGAAATTCAAAGGAATTCAAAAATTCGTAGGTTAAAGGGATTCAAAAATTCAAAAATTCAAAATTCAAAATTCAAACTTAAGGAATTCAAAATTCAAAGGGATTCAAAAATTCAAAAATTCAAAGGGATCTCAAAATTCAAAAATTCAAAAATTCAACTAAAATTCAAAAATTCAAAAATTCAAAAAATTCAAAATTCAAAAATCTTCAAAAATTCGCAATCCAATTCAAAATTCAAAAATTCAAAAATCAAAATCTAAAAATTCCAAAAAATTCAAAAATTCAAAAAATTAACCAAGGGATTCAAGGGATTCAAAAAATTCAAAAAATTCAAGGGATTCAAAAGGAGAATTCAAAAATTCAAAAGGTTAAAAAATTCAAAAATTCAAAAATTCAGACCAAAAATTCAAAAAGTTCAAAATCAAAATTCAAAGGGATTCAAAAATTCAAAAATTCGTAACTAAAATTCAAAGGGAAAATTCAAAAATTCGTAACGCTAAAATTCAAAATCAATGTACCAAAAATTCAAAAATTCAAAAATTCAAAAGTTCAAAAAGTTCAAAAATTCAAAATCCAAAATTCGAAATTATTCAAAAGGTTCAAGGAGGTTAAAGGAGTTCAAGGTTAAAGGTTCAAGTTAATCTAAAAATTCAAAAATTCAAAGAGGTTCCAAAAGTCTGAAAATTCAAAAATTCAAAGTAATTCAAAATCAGGTTAAAGGGATCTCAAAAATTCAAAAGGATTCAAAATTCAAAAATTCAAGGTTAAAGGGTTCAAGGTTAATTCAAAAGTTCAAAGGGAAATTCAAAAAATTCAAAATCGAAAAATCTAAAATTCAAAAATTCACAAGGGATTCAAAATTCAAAGGGATTCAAAGAGGTTGATTCAAAATTCAAGGTTAAAGTTCAGTTAAATTCACAAAAAGTTCAAGTTAAAGGTTCAAAAATTCAAGTTAAATTCAAGGTTAAAGAGTTCAAAATTCAAAAATTCAAAAATTTAAAAAAATTCAAAATTCAAAATTCAAAATTCAAAAAGATTCAAAAATTCAAAAAAGTTCAAAAATTCAAAAATTCAAAAATTCAAAAGGAAAATTCAAAAATTCAAAACGAAAAAAATTCAAAAAATTCAAAATTCAAAATTCAAAAATTCAAAAATTCAAAAATCAAAATTCAAAAAATTCAAAAATTCAAAAAATTCAAAAATTCAAAAAATTCAAAAATTCAAAAATTCAAAAATTCAAAAAGATTCAAAAATTCAAAAATTCAAAAATTCAAAAATTTTTAAATTCAAAAATTCAAAAACTTTTAAATTCAAAAATTTATAAATTTTTAAATTCAAAAATTTATAAATTTTTAAATTCAAAAATTCAAAAATTTATAAATTCAAAAATTCAAAAATTTATAAATTTTTAAATTCAAAAATTCAAAATTCAAAAATTCAAAAATTTCAAAAATTCAAAATTCAAAAAACGCAATTCAAAAAATTCAAAAAATTCAAAATTCAAAAATTCAAAAAATTCAAAGTTCAAAAATCTCAAAAATTCAAAAATTCAAAAATTCATAAAATTCAAAAATCGTAACTAAAATCACAAAATTCAAAAATTCAAATTCAAAAAATCAAAATCAAAAATTCAAAAATTCAAAAGTTCAAAGAGATCCAAAATTCAAAAATTCAAAAAATTCAAAAAATTCAAAAATTAAAATCCAAAAAATTCGTAACCAAAATCCAAAAATTCAAAAGTTCAAAAATTCAAAAATCCAAAAAATCCAAAAATTCAAAATCCAAAATCCAAAAAATTCAAAAATCCAAAAGGATCCAAAAATCCAAAAATCCAAAAATCCAAAAATCCAAAAAACTAAAATCCAAAAAATTCAAAAATTCAAAAAGTCCAAAGAAATCCAAAAATCCAAAAAAATCCAAAATCCAAAATTCAAAAATCCTAAAAATCCGTGTAACCAATCCTAAAATCAAAATCCAATCCTAAAAATCCAAAAATCCAAAAATCCAAAAATCCAAAAAATCCAAAATCCAAAATCCAAAAATCCAAAATCCAAAAATCCAAAATCCAAAAATCCGTAATCCAAAAATCCAAAATCCAAAATCCAAAATCCAAAATCCAAAAATCCAAAAATCCGTAACCAAAAATCCAAAATCAATCAAAATCCGCAATCCAAAATCCAAAAATCCGCAATCCAAAAATCCAAAAAATCCAAAATCCAAAAATCCGGGGTAACCAAAAATCCAAAATCCAAAAATCCAAAATCTGCAATCCAAAATCCAAAAAATCCAAAATCCAAAAATCCAAAAATCCAAAATCCGCAATCCAGTAACTAAATCCAAAAATCCAAAAATCCAAAATCCAAAAATCCAAAAATCCAAAATCCAAAATCCAAAATCCAAAAATCCAAAAATCCAAAAATCCAAAATCCAAAATCCAAAATCCAAAAATCCAAAAATCCAAAAATCCAAAATCCAAAAACTAAAATCCAAAATCCAAAAAATCCAAATCCAAAATCCAAAAATCCAAAAATCCGTAACCAAATCCGTAATCAATAAAATCATAAAATCCGTAATCCAAAATCCGTAACTAAAATCCAAAAATCCAAAAATCCAAAATCCAAAAAATCCAAAATCCAAAAATCCAAAAAATCCAAAAATCCAAAAATCCAAAATCCAAAATCCAAAAATCCAAAAATCCAAAAATCCAAAAATCCAGTAATCCAAAAAAATCCAAAATCCAAAAATCCAAAAATCCAAAATCCAAAAATCCAAAAAATCTCAAAATCCAAAAATCCAAAAATCCAAAAAATCCAAAATCCAAAAATCCAAAATCCAAAATCCAAAAAATCCAAAAATCCAAAAATCCGTAACCAATCCAAAAATCCGTGTAACTAAAAATCCAAAAAATCCAAAAATCCAAAAATCCGTAACTAACTAAAACTAAAAATCCAAAATCTCAAAATCCAAAATCCAGTAACTAAAAATCCAAAAATCCAAAAATCCAAAAATCCAAAATCCAAAAAATCCAAAAATCCAAACCAAAATCCAAAATCCAAAATCAAAATCCAAAATCCAAAAATCCGTAACCAAAATCCAAAAATCCAAAAATTCAAAAATCCAAAATCCCAAAATCCAAAAATCCAAAATCCGCAATCCAATCCAAAATCAAAAATCTCAAAATCCAAAATCAAAAATCCAAAAATCCAAAAATCCAAAATCCAAAAATCCAAAATCCCAAAATCCAAAAATCAAAAATCCAAAATTCAAAAATCCAAAAATCCAAAAATCCAAAATCCAAAATCCAAAATCCAAAAACTAAAAATCCAAAAATCCAAAATCATCAAAATCCAGCAACCAAAATCCGTAATCCAAAAATCCAAAATCCAAAACTAAAATCATAAAACCAAAAATCCAAAATCCGCAATCCAAAAATCCAAAATCCAAAATCCGTAACTAAAAATCCAAAATCAAAACTAAAAATCCAAAATCCAAAATCCAAAAATCCAAAAATCCAAAATCCAAAATCCGTAATCCAAAAATCCAAATCAAAATCCAAAATCCAAAAACTTAAAATCAAAATCCAAAATCCAAAAATCCAAAATCCAAAAATCCAAAAAATCCAAAATCTCGTGCAATCCAAAATCCAAAAATCCGCAACTAAAAATCCAAAATCCAAAAATCTCAAAATCCAAAAATCCAAAATCCAAAATCCCGCAATCCAAATCCAAAATCCAAAATCCAAAATCCAAAATCCAAAAATCCAAAATCCAAAAATCCAAAAATCCAAAAATCAAAATCCGTAACCAAAATCCAAAATCCAAAAATCCAAAATCCAAAATCCAAAAATCCCAATCAAAAATCCGTAAATCCAAAATCCAAAACTAAAATCCGTAATCCAAAAATCTCAAAAAATCCAAAAATCCAAAATCCAAAATCAAAAATCCAAAACGCATCCGTAATCAAAAATCCAAAAATTCAAAATCTCAAAATCCAAAAATCCAAAAATCCAAAATCGCAAAATCCAAAAAAATCAAAAATCCAAAAATTCAAAATCCAAAATCCAAAAATCCAAAAATCAAAAATCCAAAAATCAAAAATTCAAAAATCCACAAAAATCCAAAAAATCTCAAAAATCAAAAAATACCAAAAATCCAAAATCCAAAATCCAAAATCCAAAATCCAAAATCCAAAAATCCAAAAAAATCCAAAAATCCAAAATCCAAAAATCAAAAAATCCGCAATCAAAAATCCAAAATCAAAAATCCGTAAAAATCCAAAATCCAAAAATTCAAAATCCCAAAAATCCAAAAATCCAAAAATCCAAAATCCAAAATCAAAATCCGTAACCAATCCAAAATCCAAAAATCCAAAACTAAATCCAAAAATCCGCAACTAAAAATCCAAAATCCAAAAATCCAAAATCCAAAAATCCAAAATCCAAAACTAAAAATCCAGCAATCCAAAATCCAAAATCCAAAAATCCAAAAATCCAAAACTAAAAATCCAAAATTCAAAAAATCTCAAAAAATTCAAAAATTCAAAAAATTCAAAAATTCAAAAATTCAAAAAAATTCAAAAAATCCGCAATCAAAAAATTCAAAATTCAAAAATTCAAAAAATTCAAAATCCAAATTCAAAAATTCAAAAAATTCAAAAAATTCAAAAATTCAAAAATTCAAAAATTCAAAAATTCAAAAATTCAAAATTCAAAAATTCAAAAATTCAAAAAATTCAAAAATTCAAAAAATTCAAAAATTCAAAAATTCAAAAATTCAAAAATTCAAAAAATTCAAAAATTCAAAAATTCAAAAATTCAAAATTCAAAAATTCAAAAAATTCAAAAATTCAAAAATTCAAAAAATTCAAAAATTCAAAATTCAAAAATTCAAAAAATTCAAAATTCAAAAAATTCAAAAATTCAAAAATTCAAAAATTCAAAAATTCAAAAATTCAAAAATTCAAAAATTCAAAAATTCAAAATTTCAAAAATTCAAAAAATTCAAAAAATTCAAAAATTCAAAAATTCAAAAATCTAAAATTCAAAATTAAAAATTCAAAAAATCAAAAAATAAAAATTCAAAAATTAAAAATTCTAAAAATTAAAAATAAAAATTCAAAATTCAAAATTCAAAAACTTTCTTACATATTTGAGGCTAAATTTCTTCAAATTTTTTGGCTTACATCTTGAAACGTACAAAATTCCATCCATCAAGTGCCTTAAATTCCTCAATTATTGGCCATTTATCATCTATTCCATACATCTAGTCACAGTCTCATCAATGATTGCCATGGAAATTTACAATTGGACACAAATGACTGAAAAGATTTTCTGGGAAAAATATCCGGGAATTTTTATGAAATCTGTAATAAATTACAGTAAAATTAAGAGTTTTTAAATATATTTATGGCTGAACGACTGAACTAAGTAAGAATAAAAATCGTAAATCTTCAAATTTGGACTCAATTTTCAAGCACTAATTGATGTTTTTGGACATGACAATGTATGTACGTCTTTTAGGTCTAATTATAAGCTACAATAATCAAAAGTTTTTAGAATTTTTAAGATCGAACTGTTGGCACAGGAGGTCATAACGTCCAAAAAATGCCGATTTTTTTTTGACTTTTTCGAGATTTTGACTATCTAAAATTGGTTTAAAAATATTTTTGATATTTTTCCATAAAAGTTTTTGAACTTATTAATCAAATACAGAAAAGTTTACAAAAATCCATCCATACTATGAACCACACGAATTTTTTCAAAATTTAGGTTTGTGGGGGGTGTACTGGTGGCTAATAAAGTTTTTTTGCATTTTTTCTCAACAAAACTTTATATTTTATTGATTCTGATCAAAAAAGTTCAAATCATAATTTTTGTGAAATTTTTTAAATGTATTTTGCAATAATCGGCTAAATTATGCTTAAAAAACACACTATTTCGGTAGTTTCTCAGATCCATCTACATGGATCGGCACCAACATGTGAGGTGCACATTTGCGTGACAATACGGTTATTTTGAGAGATTTTTGACCAAAAAAAAAAAAAAAATGGTGAAACGTGAAACGGTGTGAATATAAAAACTTTAAAATTATACATTGAAAAAAAAAATGAGAGGGGATCGATCCCCAAAAGATCGAACCCTCCTGCTGGCTACGCTCTTGAGTCGATTCTCACCCATTTTCCTTCACTTTCATCACTTTGGGTGGAATGTGGAATGGTTTTTTGTTTAAATTAAATTGTTTTTTTTTTTTAATTAATGAAATTTACTTTCAGGAAGGAAATTTCATCACATTAATGACAAATGACAAGCTCAACACAGGAAATTTAGTTGAAAATTTCAACGAAAGTTTGCTACTTCAAATGTTGCATCAAAAAATTGAATTTAGTCCAAAAGAAATTTTCTCATTCGACTTTGAATTTATTGTTGAAGCAATTACATTTGCTATTTCATATGACATAACTTTTATTCAATTTTATGCATATTAAAATGTTTTGAAGCTGTGAGATTAATTTGCTGTAAAATGATTAAATATTTGTAAAGATTTAAAAAATTCATCATGAAATTCATGAAAAGGGACAAAATTCTGAAAAAAGACAGCAAAAAGAAAATAAGTAAAATAAAAAACAAAATAATATTTCAATTAAGTTAAAAGGTGCGTATAAAAGACGCTTTATTTTGCATGTATGACAACAAAATCCCATATTACAAAAAATTTTGTCTCAGGAAAACACTAACAAAATAAAGCACTACCCCAGGTGCATGGGGGATAGACGAAAGTGACTCTACGTTGAAAAATATTTTCCATGTAATTAATAGTAGAATATAAAAAATCAAAAATGTCTCCGAAAAATAGGATAGCGTAGAAGATAGAGGAAGAAGTAGAAGGTCATATATTATAATGTCCAATTTTTCTATTATCTAATCAAATACCACTGGTCAATAGGACTTATACGATTACATATAGCAGCGATGATTAACAGCTTTTTTGTCATGGTACAACGGAGAAGTCTTAATCAAAATCGTACACGCTGTACGACTCGTGAGAACTTTTCGATTTTCTAACAGTTCATTAGAGTACCATGACTTGGTGATCACGATTGACTTAACATGTAGACTTATAGGAGCTTAAAATTAGTAAAGAATTTTAAAAATTTAGTTTCTAGTAGTAATTTATAGGAGTTGAGGACATTCTTCCAAGCCTTTAACAGCATCTTGGAGATGCTCTTTCCAAACTTTTCCTTCTTTCAGCAGTCAATGGTTTGCCGTCAACTTCAACACTTCCAGCTTCGAAAGTTCTCCGCCTTGTGGTTTTGAAAAGTTTGAAGCCAAAATGTCAAACATTCCAGATTTCTTGTTGTTGGATTCTTCACATATCAGGGGAATTTAGCTCCATCGCAATTGCAGTTCTTCTTGCAGCAATCCTTGTCATAGACATCGCGATAGGAAGTATTTTGAGTAATACATCAATGATCATGCCTACGACGTTTGCAATCTGGTTTGCACATGTGCAATCGCATGGTTCTAGAAATACATGAAATAGTTATTAATTCTGCAGGTTCAAATTAGCTAAAAATCTATTCAATAACTTCTTACTCTTAGTGGTGACTTCGTCGTGACTATTCTCCGGATTCGACATACAAGTTGTTGGCGGTCCTTCAGTTGGTGCTGGTTCGTGAGTGCACTTGCAAAAGTTTCCCAGCATTGAATTTGCTCCTTAGACTCTAGCACACTTTTCAGCTTCTCTTTCTTCTCATTGCGTCTAATCGCAAACAGATGGCTCTTCCAGAAGATCCTTTGCTTTCATTTGATTCATCACAAGTATTGTTGGAGCATTGGTAGCTGTTGTCGTCTCCAGCACTTTCTACTTGATTCAATGCATGCTAGTAGGTCTCTCTGTTCTTTGGATTTCAGATGGTATTACTTGGTCTGGATGGCTTGCTTGGTTTCGAAGGTTTTGCCAGCTGAGTGTACATCTGCAGTTCTTTCAGCATTGAATCTTCTGTTTCTTCTTGCATGTGCTTCAGCTTGTGTTCTTCTCATTGCAATCTACCACATTTTTCTTGGTTTCGATGGTTTTGGTCCTAGATGGTTTACTTGGTCTTTCTGGTCCAGATGGTTTGCTTCGGTCTTCGAGATGGTTTGCTTCAGGTTTGGATGGACATTCAGACATGGTTTGCTTGGTCCCATTGATGGTCTTGCTTGGTTTTGGACCAATAGATGGTTTTGCTTGGTCTGGATGGCAAATGCTTGGTTTCGAAGGTTTGCCAGCTGAGGTACATCTGCAGTTCTTTCAGCATTGAATCTTCCGTTTTTTTCTGCACAAGCTTCAGCTTGTGTTCTCTTTCTCATTCCTGCATCTACCACAATATTTTTTCTTGGTTTCTGATGAGGCTTTTCTGGTCTCAGATGGTCTTACTTACTTGAGTTTTGGTCCAGATGGTCTTTCCGGGCTTCGGTCTTTGATGGTTTGCTTTGGTTTTGGACCAGATGGTTTGCTTGGTCTTGATGGTCTTGCTGTGGTTTTGGACCACAGAGATGGTTTACTTGGTCTGGATGGCTTGCTTGGTTTCCGAAGGTTTGCACAGCTGAGGTACATCTGCAGTTCTTAGCATTTGAATCTTCCGTTTCTTCTGCACACAAGCTTTCCAGCTTGTGTTCTTCTTCTCATTGCACTACCAACATTTTTTCTGGTTTCTGATGGTTTTGGTCCAGGAATGGTCTTACGTTGGTTTTGGTCCAGATGGTCTTGCTTGGTCTTCGATGGTTTGCTTCAGGTTTGGATGGACCAGATGGTTTACTTGGTCTTGGATGGCTTTGCTTGGTTTCGGAAGGTTTGTCCAGGCTGGAGGTAACATCTGCAGTTCTTTCAGTATTGAATCTTGTTTTCTTCTGTACAAAGCTTTCAGCTTGTGTTCTTCTCATTGCACTACCACATTTTTCTGGTTTCGATGGTTTTCTGGTCCAGATGGTCTTACTGGCTTGGTCCAGATGGTCATTTCTTGGTCTTGATGGTTTGCTTGGTTTGAATGGTCCAGATGGTTTCGAAGGTCTTTGGTCTGGATGATGTATTTTCAGTTGTTTTGGGTTTGTTTGTTTTGAATCAGTATGGTTTGCTTGGTCTTGGATGGCTTGCTTGGTTTCTGAAGGTTTGTCAGCTGAGGTGTAGCATCTTGCAGTTCTCAGCCATTGAATCTTCCGTTTTTTCTGAACATAAGCGCATTCAGCTTGTGTTCTTCTCATATTGCACTACATCTTTCTGGTTTACATGGTTTTCTGTCTTGGATGGTTTTAGTCCAGATGGTCTTACTTGAGCTCTGGTCCAGATGGTCTTTCGGGCTTCGAAGGTCTTTCAGGTCTCAGATGGACGTTCTGGTTTAGATGGTCTTTCTGGTTTAGATGGACGTTCTGGCTTAGATAGCTTCATTAGTTTGTCGGCAGAGGTATGTCTGCATCTTTCAACATTGAATCTTCCATTTCTTCTTGCATTTTCAGCTTCAGCTCTTCTCATTTGCTTGGTTCATGGCTTGCTTAAGCTGAAGGTTTGCCAGCTGAGGGGTACATCTGCAGCCTCTGTGCATTGAATCTTCCTGCTTTTCTTGCACAAGTTTGTGTTTTCTCATTGCACTACCATTTTTCTGGTTTGATTCTGGTTGATGAACAGATGGTTTACTGTCTTTGTCCAGATGGTTTGTTTATTCGATGGTTTGCTTAGTTTTTGGACTTTCTGGTTTAGATGGTTTGCTTCGGTCTTCGATGGTTTGCTTTTTTTGGTTTTGGACCAGCATTCTGGTTTACTTGTTCATGCTTGTTTGGTTTTCAATGTTAGTTTGCTTAGTACATCTGCAAGTTTCAGCATTGAATCTCTGTTTTTGCACAATAAGCTCATAGCTAGGTTCTTTCATTGTAATTCACCAATATTTTTCTGTTTGATGGTTTTGGTCCAGATGGTTTGACGGTTTTGGTCCAGATGGTTTTGTCATTTGATGGTTTGCTGGTTTTGGACCAGATGGTTTGCTTGGTCTGGATGTATTTGCTTGGTTTTGACCAGATGAAGCGATTGTCTGGATGGTTTGGCTTGGACGTTCTGGCTTGAAGGTTTGCTAGCTGTCAACTGGTACATCTGCAGTTCTTTTCAGCATTGAATCTTCCAAGTTTCTTCTTTCGCATTTCCAAAGCTTCAAGCTTGTGTTCTTTCTCATTGCACTACCACACATTTTTCTGGTTTGATGGTTTTCTGGTCCAGATGGTCTTACTTGGTTTTGGTCCAGATGGTTTGCTTCGGTCTTCGATGGTTTGCTTCAGGTTTTTGGGACCACAGATGGATTGCTTGGTCTCGCTGATGGTCTTGCTTGGTTTTGGACCAGATGGTTTACTCTGGTCTGGATGGTTTGCTTGGTTTCGAAGGTTTGCCAAGCTGAGGTACATCTGCAGTTCTTTCCAGCATTGAATCTTCCTGTTTTTCTTCTTGCACAAGCTTCAGCTTTCAACTGTGCTCTTTCTCATTGCACTACCACATTTTTTCTGGTTTCCGATGGTTTTCTGGTCCAGATGGTCTTACTTGGTTTTGGTCCAGATGGTTGCTTTCGGTCTTTGATGGTTTGCTTGGTTTGGATGGACCAGATGGTTTGTTTGGTCTTGATGGTTTGCTTGGTTTTACCATTGATGGTTGTTTGGTCTGGATGGCTTGCTTTGGTTTCGAAGGTTTGCCAGCTGAGGTACATCTGGGTGCAGTTCTGGTGACATTGAATCTTCCTGTTTTTCTTTGCACAAGCTTTCAGCTTGTGCCTTCATTGCACTGCTTTGGTTTCGATGGTTTTGGTCCAGATGGTTACATTGGTTTGGTCCAGATGGTTTGCTGGCCTGTGATGGTTTGCTTGGTTTTGGACCACGATGTTTATTCTGATGGTTGTTTGGCTTTGGACCAGATGGTTTGTTTTGGTCTGATGGCTTGCTTAAGCCAAGGTCACAGGCTGAGGTACATCTGGTGTCTAGCATTGAATTCTGTTTTTCTTGCACAAGCTTCAGCTTGTGCTCTTCTTTGGCTGCAATTCACCACATTTTTCCTGATGGTTTTGGTCCAGATGGTTTACTTGAAGCCAATATCCAGATGGTTTGCTTGGTCTTGATGGTTTGCTTGGTCTTAGACCAGATGGTTTGTTTATCTTGATGGCTTGTTTGGTTTGGACCACGGTTTACTTGTCTGGATATTGCTTGGTTTGGTTTACAATTGAGACATCTGCAAATTTGTTACTTTGAATCTTCCTGTTTTCTTGCACAAAGCCCAGCTTGTGTTCTTCTCATTGCACTAACTCACATCTTTTTCTGGTTTCCGGATGGTTTTGGTCCAGATGGTTTATCATGGTTTCGGGTCCAGATGGTTTGCTTGGTCTTGATGGTTTATTTTCTATTTTTGGACCAGATGTATTTGTTTGGTCTGATGGTTTGCTTGGTTTTGAATCATTGTGATGGTCATACGGATGGCTTGCTTGGTTTTCGCTGGGTTTGCCAGCTGAGGTACATCTGCAGTTCTTAGCATTGAATCTTCCGTTTTTCCTTGCACAAGTCAGCTTGTGTTCTTCTCATTGCACTACCAGCATTTTTCTGGCTTCTGATGGTTTTGTCCAGATGGTTTACTTGGTTTTGGACCAGATGGTTTGCTTGGTCTTGATGGTTTGCTTACTGGTTTGGACCAGATGGTTTACTTGGTCTGGATGGCTTTGCTTGGTTTCGAAGGTTTGCCAGCTGAGGTACATCTGCAGTTCTTTCAGCATTGAATCTTCCGTTTCTTCTTTGCAACAAGCTTCAGCTTATAGCCTTCCATTGCACTACCAATATTTTTCTGCTTCCTGATGGTTTGGTCCAGATGGTTTGCTTGGTCTTGATGGTTTGCTGGTTTTTGGGTCCACAGATGTTTGCTTGGTCTTGATGGTTTGCTTTGTTTTTGACCATGTATTATTTGTCTGATGGCTTGCTTGGTTTCGAAGGTTTGTTACTGAGGTACATCAGAAATTTTAATGAATCTTCCGTTTTTCTTGCAATGTGGCTTCAGCTTGTGTTCTTTTCTCTATTGCACTACTCACATTTTTCTGGTTTCTGATGGTTTTCTGGTCCAGATGGTCTTACTTGGTTTTGGTCCAGATGGTTTGCTTGGTCTTCGATGGTTTGTTTGGTTTGGATGGACCCAGATGGCTGCTTGGTCTTGATGGTATTTGTTTGCCTGGACCAGATGGTCCATTTGGCTCGGATGGTCAGGTTGGTTTCGAAAGGTTTGCCAGTTGAGGTGCTATCTGCAGTTCCTTTGTGCGCATTGAATCTTCCGTTTTCTTCTTGCACAAGCTCACGCCAGGCTCTCTCTCATTGCATCTACTGGCTATTTTCTGGTCGCGATGGTTTTGGTCCAGACGGTTTCGCCGAAGCTCAGTCCGATGGTTTGCTTGGCTCGATGGTTTGTTGCCTTGGACCAGATGGTTTACTTAATCTGGAGACGGCTTGTTAATGAAGGTTTTGCCGGAAGCGAGGTACACCGTGCCTGCGCATTGAATCTTCCGTTTTTTCAATGTCACCAGCTTGTGTTCTTCTCATTGCATCACCACATTTTTCGGTTTCACGGTTTTGGTCCGATGGTTTACTGGTTTTTGTCCGGTATGGTTTGCTTGGTCTTGATGGTTTTGCTTTGTCGGGACCAGATGGCTTGCTTGGTCTCTGATGGTTTGTTGGTTTCGGACCAGAGCTGGTTTACTGTTGGTCTGGATGGCCTTGCTCGGGTCAAGGTTTGTCAGCCGAGTACATCTGTGCCTTAGCATTGGAATTTTCCAGCTTTTTCTGCACAAGCCTGTTTTTGTGTTCTTCATTGCACTACCATTTTTCTATTTTGATGGTTTTGTCCAGATGGCTATCGGTTTTGGTCCAGATGGTTTGCTTGGTCTTGATGGTTTGTTGTTTTGGTTTTGACCGTGATGGGCTGGTTTGGTCTTGATGGTTTGTTTTATTTTGGACCGATGGTTTTATTTGTCTGATGGCTGCTTGGTTTCGAAGGTTTGCCAGCTGAGGCACATCTGCAGTTCTTAGCATTGAATCTTCCGTTTTTCCACAAGCTTCAGCTTGTGTTCTTCTCATTGCAACGCTCACATTTTTCTGTTTCGATGGTTTTGTCCAGATGGTTTACTGGTTTTCTTTGGTCCAGATGGTTTGCTTGGTTCTTGATGGTCTTGCTTGGTTTTGGACCAGATGGTGCATTTGGTCTGGATGGCTTGCTTGGTTTCGAAGGTTTGCCAACTGAGTGGTACATCTGCAGTTCTTTCAGCATTGAATCTTCCGTTTCTTCTTGCACAAGCTTCAGCTTGTGTTCTTCTCATTGCACTACCACATTTTTTCTGGTTTTTATTTGTTTTTGGTCCAGAGATGGTTTACTTGTCGGGTCCAGGTAGATGGTTTGCTTGTCTTGATGGTTTGTTTGGTTTCAATCAGATGGTTTGTTTGGTCTTGATGGTTTGCTTGGTTTTTGGGACCACAGATGGTTTACTTGTCCATGGTTTGTTTGGTTTTGAAGGTTTGCCAGCTGAGGCACATCTGCAAGTTTTGGCATTGAATCTTCCGTTTTTCTGCACAAGCTTCAGCTTGTGCTCTTCATTGTACTACCATACATTTTTCAGTTTCACGGTTTCTGGTCCAGATGGTTTGCATTGGTTTGGTCCAGATGGTTTGCTTGCTGGACCGCATGGCTATTGGTCTGGATGACGTTGCTTGGTTTCGAAGGTTTGCCAGCTGAGGCACATCTGCAGTTCTAGCATTGAATCTTCCGTTTTTCTCAACAAGCCAGTTGTGGGGCTCTTCTCTATTGCACCACCATTTTTCTGGTTTTCGATGGTTTTCTGGTCCAGATGGTCTTACTTGGTTTTGGTCCAGATGGTTTGTTTGGTCTTGATGGTTTGCTTCAGGTTTTGGATGGACAGATTCTGGCTTTGCTTTGGTCTTGATGGTTTGCTTGGTTTTGGACCAGATGGTTTACTTGGTCTGGATGGCTTGCTTGGTTTCGAAGGTTTGCATCAGCTGAGGTACATCTGCAGTTCTAGCATTGAATCTTCCTGTTTTCTTCTCTGCACAGCTTCAGCTTGTGTTCTTCTCATATTGCACTACCACATTTTTTCTGGTTTCGATGGTTTTGGTCCAGATGGTTTACTTGGTTTTGGTCCACAGATGGTTTGCTTGGTCTTAAAGATGGTTTGCTTTGGTTTTGGACCAAGATGGTTTTGCTTTGGTCTTGATGGACGTTGCTTGTCTTGATGGTTTGCTTGGTTTTGGACCAGATGGTTTACTTGGTCTGGATGGCTTGCTTGGTTTCCTGAAGGTTTGCCAGCTGAGGTACATCTTCAGCAGTTCTTTCAGCATTGAAATCTTCTGTTTTTCTTGCATTTTCAAGCTTCAGCTTGTGTTCTTCTCTATTGCACTACCACATCTTTTCTGGTTTCTGATGGTTTTTGTCCAGATGGTTTACTTGGTCTTTGGTCCAGATGTGTTTGCTTCGGTCTTCGAAGGTTTGTTTGGTTTTGGGACCAGATGCATTTTACTGTCTTGGATGGTTTGCTTGGTTTCTACCACAGATGGCTGCTTGGTCTTGATGGTTTGTTTGAGCCAGACCAGATGGTTTACTTGGTCTGGATGGTTTGCTTTGGTTTCGAGAAGGTTTGTCCAGCCTGAGGTACATCTGCAGTTCTAGCATTGGAATCTTCCGTTTTTCTTGCACAAGCTTCAGCTTGTGTTCTTCCTTTCTATTTGCACTACCACATTTTTCTGGTTTTCCGTCCAGATGGTTTACATTGGTTTTGGTCCAGATGGTCTTGCTTTGGTCTTGATGGTTTCTTGGTTTTGGACCAGATGGTCTTGCTTCTGGTCTTGATGGTTTGCTTGGTTTTTGGACCAGATGGTTTACTTGGTCTGGATGGCTTGTTTGGTTTCGAAGGTTTGCCAGCTGAGGCATACATCTGCAGTTCTTTCAGCATTGAATCTTCCGTTTCTTCTTGCGCATTTTTTCAGCTTCAGCTTGTGTTCTTCTCATTGCACTACCACATTTTTCTGGTTCTGGTTTTGGTCCAGATGGTTTACTTGGTTTTGGTCCAGATGGTTTGCTTTGGTCTTGATGGTTTGCTTGGTTTTGGACCAGATGGTTTGTCTTGGTCTTGATGGTTTGCTTGGTTTTGGACCAGATGGTTTACTGTTCTGGATGGCTTGCTTGGTTTCGAAGGTTTGCCAGCTGAAGTACATCTGCAGTTCTTTCAGCATTGAATCTTCCATTTCTTCTTGCACAAGCTTCAGCTTGTGTTCTTCTCATTGCACTACCACATTTTTTCTGGTTTAGATGGTTTTGGTCCAGATGGTTTACTTGGAAGGTCTTTCTGGTTTAGATGGTTTGCTTGGTTTTGACCTTCGATGGTCTTGGTTTGCTTGGTTTTGGACCAGATGGTTTGCTTGGTCTTGATGGTTTGCTGGTTTTGGACCAGATGGTTTACTTGGTCTGGATGGCTTGCTTGGTTTCGAAGGTTTGTCAACTGAGGTACATCTGCAGTTCTTAGCATTGAATCTTCCATTTCTTCTTGCACAAGCTTCAGCTTGTGTTCTTCTCATTGCACTACCACATTTTTCTGGTTTGATGGTTTTGGTCCAGATGGTTTACTTGGTTTTGGTCCAGATGGTTTGCTTGGTCTTGATGGTTTGCTTGGTTTTGGGACCAGATGGTTTTGCTTGGTCTGGATGGACGTTTGCTGGTTTTTACCAGATGGTTTACTTGGTCTGGATGGCTTGCTTGGTTTCGATGGTTTGCCAGCTGAGGTACATCTGCAGTTCTTTCAGCATTGAATCTTCCATTTCTTCTTGCATGCTTCAGCTTGTGCTCTTCTCATTGCACTACCACATTTTTCTGGTTTAGATGGTTTTTGGTCCAGATGGTTTCTTTGGTTTTGGTCCAGATGGTTTGCTTGGTTTTGGTCCAGATGGTTTACTTGGTTTTGGTCCAGATGGTTTGCTTGGTCTTGATGGTTTGCTTGGTTTTGGACCAGATGGTTTACTTGGTCTGGATGGCTTGCTTGGTTTCGAAGGTTTGCCAGCTGAGGTACATCTGCAGTTCTTAGCATTGAATCTTCCGTTTCTTCTTGCACATTTTTCAGCTTGTGCTCTTCTCATTGCACTACCACATCTTTCTGGTTTAGATGGTTTTGGTCCAGATGGTTTACTTGGTTTTGGTCCAGATGGTTTGCTTGGTCTTGATGGTTTGCTTGGTTTTGGACCAGATGGTTCTGGTTTAGATGGTCTTTCTGGTTTAGATGGACGTTCTGGCTTAGATGGCTTCGATGGTTTGTCAGCTGAGGTACATCTGCATCTTTCAGCATTGAATCTTCCATTTTCTTCTTGCACAAGCTTCAGCTTCAGTTCTTCTCATTGCACTACCACATCTTTCTGGTTTAGATGGTTTTTCTGGTTTGGAAGGTCTTTCTGGTCCAGATGGTTTGCTTCGGGCTTCGATGGTTTGCTTTCAGGTTTGGATGGACGTTCTGGTTTAGATGGTCTTTCTGGTTTAGATGGACGTTCTGGATGGCTTAGATGGTTTCGATGGTTTGTCAACTGAAGTACATCTGCATCTTTCAGCATTGAATCTTTCCATTTCTTCTTGCGCATTTTTCAGCTTCAGCTCTTCTCATTGCACTACCACATCTTTCTGGTTTAGATGGTTTTTCTGGTTTGGAAGGTCTTTCTGGTTTAGATGGTCTTTCGGGCTTCGTCGAAGGTCTTTCAGGTTTGGATGGACGTTCTTGGTTTAGATGGTCTTTCTGGTTTAGATGGACGTTCTGGCTTAGATGGCTTCGATGGTTTGTCAACTGAAGTGCACATCTGCATCTTTCAGCATTGAATCTTCCATTTCTTCTTGCGCATTTTTCAGCTTCAGCTCTTCTCATTGCACTACCACATCTTTCTGGTTTAGATGGTTTTCTGGTCTGGTCTTTCTGGTTTTTCTGGTTTAGATGGTCTTTTCGGGCTTCGAAGGTCTTTCAGGTTTGGATGGACGTTCTGGTTTAGATGGTTTTCTGGTTTAGATGGACGTTCTGGCTTAGATGGCTTCGATGGTTTGTCAACTGAAGTACATCTGCATCTTTCAGCATTGAATCTTCCATTTCTTCTTGCATTTTTCAAGCTTCAGCTTCTTTCTCATTGCACTACCACATCTTTCTGGTTTAGATGGTTTTTCTGGTTTGAAGGTCTTTCTGGTTTAGATGGTCTTTCGGGCTTCGAAGGTCTTCAGGTTTGGATGGACGTTCTGGTTTAGATGGTCTTTCTGGTTTAGATGGACGTTCTGGCTTAGATGGCTGATGGTTTGTCAACTGAAGTACATCTGCATCTTTCAGCATTGAATCTTCCATTTCTTCTTGCGCATTTTTCAGCTTCAGCTCTTCTCATTGCACTACCACATCTTTCTGGTTTAGATGGTTTTTCTGGTTTGGAAGGTCTTTCTGGTTTAGATGGTCTCTTCGGGCTTCGAAGGTCTTTCAGGTTTGATGGACGTTCTGGTTTAGATGGTCTTTCTGGTTTAGATGGACGTTCTGGCTTAGATGGCTTCGATGGTTTGTCAACTGAAGTACATCTGCATCTTTCAGCATTGAATCTTCCATTTCTTCTTGCGCATTTTTCAGCTTCAGCTCTTCTCATTGCACTACCACATCTTTCTGGTTTAGATGGTTTTTCTGGTTTGGAAGGTCTTTCTGGTTTAGATGGTCTTTCGGGCTTCGAAGGTCTTTCAGGTTTGGATGGACGTTCTGGTTTAGATGGTCTTTCTGGTTTAGATGGACGTTCTGGCTTAGATGGCTTCGGATGGTTTGTCAACTGAAGTACATCTGCATCTTTCAGCATTGAATCTTCCATTTCTTCTTGCGCATTTTTCAGCTTCAGCTCTTCTCATTGCACTACCACATCTTTCTGGTTTAGATGGTTTTTCTGGTTTGGAAGGTCTTTCTGGTTTAGATGGTCTTTCGGGCTTCGAAGGTCTTTCAGGTTTGGATGGACGTTCTGGTTTAGATGGTCTTTCTGGTTTAGATGGACGTTCTGGCTTAGATGGCTTCGATGGTTTGTCAACTGAAGTACATCTGCATCTTTCAGCATTGAATCTTCCATTTCTTCTTGCGCATTTTTCAGCTTCAGCTCTTCTCATTGCACTACCACATCTTTCTGGTTTAGATGGTTTTTCTGGTTTGGAAGGTCTTTCTGGTTTAGATGGTCTTTCTGGCTTCGAAGGTCTTTCAGGTTTGGATGGACGTTCTGGTTTAGATGGACGTTCTGGCTTAGATGGCTTCGATGGTTTGTCAACTGAAGTACATCTGCATCTTTCAGCATTGAATCTTCCATTTCTTCTTGCGCATTTTTCAGCTTCAGCTCTTCTCATTGCACTACCACATCTTTCTGGTTTAGATGGTTTTTCTGGTTTGGAAGGTCTTTCTGGTTTAGATGGTCTTTCGGGCTTCGAAGGTCTTTCAGGTTTGGATGACGTTCTGGTTTAGATGTTCTGGTTTAGATGGACGTTCTGGCTTAGATGGCTTCGATGGTTTGTCAACTGAAGTACATCTGCATCTTTCAGCATTGAATCTTCCATTTCTTCTTGCGCATTTTTCAGCTTCAGCTCTTCTCATTGCACTACCACATCTTTCTGGTTTAGATGGTTTTTCTGGTTTGGAAGGTCTTTCTGGTTTAGATGGTCTTTCGGGCTTCGAAGGTCTTTCAGGTTTGGATGGACGTTCTGGTTTAGATGGTCTTTCTGGTTTAGATGGACGTTCTGGCTTAGATGGCTTCGATGGTTTGTCAACTGAAGTACATCTGCATCTTTCAGCATTGAATCTTCCATTTCTTCTTGCGCATTTTTCAGCTTCAGCTCTTCTCATTGCACTACCACATCTTTCTGGTTTAGATGGTTTTTCTGGTTTGGAAGGTCTTTCTGGTTTAGATGGTCTTTCGGGCTTCGAAGGTCTTTCAGGTTTTGATGGACGTTCTGGTTTAGATGGTCTTTCTGGTTTAGATGGACGTTCTGGCTTAGATGGCTTCGATGGTTTGTCAACTGAAGTACATCTGCATCTTTCAGCATTGAATCTTCCATTTCTTCTTGCGCATTTTTCAGCTTCAGCTCTTCTCATTGCACTACCACATCTTTCTGGTTTAGATGGTTTTTCTGGTTTGGAAGGTCTTTCTGGTTTAGATGGTCTTTCGGGCTTCGAAGTTCTTTCAGGTTTGGATGGACGTTCTGGTTTAGATGGTCTTTCTGGTTTAGATGGACGTTCTGGCTTAGATGGCTTCGATGGTTTGTCAACTGAAGTACATCTGCATCTTTCAGCATTGAATCTTCCATTTCTTCTTGCGCATTTTTCAGCTTCAGCTCTTCTCATTGCACTACCACATCTTTCTGGTTTAGATGGTTTTTCTGGTTTGGAAGGTCTTTCTGGTTTAGATGGTCTTTCGGGCTTCGAAGGTCTTTCAGGTTTGGATGGACGTTCTGGTTTAGATGGTCTTTCTGGTTTAGATGGACGTTCTGGCTTAGATGGCTTCGATGGTTTGTCAACTGAAGTACATCTGCATCTTTCAGCATTGAATCTTCCATTTCTTCTTGCGCATTTTTCAGCTTCAGCTCTTCTCATTGCACTACCACATCTTTCTGGTTTAGATGGTTTTTCTGGTTTGGAAGGTCTTTCTGGTTTAGATGGTCTTTCGGGCTTCGAAGGTCTTTCAGGTTTGGATGGACGTTCTGGTTTAGATGGACGTTCTGGCTTAGATGGCTTCGATGGTTTGTCAACTGAAGTACATCTGCATCTTTCAGCATTGAATCTTCCATTTCTTCTTGCGCATTTTTCAGCTTCAGCTCTTCTCATTGCACTACCACATCTTTCTGGTTTAGATGGTTTTTCTGGTTTGGAAGGTCTTTCTGGTTTAGATGGTCTTTCGGGCTTCGAAGGTCTTTCAGGTTTGGATGGACGTTCTGGTTTAGATGGTCTTTCTGGTTTAGATGGACGTTCTGGCTTAGATGGCTTCGATGGTTTGTCAACTGAAGTACATCTGCATCTTTCAGCATTGAATCTTCCATTTCTTCTTGCGCATTTTTCAGCTTCAGCTCTTCTCATTGCACTACCACATCTTTCTGGTTTAGATGGTTTTTCTGGTTTGGAAGGTCTTTCTGGTTTAGATGGTCTTTCGGGCTTCGAAGGTCTTTCAGGTTTGGATGGACGTTCTGGTTTAGATGGTCTTTCTGGTTTAGATGGACGTTCTGGCTTAGATGGCTTCGATGGTTTGTCAACTGAAGTACATCTGCATCTTTCAGCATTGAATCTTCCATTTCTTCTTGCGCATTTTTCAGCTTCAGCTCTTCTCATTGCACTACCACATCTTTCTGGTTTAGATGGTTTTTCTGGTTTGGAAGGTCTTTCTGGTTTAGATGGTCTTTCGGGCTTCGAAGGTCTTTCAGGTTTGGATGGACGTTCTGGTTTAGATGGTCTTTCTGGTTTAGATGGACGTTCTGGCTTAGATGGCTTCGATGGTTTGTCAACTGAAGTACATCTGCATCTTTCAGCATTGAATCTTCCATTTCTTCTTGCGCATTTTTCAGCTTCAGCTCTTCTCATTGCACTACCACATCTTTCTGGTTTAGATGGTTTTTCTGGTTTGGAAGGTCTTTCTGGTTTAGATGGTCTTTCGGGCTTCGAAGGTCTTTCAGGTTTGGATGGACGTTCTGGTTTAGATGGTCTTTCTGGTTTAGATGGACGTTCTGGCTTAGATGGCTTCGATGGTTTGTCAACTGAAGTACATCTGCATCTTTCAGCATTGAATCTTCCATTTCTTCTTGCGCATTTTCAGCTTCAGCTCTTCTCATTGCACTACCACATCTTTCTGGTTTAGATGGTTTTTCTGGTTTGGAAGGTCTTTCTGGTTTAGATGGTCTTTCGGGCTTCGAAGGTCTTTCAGGTTTGGACGTTCTGGACGTTCTGGTTTAGATGGACGTTCTGGCTTAGATGGCTTCGATGGTTTGTCAACTGAAGTACATCTGCATCTTTCAGCATTGAATCTTCCATTTCTTCTTGCGCATTTTTCAGCTTCAGCTCTTCTCATTGCACTACCACATCTTTCTGGTTTAGATGGTTTTTCTGGTTTGGAAGGTCTTTCTGGTTTAGATGGTCTTTCGGGCTTCGAAGGTCTTTCAGGTTTGGATGGACGTTCTGGTTTAGATGGTCTTTCTGGTTTAGATGGACGTTCTGGCTTAGATGGCTTCGATGGTTTGTCAACTGAAGTACATCTGCATCTTTCAGCATTGAATCTTCCATTTCTTCTTGCGCATTTTTCAGCTTCAGCTCTTCTCATTGCACTACCACATCTTTCTGGTTTAGATGGTTTTTCTGGTTTGGAAGGTCTTTCTGGTTTAGATGGTCTTTCGGGCTTCGAAGGTCTTTCAGGTTTGGATGGACGTTCTGGTTTAGATGGACGTTCTGGCTTAGATGGCTTCGATGGTTTGTCAACTGAAGTACATCTGCATCTTTCAGCATTGAATCTTCCATTTCTTCTTGCGCATTTTTCAGCTTCAGCTCTTCTCATTGCACTACCACATCTTTCTGGTTTAGATGGTTTTTCTGGTTTGGAAGGTCTTTCTGGTTTAGATGGTCTTTCGGGCTTCGAAGGTCTTTCAGGTTTGGATGGACGTTCTGGTTTAGATGGTCTTTCTGGTTTAGATGGACGTTCTGGCTTAGATGGCTTCGATGGTTTGTCAACTGAAGTACATCTGCATCTTTCAGCATTGAATCTTCCATTTCTTCTTGCGCATTTTTCAGCTTCAGCTCTTCTCATTGCACTACCACATCTTTCTGGTTTAGATGGTTTTTCTGGTTTGGAAGGTCTTTCTGGTTTAGATGGTCTTTCGGGCTTCGAAGGTCTTTCAGGTTTGGATGGACGTTCTGGTTTAGATGGTCTTTCTGGTTTAGATGGACGTTCTGGCTTAGATGGCTTCGATGGTTTGTCAACTGAAGTACATCTGCATCTTTCAGCATTGAATCTTCCATTTCTTCTTGCGCATTTTTCAGCTTCAGCTCTTCTCATTGCACTACCACATCTTTCTGGTTTAGATGGTTTTTCTGGTTTGGAAGGTCTTTCTGGTTTAGATGGTCTTTCGGGCTTCGAAGGTCTTTCAGGTTTGGATGGACGTTCTGGTTTAGATGGTCTTTCTGGTTTAGATGGACGTTCTGGCTTAGATGGCTTCGATGGTTTGTCAACTGAAGTACATCTGCATCTTTCAGCATTGAATCTTCCATTTCTTCTTGCGCATTTTTCAGCTTCAGCTCTTCTCATTGCACTACCACATCTTTCTGGTTTAGATGGTTTTTCTGGTTTGGAAGGTCTTTCTGGTTTAGATGGTCTTTCGGGCTTCGAAGGTCTTTCAGGTTTGGATGGACGTTCTGGTTTAGATGGTCTTTCTGGTTTAGATGGACGTTCTGGCTTAGATGGCTTCGATGGTTTGTCAACTGAAGTACATCTGCATCTTTCAGCATTGAATCTTCCATTTCTTCTTGCGCATTTTTCAGCTTCAGCTCTTCTCATTGCACTACCACATCTTTCTGGTTTAGATGGTTTTTCTGGTTTGGAAGGTCTTTCTGGTTTAGATGGTCTTTCGGCTTCGAAGGTCTTTCAGGTTTGGATGGACGTTCTGGTTTAGATGGTCTTTCTGGTTTAGATGGACGTTCTGGCTTAGATGGCTTCGATGGTTTGTCAACTGAAGTACATCTGCATCTTTCAGCATTGAATCTTCCATTTCTTCTTGCGCATTTTTCAGCTTCAGCTCTTCTCATTGCACTACCACATCTTTCTGGTTTAGATGGTTTTTCTGGTTTGGAAGGTCTTTCTGGTTTAGATGGTCTTTCGGGCTTCGAAGGTCTTTCAGGTTTGGATGGACGTTCTGGTTTAGATGGTCTTTCTGGTTTAGATGGACGTTCTGGCTTAGATGGCTTCGATGGTTTGTCAACTGAAGTACATCTGCATCTTTCAGCATTGAATCTTCCATTTCTTCTTGCGCATTTTTCAGCTTCAGCTCTTCTCATTGCACTACCACATCTTTCTGGTTTAGATGGTTTTTCTGGTTTGGAAGGTCTTTCTGGTTTAGATGGTCTTTCGGGCTTCGAAGGTCTTTCAGGTTTGGATGGACGTTCTGGTTTAGATGGACGTTCTGGCTTAGATGGCTTCGATGGTTTGTCAACTGAAGTACATCTGCATCTTTCAGCATTGAATCTTCCATTTCTTCTTGCGCATTTTTCAGCTTCAGCTCTTCTCATTGCACTACCACATCTTTCTGGTTTAGATGGTTTTTCTGGTTTGGAAGGTCTTTCTGGTTTAGATGGTCTTTCGGGCTTCGAAGGTCTTTCAGGTTTGGATGGACGTTCTGGTTTAGATGGTCTTTCTGGTTTAGATGGACGTTCTGGCTTAGATGGCTTCGATGGTTTGTCAACTGAAGTACATCTGCATCTTTCAGCATTGAATCTTCCATTTCTTCTTGCGCATTTTTCAGCTTCAGCTCTTCTCATTGCACTACCACATCTTTCTGGTTTAGATGGTTTTTCTGGTTTGGAAGGTCTTTCTGGTTTAGATGGTCTTTCGGGCTTCGAAGGTCTTTCAGGTTTGGATGGACGTTCTGGTTTAGATGGTCTTTCTGGTTTAGATGGACGTTCTGGCTTAGATGGCTTCGATGGTTTGTCAACTGAAGTACATCTGCATCTTTCAGCATTGAATCTTCCATTTCTTCTTGCGCATTTTTTCAGCTTCAGCTCTTCTCATTGCACTACCACATCTTTCTGGTTTAGATGGTTTTTCTGGTTTGGAAGGTCTTTCTGGTTTAGATGGTCTTTCGGGCTTCGAAGGTCTTTCAGGTTTGATGGACGTTCTGGCTTTAGATGGACGTTCTGGCTTAGATGGCTTCGATGGTTTGTCAACTGAAGTACATCTGCATCTTTCAGCATTGAATCTTCCATTTCTTCTTGCGCATTTTTCAGCTTCAGCTCTTCTCATTGCACTACCACATCTTTCTGGTTTAGATGGTTTTTCTGGTTTGGAAGGTCTTTCTGGTTTAGATGGTCTTTCGGGCTTCGAAGGTCTTTCAGGTTTGGATGGACGTTCTGGTTTAGATGGTCTTTCTGGTTTAGATGGACGTTCTGGCTTAGATGGCTTCGATGGTTTGTCAACTGAAGTACATCTGCATCTTTCAGCATTGAATCTTCCATTTCTTCTTGCGCATTTTTCAGCTTCAGCTCTTCTCATTGCACTACCACATCTTTCTGGTTTAGATGGTTTTTCTGGTTTGGAAGGTCTTTCTGGTTTAGATGGTCTTTCGGGCTTCGAAGGTCTTTCAGGTTTGGATGGACGTTCTGGTTTAGATGGTCTTTCTGGTTTAGATGGACGTTCTGGCTTAGATGGCTTCGATGGTTTGTCAACTGAAGTACATCTGCATCTTTCAGCATTGAATCTTCCATTTCTTCTTGCGCATTTTTCAGCTTCAGCTCTTCTCATTGCACTACCACATCTTTCTGGTTTAGATGGTTTTTCTGGTTTGGAAGGTCTTTCTGGTTTAGATGGTCTTTCGGGCTTCGAAGGTCTTTCAGGTTTGGATGGACGTTCTGGTTTAGATGGTCTTTCTGGTTTAGATGGACGTTCTGGCTTAGATGGCTTCGATGGTTTGTCAACTGAAGTACATCTGCATCTTTCAGCATTGAATCTTCCATTTCTTCTTGCGCATTTTTCAGCTTCAGCTCTTCTCATTGCACTACCACATCTTTCTGGTTTAGATGGTTTTTCTGGTTTGGAAGGTCTTTCTGGTTTAGATGGTCTTTCGGGCTTCGAAGGTCTTTCAGGTTTGGATGGACGTTCTGGTTTAGATGGACGTTCTGGCTTAGATGGCTTCGATGGTTTGTCAACTGAAGTACATCTGCATCTTTCAGCATTGAATCTTCCATTTCTTCTTGCGCATTTTTCAGCTTCAGCTCTTCTCATTGCACTACCACATCTTTCTGGTTTAGATGGTTTTTCTGGTTTGGAAGGTCTTTCTGGTTTAGATGGTCTTTCGGGCTTCGAAGGTCTTTCAGGTTTGGATGGACGTTCTGGTTTAGATGGTCTTTCTGGTTTAGATGGACGTTCTGGCTTAGATGGCTTCGATGGTTTGTCAACTGAAGTACATCTGCATCTTTCAGCATTGAATCTTCCATTTCTTCTTGCGCATTTTTCAGCTTCAGCTCTTCTCATTGCACTACCACATCTTTCTGGTTTAGATGGTTTTTCTGGTTTGGAAGGTCTTTCTGGTTTAGATGGTCTTTCGGGCTTCGAAGGTCTTTCAGGTTTGGATGGACGTTCTGGTTTAGATGGTCTTTCTGGTTTAGATGGACGTTCTGGCTTAGATGGCTTCGATGGTTTGTCAACTGAAGTACATCTGCATCTTTCAGCATTGAATCTTCCATTTCTTCTTGCGCATTTTTTCAGCTTCAGCTCTTCTCATTGCACTACCACATCTTTCTGGTTTAGATGGTTTTTCTGGTTTGGAAGGTCTTTCTGGTTTAGATGGTCTTTCGGGCTTCGAAGGTCTTTCAGGTTTGGATGGACGTTCTGGTTTAGATGGTCTTTCTGGTTTAGATGGCTTCGATGGTTTGTCAACTGAAGTACATCTGCATCTTTCAGCATTGAATCTTCCATTTCTTCTTGCGCATTTTTCAGCTTCAGCTCTTCTCATTGCACTACCACATCTTTCTGGTTTAGATGGTTTTTCTGGTTTGGAAGGTCTTTCTGGTTTAGATGGTCTTTCGGGCTTCGAAGGTCTTTCAGGTTTGGATGGACGTTCTGGTTTAGATGGTCTTTCTGGTTTAGATGGACGTTCTGGCTTAGATGGCTTCGATGGTTTGTCAACTGAAGTACATCTGCATCTTTCAGCATTGAATCTTCCATTTCTTCTTGCGCATTTTTCAGCTTCAGCTCTTCTCATTGCACTACCACATCTTTCTGGTTTAGATGGTTTTTCTGGTTTAGATGGTCTTTCTGGTTTAGATGGTCTTTCGGGCTTCGAAGGTCTTTCAGGTTTGGATGGACGTTCTGGTTTAGATGGTCTTTCTGGTTTAGATGGACGTTCTGGCTTAGATGGCTTCGATGGTTTGTCAACTGAAGTACATCTGCATCTTTCAGCATTGAATCTTCCATTTCTTCTTGCGCATTTTTCAGCTTCAGCTCTTCTCATTGCACTACCACATCTTTCTGGTTTAGATGGTTTTTCTGGTTTGGAAGGTCTTTCTGGTTTAGATGGTCTTTCGGGCTTCGAAGGTCTTTCAGGTTTGGATGGACGTTCTGGTTTAGATGGACGTTCTGGCTTAGATGGCTTCGATGGTTTGTCAACTGAAGTACATCTGCATCTTTCAGCATTGAATCTTCCATTTCTTCTTGCGCATTTTTTCAGCTTCAGCTCTTCTCATTGCACTACCACATCTTTCTGGTTTAGATGGTTTTTCTGGTTTGGAAGGTCTTTCTGGTTTAGATGGTCTTTCGGGCTTCGAAGGTCTTTCAGGTTTGGATGGACGTTCTGGTTTAGATGGTCTTTCTGGTTTAGATGGACGTTCTGGCTTAGATGGCTTCGATGGTTTGTCAACTGAAGTACATCTGCATCTTTCAGCATTGAATCTTCCATTTCTTCTTGCGCATTTTTCAGCTTCAGCTCTTCTCATTGCACTACCACATCTTTCTGGTTTAGATGGTTTTTCTGGTTTGGAAGGTCTTTCTGGTTTAGATGGTCTTTCGGGCTTCGAAGGTCTTTCAGGTTTGGATGGACGTTCTGGTTTAGATGGTCTTTCTGGTTTAGATGGCTTCGATGGTTTGTCAACTGAAGTACATCTGCATCTTTCAGCATTGAATCTTCCATTTCTTCTTGCGCATTTTTCAGCTTCAGCTCTTCTCATTGCACTACCACATCTTTCTGGTTTAGATGGTTTTTCTGGTTTGGAAGGTCTTTCTGGTTTAGATGGTCTTTCGGGCTTCGAAGGTCTTTCAGGTTTGGATGGACGTTCTGGCTTAGATGGACGTTCTGGCTTAGATGGTTTCGATGGTTTGTCAACTGAAGTACATCTGCATCTTTCAGCATTGAATCTTCCATTTCTTCTTGCGCATTTTTCAGCTTCAGCTCTTCTCATTGCACTACCACATCTTTCTGGTTTAGATGGTTTTTCTGGTTTGGAAGGTCTTTCTGGTTTAGATGGTCTTTCGGGCTTCGAAGGTCTTTCAGGTTTGGATGGACGTTCTGGTTTAGATGGACGTTCTGGCTTAGATGGCTTCGATGGTTTGTCAACTGAAGTACATCTGCATCTTTCAGCATTGAATCTTCCATTTCTTCTTGCGCATTTTTCAGCTTCAGCTCTTCTCATTGCACTACCACATCTTTCTGGTTTAGATGGTTTTTCTGGTTTGGAAGGTCTTTCTGGTTTAGATGGTCTTTCGGGCTTCGAAGGTCTTTCAGGTTTGGATGGACGTTCTGGTTTAGATGGACGTTCTGGCTTAGATGGCTTCGATGGTTTGTCAACTGAAGTACATCTGCATCTTTCAGCATTGAATCTTCCATTTCTTCTTGCGCATTTTTCAGCTTCAGCTCTTCTCATTGCACTACCACATCTTTCTGGTTTAGATGGTTTTTCTGGTTTGGAAGGTCTTTCTGGTTTAGATGGTCTTTCGGGCTTCGAAGGTCTTTCAGGTTTGGATGGACGTTCTGGTTTAGATGGTCTTTCTGGTTTAGATGGACGTTCTGGCTTAGATGGCTTCGATGGTTTGTCAACTGAAGTACATCTGCATCTTTCAGCATTGAATCTTCCATTTCTTCTTGCGCATTTTTCAGCTTCAGCTCTTCTCATTGCACTACCACATCTTTCTGGTTTAGATGGTTTTTCTGGTTTGGAAGGTCTTTCTGGTTTAGATGGTCTTTCGGGCTTCGAAGGTCTTTCAGGTTTGGATGGACGTTCTGGTTTAGATGGTCTTTCTGGTTTAGATGGACGTTCTGGCTTAGATGGCTTCGATGGTTTGTCAACTGAAGTACATCTGCATCTTTCAGCATTGAATCTTCCATTTCTTCTTGCGCATTTTTTCAGCTTCAGCTCTTCTCATTGCACTACCACATCTTTCTGGTTTAGATGGTTTTTCTGGTTTGGAAGGTCTTTCTGGTTTAGATGGTCTTTCGGGCTTCGAAGGTCTTTCAGGTTTGGATGGACGTTCTGGTTTAGATGGTCTTTCTGGTTTAGATGGACGTTCTGGCTTAGATGGCTTCGATGGTTTGTCAACTGAAGTACATCTGCATCTTTCAGCATTGAATCTTCCATTTCTTCTTGCGCATTTTTCAGCTTCAGCTCTTTCTCATTGCACTACCACATCTTTCTGGTTTAGATGGTTTTTCTGGTTTGGAAGGTCTTTCTGGTTTAGATGGTCTTTCGGGCTTCGAAGGTCTTTCAGGTTTGGATGGACGTTCTGGTTTAGATGGACGTTCTGGCTTAGATGGCTTCGATGGTTTGTCAACTGAAGTACATCTGCATCTTTCAGCATTGAATCTTCCATTTCTTCTTGCGCATTTTTCAGCTTCAGCTCTTCTCATTGCACTACCACATCTTTCTGGTTTAGATGGTTTTTCTGGTTTGGAAGGTCTTTCTGGTTTAGATGGTCTTTAACAAGGTCTTTCAGGTTTGGATGGACGTTCTGGTTTAGATGGTCTTTCTGGTTTAGATGCTTAGATGGCTTCGATGGTTTGTCAACTGAATACATCTGCATCTTTCAGCATTGAATCTTCCATTTCTTCTTGCGCATTTTTTCAGCTTCAGCTCTTCTCATTGCACTACCACATCTTTCTGGTTTAGATGGTTTTTCTGGTTTGGAAGGTCTTTCTGGTTTAGATGGTCTTTCGAGCTGAAGGTCTTCTTCAGGTTTGGATGGACGTTCTGGTTTAGATGGTCTTTCTGGACGTTCTGGCTTAGATGGCTTCGATGGTTTGTCAACTGAAGTACATCTGCATCTTTCAGCATTGAATCTTCCATTTCTTCTTGCGCATTTTTCAGCTTCAGCTCTTCTCATTGCACTACCACATCTTTCTGGTTTAGATGGTTTTTCTGGTTTGGAAGGTCTTTCTGGTTTAGATGGTCTTTCGGGCTTCGAAGGTCTTTCAGGTTTGGATGGACGTTCTGGTTTAGATGGTCTTTCTGGTTTAGATGGACGTTCTGGCTTAGATGGCTTCGATGGTTTGTCAACTGAAGTACATCTGCATCTTTCAGCATTGAATCTTCCATTTCTTCTTGCGCATTTTTCAGCTTCAGCTCTTCTCATTGCACTACCACATCTTTCTGGTTTAGATGGTTTTTCTGGTTTGGAAGGTCTTTCTGGTTTAGATGGTCTTTCGGGCTTCGAAGGTCTTTCAGGTTTGGATGGACGTTCTGGTTTAGATGGTCTTTCTGGTTTAGATGGACGTTCTGGCTTAGATGGCTTCGATGGTTTGTCAACTGAAGTACATCTGCATCTTTCAGCATTGAATCTTCCATTTCTTCTTGCGCATTTTTCAGCTTCAGCTCTTCTCATTGCACTACCACATCTTTCTGGTTTAGATGGTTTTTCTGGTTTGGAAGGTCTTTCTGGTTTAGATGGTCTTTCGGGCTTCGAAGGTCTTTCAGGTTTGGATGGACGTTCTGGTTTAGATGGTCTTTCTGGTTTAGATGGACGTTCTGGCTTAGATGGCTTCGATGGTTTGTCAACTGAAGTACATCTGCATCTTTCAGCATTGAATCTTCCATTTCTTCTTGCGCATTTTTCAGCTTCAGCTCTTCTCATTGCACTACCACATCTTTCTGGTTTAGATGGTTTTTCTGGTTTGGAAGGTCTTTCTGGTTTAGATGGTCTTTCGGGCTTCGAAGGTCTTTCAGGTTTGGATGGACGTTCTGGTTTAGATGGTCTTTCTGGTTTAGATGGACGTTCTGGCTTAGATGGCTTCGATGGTTTGTCAACTGAAGTACATCTGCATCTTTCAGCATTGAATCTTCCATTTCTTCTTGCGCATTTTTCAGCTTCAGCTCTTCTCATTGCACTACCACATCTTTCTGGTTTAGATGGTTTTTCTGGTTTGGAAGGTCTTTCTGGTTTAGATGGTCTTTCGGGCTTCGAAGGTCTTTCAGGTTTGGATGGACGTTCTGGTTTAGATGGTCTTTCTGGTTTAGATGGACGTTCTGGCTTAGATGGCTTCGATGGTTTGTCAACTGAAGTACATCTGCATCTTTCAGCATTGAATCTTCCATTTCTTCTTGCGCATTTTTCAGCTTCAGCTCTTCTCATTGCACTACCACATCTTTCTGGTTTAGATGGTTTTTCTGGTTTGGAAGGTCTTTCTGGTTTAGATGGTCTTTCGGGCTTCGAAGGTCTTTCAGGTTTGGATGGACGTTCTGGTTTAGATGGACGTTCTGGCTTAGATGGCTTCGATGGTTTGTCAACTGAAGTACATCTGCATCTTTCAGCATTGAATCTTCCATTTCTTCTTGCGCATTTTTCAGCTTCAGCTCTTCTCATTGCACTACCACATCTTTCTGGTTTAGATGGTTTTTCTGGTTTGGAAGGTCTTTCTGGTTTAGATGGTCTTTCGGGCTTCGAAGGTCTTTCAGGTTTGGATGGACGTTCTGGTTTAGATGGTCTTTCTGGTTTAGATGGACGTTCTGGCTTAGATGGCTTCGATGGTTTGTCAACTGAAGTACATCTGCATCTTTCAGCATTGAATCTTCCATTTCTTCTTGCGCATTTTTCAGCTTCAGCTCTTCTCATTGCACTACCACATCTTTCTGGTTTAGATGGTTTTTCTGGTTTGGAAGGTCTTTCTGGTTTAGATGGTCTTTCGGGCTTCGAAGGTCTTTCAGGTTTGGATGGACGTTCTGGTTTAGATGGACGTTCTGGCTTAGATGGCTTCGATGGTTTGTCAACTGAAGTACATCTGCATCTTTCAGCATTGAATCTTCCATTTCTTCTTGCGCATTTTTCAGCTTCAGCTCTTCTCATTGCACTACCACATCTTTCTGGTTTAGATGGTTTTTCTGGTTTGGAAGGTCTTTCTGGTTTAGATGGTCTTTCGGGCTTCGAAGGTCTTTCAGGTTTGGATGGACGTTCTGGTTTAGATGGTCTTTCTGGTTTAGATGGACGTTCTGGCTTAGATGGCTTCGATGGTTTGTCAACTGAAGTACATCTGCATCTTTCAGCATTGAATCTTCCATTTCTTCTTGCGCATTTTTTCAGCTTCAGCTCTTCTCATTGCACTACCACATCTTTCTGGTTTAGATGGTTTTTCTGGTTTGGAAGGTCTTTCTGGTTTAGATGGTCTTTCGGGCTTCGAAGGTCTTTCAGGTTTGGATGGACGTTCTGGTTTAGATGGACGTTCTGGCTTAGATGGCTTCGATGGTTTGTCAACTGAAGTACATCTGCATCTTTCAGCATTGAATCTTCCATTTCTTCTTGCGCATTTTTCAGCTTCAGCTCTTCTCATTGCACTACCACATCTTTCTGGTTTAGATGGTTTTTCTGGTTTGGAAGGTCTTTCTGGTTTAGATGGTCTTTCGGGCTTCGAAGGTCTTTCAGGTTTGGATGGACGTTCTGGTTTAGATGGTCTTTCTGGTTTAGATGGACGTTCTGGCTTAGATGGCTTCGATGGTTTGTCAACTGAAGTACATCTGCATCTTTCAGCATTGAATCTTCCATTTCTTCTTGCGCATTTTTCAGCTTCAGCTCTTCTCATTGCACTACCACATCTTTCTGGTTTAGATGGTTTTTCTGGTTTGGAAGGTCTTTCTGGTTTAGATGGTCTTTCGGGCTTCGAAGGTCTTTCAGGTTTGGATGGACGTTCTGGTTTAGATGGTCTTTCTGGTTTAGATGGACGTTCTGGCTTAGATGGCTTCGATGGTTTGTCAACTGAAGTACATCTGCATCTTTCAGCATTGAATCTTCCATTTCTTCTTGCGCATTTTTCAGCTTCAGCTCTTCTCATTGCACTACCACATCTTTCTGGTTTAGATGGTTTTTCTGGTTTGGAAGGTCTTTCTGGTTTAGATGGTCTTTCGGGCTTCGAAGGTCTTTCAGGTTTGGATGGACGTTCTGGTTTAGATGGTCTTTCTGGTTTAGATGGACGTTCTGGCTTAGATGGCTTCGATGGTTTGTCAACTGAAGTACATCTGCATCTTTCAGCATTGAATCTTCCATTTCTTCTTGCGCATTTTTCAGCTTCAGCTCTTCTCATTGCACTACCACATCTTTCTGGTTTAGATGGTTTTTCTGGTTTGGAAGGTCTTTCTGGTTTAGATGGTCTTTCGGGCTTCGAAGGTCTTTCAGGTTTGGATGGACGTTCTGGTTTAGATGGTCTTTCTGGTTTAGATGGACGTTCTGGCTTAGATGGCTTCGATGGTTTGTCAACTGAAGTACATCTGCATCTTTCAGCATTGAATCTTCCATTTCTTCTTGCGCATTTTTTCAGCTTCAGCTCTTCTCATTGCACTACCACATCTTTCTGGTTTAGATGGTTTTTCTGGTTTGGAAGGTCTTTCTGGTTTAGATGGTCTTTCGGGCTTCGAAGGTCTTTCAGGTTTGGATGGACGTTCTGGTTTAGATGGTCTTTCTGGTTTAGATGGACGTTCTGGCTTAGATGGCTTCGATGGTTTGTCAACTGAAGTACATCTGCATCTTTCAGCATTGAATCTTCCATTTCTTCTTGCGCATTTTTCAGCTTCAGCTCTTCTCATTGCACTACCACATCTTTCTGGTTTAGATGGTTTTTCTGGTTTGGAAGGTCTTTCTGGTTTAGATGGTCTTTCGGGCTTCGAAGGTCTTTCAGGTTTGGATGGACGTTCTGGTTTAGATGGTCTTTCTGGTTTAGATGGACGTTCTGGCTTAGATGGCTTCGATGGTTTGTCAACTGAAGTACATCTGCATCTTTCAGCATTGAATCTTCCATTTCTTCTTGCGCATTTTTCAGCTTCAGCTCTTCTCATTGCACTACCACATCTTTCTGGTTTAGATGGTTTTTCTGGTTTGGAAGGTCTTTCTGGTTTAGATGGTCTTTCGGGCTTCGAAGGTCTTTCAGGTTTGGATGGACGTTCTGGTTTAGATGGTCTTTCTGGTTTAGATGGACGTTCTGGCTTAGATGGCTTCGATGGTTTGTCAACTGAAGTACATCTGCATCTTTCAGCATTGAATCTTCCATTTCTTCTTGCGCATTTTTTCAGCTTCAGCTCTTCTCATTGCACTACCACATCTTTCTGGTTTAGATGGTTTTTCTGGTTTGGAAGGTCTTTCTGGTTTAGATGGTCTTTCGGGCTTCGAAGGTCTTTCAGGTTTGGATGGACGTTCTGGTTTAGATGGACGTTCTGGCTTAGATGGCTTCGATGGTTTGTCAACTGAAGTACATCTGCATCTTTCAGCATTGAATCTTCCATTTCTTCTTGCGCATTTTTCAGCTTCAGCTCTTCTCATTGCACTACCACATCTTTCTGGTTTAGATGGTTTTTCTGGTTTGGAAGGTCTTTCTGGTTTAGATGGTCTTTCGGGCTTCGAAGGTCTTTCAGGTTTGGATGGACGTTCTGGTTTAGATGGTCTTTCTGGTTTAGATGGACGTTCTGGCTTAGATGGCTTCGATGGTTTGTCAACTGAAGTACATCTGCATCTTTCAGCATTGAATCTTCCATTTCTTCTTGCGCATTTTTTCAGCTTCAGCTCTTCTCATTGCACTACCACATCTTTCTGGTTTAGATGGTTTTTCTGGTTTGGAAGGTCTTTCTGGTTTAGATGGTCTTTCGGGCTTCGAAGGTCTTTCAGGTTTGGATGGACGTTCTGGTTTAGATGGACGTTCTGGCTTAGATGGCTTCGATGGTTTGTCAACTGAAGTACATCTGCATCTTTCAGCATTGAATCTTCCATTTCTTCTTGCGCATTTTTCAGCTTCAGCTCTTCTCATTGCACTACCACATCTTTCTGGTTTAGATGGTTTTTCTGGTTTGGAAGGTCTTTCTGGTTTAGATGGTCTTTCGGGCTTCGAAGGTCTTTCAGGTTTGGATGGACGTTCTGGTTTAGATGGTCTTTCTGGTTTAGATGGACGTTCTGGCTTAGATGGCTTCGATGGTTTGTCAACTGAAGTACATCTGCATCTTTCAGCATTGAATCTTCCATTTCTTCTTGCGCATTTTTCAGCTTCAGCTCTTCTCATTGCACTACCACATCTTTCTGGTTTAGATGGTTTTTCTGGTTTGGAAGGTCTTTCTGGTTTAGATGGTCTTTCGGGCTTCGAAGGTCTTTCAGGTTTGGATGGACGTTCTGGTTTAGATGGTCGTTCTGGCTTTAGATGGCTTCGATGGTTTGTCAACTGAAGTACATCTGCATCTTTCAGCATTGAATCTTCCATTTCTTCTTGCGCATTTTTTCAGCTTCAGCTCTTCTCATTGCACTACCACATCTTTCTGGTTTAGATGGTTTTTCTGGTTTGGAAGGTCTTTCTGGTTTAGATGGTCTTTCGGGCTTCGAAGGTCTTTCAGGTTTGGATGGACGTTCTGGTTTAGATGGTCTTTCTGGTTTAGATGGACGTTCTGGCTTAGATGGCTTCGATGGTTTGTCAACTGAAGTACATCTGCATCTTTCAGCATTGAATCTTCCATTTCTTCTTGCGCATTTTTTCAGCTTCAGCTCTTCTCATTGCACTACCACATCTTTCTGGTTTAGATGGTTTTTCTGGTTTGGAAGGTCTTTCTGGTTTAGATGGTCTTTCGGGCTTCGAAGGTCTTTCAGGTTTGGATGGACGTTCTGGTTTAGATGGTCTTTCTGGTTTAGATGGACGTTCTGGCTTAGATGGCTTCGATGGTTTGTCAACTGAAGTACATCTGCATCTTTCAGCATTGAATCTTCCATTTCTTCTTGCGCATTTTTCAGCTTCAGCTCTTCTCATTGCACTACCACATCTTTCTGGTTTAGATGGTTTTTCTGGTTTGGAAGGTCTTTCTGGTTTAGATGGTCTTTCGGGCTTCGAAGGTCTTTCAGGTTTGGATGGACGTTCTGGTTTAGATGGTCTTTCTGGTTTAGATGGACGTTCTGGCTTAGATGGCTTCGATGGTTTGTCAACTGAAGTACATCTGCATCTTTCAGCATTGAATCTTCCATTTCTTCTTGCGCATTTTTCAGCTTCAGCTCTTCTCATTGCACTACCACATCTTTCTGGTTTAGATGGTTTTTCTGGTTTGGAAGGTCTTTCTGGTTTAGATGGTCTGGTTTAGATGGTCTTTCTGGTTTAGATGGACGTTCTGGCTTAGATGGCTTTGATGGTTTGTCAACTGAAGTACATCTGCATCTTTCAGCATTGAATCTTCCATTTCTTCTTGCGCATTTTTTCAGCTTCAGCTCTTCTCATTGCACTACCACATCTTTCTGGTTTAGATGGTTTTTCTGGTTTGGAAGGTCTTTCTGGTTTAGATGGTCTTTCGGGCTTCGAAGGTCTTTCAGGTTTGGATGGACGTTCTGGTTTAGATGGTCTTTCTGGTTTAGATGGACGTTCTGGCTTAGATGGCTTCGATGGTTTGTCAACTGAAGTACATCTGCATCTTTCAGCATTGAATCTTCCATTTCTTCTTGCGCATTTTTCAGCTTCAGCTCTTCTCATTGCACTACCACATCTTTCTGGTTTAGATGGTTTTTCTGGTTTGGAAGGTCTTTCTGGTTTAGATGGTCTTTCGGGCTTCGAAGGTCTTTCAGGTTTGGATGGACGTTCTGGTTTAGATGGTCTTTCTGGTTTAGATGGACGTTCTGGCTTAGATGGCTTCGATGGTTTGTCAACTGAAGTACATCTGCATCTTTCAGCATTGAATCTTCCATTTCTTCTTGCGCATTTTTCAGCTTCAGCTCTTCTCATTGCACTACCACATCTTTCTGGTTTAGATGGTTTTTCTGGTTTGGAAGGTCTTTCTGGTTTAGATGGTCTTTCGGGCTTCGAAGGTCTTTCAGGTTTGGATGGACGTTCTGGTTTAGATGGACGTTCTGGCTTAGATGGCTTCGATGGTTTGTCAACTGAAGTACATCTGCATCTTTCAGCATTGAATCTTCCATTTCTTCTTGCGCATTTTTCAGCTTCAGCTCTTCTCATTGCACTACCACATCTTTCTGGTTTAGATGGTTTTTCTGGTTTGGAAGGTCTTTCTGGTTTAGATGGTCTTTCGGGCTTCGAAGGTCTTTCAGGTTTGGATGGACGTTCTGGTTTAGATGGTCTTTCTGGTTTAGATGGACGTTCTGGCTTAGATGGCTTCGATGGTTTGTCAACTGAAGTACATCTGCATCTTTCAGCATTGAATCTTCCATTTCTTCTTGCGCATTTTTCAGCTTCAGCTCTTCTCATTGCACTACCACATCTTTCTGGTTTAGATGGTTTTTCTGGTTTAGAAGGTCTTTCTGGTTTAGATGGTCTTTCGGGCTTCGAAGGTCTTTCAGGTTTGGATGGACGTTCTGGTTTAGATGGACGTTCTGGCTTAGATGGCTTCGATGGTTTGTCAACTGAAGTACATCTGCATCTTTCAGCATTGAATCTTCCATTTCTTCTTGCGCATTTTTCAGCTTCAGCTCTTCTCATTGCACTACCACATCTTTCTGGTTTAGATGGTTTTTCTGGTTTGGAAGGTCTTTCTGGTTTAGATGGTCTTTCGGGCTTCGAAGGTCTTTCAGGTTTGGATGGACGTTCTGGTTTAGATGGTCTTTCTGGTTTAGATGGACGTTCTGGCTTAGATGGCTTCGATGGTTTGTCAACTGAAGTACATCTGCATCTTTCAGCATTGAATCTTCCATTTCTTCTTGCGCATTTTTCAGCTTCAGCTCTTCTCATTGCACTACCACATCTTTCTGGTTTAGATGGTTTTTCTGGTTTGGAAGGTCTTTCTGGTTTAGATGGTCTTTCGGGCTTCGAAGGTCTTTCAGGTTTGGATGGACGTTCTGGTTTAGATGGACGTTCTGGCTTAGATGGCTTCGATGGTTTGTCAACTGAAGTACATCTGCATCTTTCAGCATTGAATCTTCCATTTCTTCTTGCGCATTTTTCAGCTTCAGCTCTTCTCATTGCACTACCACATCTTTCTGGTTTAGATGGTTTTTCTGGTTTGGAAGGTCTTTCTGGTTTAGATGGTCTTTCGGGCTTCGAAGGTCTTTCAGGTTTGGATGGACGTTCTGGTTTAGATGGTCTTTCTGGTTTAGATGGACGTTCTGGCTTAGATGGCTTCGATGGTTTGTCAACTGAAGTACATCTGCATCTTTCAGCATTGAATCTTCCATTTCTTCTTGCGCATTTTTCAGCTTCAGCTCTTCTCATTGCACTACCACATCTTTCTGGTTTAGATGGTTTTTCTGGTTTGGAAGGTCTTTCTGGTTTAGATGGTCTTTCGGGCTTCGAAGGTCTTTCAGGTTTGGATGGACGTTCTGGTTTAGATGGTCTTTCTGGTTTAGATGGACGTTCTGGCTTAGATGGCTTCGATGGTTTGTCAACTGAAGTACATCTGCATCTTTCAGCATTGAATCTTCCATTTCTTCTTGCGCATTTTTCAGCTTCAGCTCTTCTCATTGCACTACCACATCTTTCTGGTTTAGATGGTTTTTCTGGTTTGGAAGGTCTTTCTGGTTTAGATGGTCTTTCGGGCTTCGAAGGTCTTTCAGGTTTGGATGGACGTTCTGGTTTAGATGGTCTTTCTGGTTTAGATGGACGTTCTGGCTTAGATGGCTTCGATGGTTTGTCAACTGAAGTACATCTGCATCTTTCAGCATTGAATCTTCCATTTCTTCTTGCGCATTTTTCAGCTTCAGCTCTTCTCATTGCACTACCACATCTTTCTGGTTTAGATGGTTTTTCTGGTTTGGAAGGTCTTTCTGGTTTAGATGGTCTTTCGGGCTTCGAAGGTCTTTCAGGTTTGGATGGACGTTCTGGTTTAGATGGTCTTTCTGGTTTAGATGGACGTTCTGGCTTAGATGGCTTCGATGGTTTGTCAACTGAAGTACATCTGCATCTTTCAGCATTGAATCTTCCATTTCTTCTTGCGCATTTTTCAGCTTCAGCTCTTCTCATTGCACTACCACATCTTTCTGGTTTAGATGGTTTTTCTGGTTTGGAAGGTCTTTCTGGTTTAGATGGTCTTTCGGGCTTCGAAGGTCTTTCAGGTTTGGATGGACGTTCTGGTTTAGATGGTCTTTCTGGTTTAGATGGACGTTCTGGCTTAGATGGCTTCGATGGTTTGTCAACTGAAGTACATCTGCATCTTTCAGCATTGAATCTTCCATTTCTTCTTGCGCATTTTTCAGCTTCAGCTCTTCTCATTGCACTACCACATCTTTCTGGTTTAGATGGTTTTTCTGGTTTGGAAGGTCTTTCTGGTTTAGATGGTCTTTCGGGCTTCGAAGGTCTTTTCAGGTTTGGATGGACGTTCTGGTTTAGATGGTCTTTCTGGTTTAGATGGACGTTCTGGCTTAGATGGCTTCGATGGTTTGTCAACTGAAGTACATCTGCATCTTTCAGCATTGAATCTTCCATTTCTTCTTGCGCATTTTTCAGCTTCAGCTCTTCTCATTGCACTACCACATCTTTCTGGTTTAGATGGTTTTTCTGGTTTGGAAGGTCTTTCTGGTTTAGATGGTCTTTCGGGCTTCGAAGGTCTTTCAGGTTTGGATGGACGTTCTGGTTTAGATGGACGTTCTGGCTTAGATGGCTTCGATGGTTTGTCAACTGAAGTACATCTGCATCTTTCAGCATTGAATCTTCCATTTCTTCTTGCGCATTTTTCAGCTTCAGCTCTTCTCATTGCACTACCACATCTTTCTGGTTTAGATGGTTTTTCTGGTTTGGAAGGTCTTTCTGGTTTAGATGGTCTTTCGGGCTTCGAAGGTCTTTCAGGTTTGGATGGACGTTCTGGTTTAGATGGTCTTTCTGGTTTAGATGGACGTTCTGGCTTAGATGGCTTCGATGGTTTGTCAACTGAAGTACATCTGCATCTTTCAGCATTGAATCTTCCATTTCTTCTTGCGCATTTTTCAGCTTCAGCTCTTCTCATTGCACTACCACATCTTTCTGGTTTAGATGGTTTTTCTGGTTTGGAAGGTCTTTCTGGTTTAGATGGTCTTTCGGGCTTCGAAGGTCTTTCAGGTTTGGATGGACGTTCTGGTTTAGATGGTCTTTCTGGTTTAGATGGACGTTCTGGCTTAGATGGCTTCGATGGTTTGTCAACTGAAGTACATCTGCATCTTTCAGCATTGAATCTTCCATTTCTTCTTGCGCATTTTTCAGCTTCAGCTCTTCTCATTGCACTACCACATCTTTCTGGTTTAGATGGTTTTTCTGGTTTGGAAGGTCTTTCTGGTTTAGATGGTCTTTCGGGCTTCGAAGGTCTTTCAGGTTTGGATGGACGTTCTGGTTTAGATGGTCTTTCTGGTTTAGATGGACGTTCTGGCTTAGATGGCTTCGATGGTTTGTCAACTGAAGTACATCTGCATCTTTCAGCATTGAATCTTCCATTTCTTCTTGCGCATTTTTCAGCTTCAGCTCTTCTCATTGCACTACCACATCTTTCTGGTTTAGATGGTTTTTCTGGTTTGGAAGGTCTTTCTGGTTTAGATGGTCTTTCGGGCTTCGAAGGTCTTTCAGGTTTGGATGGACGTTCTGGTTTAGATGGTCTTTCTGGTTTAGATGGACGTTCTGGCTTAGATGGCTTCGATGGTTTGTCAACTGAAGTACATCTGCATCTTTCAGCATTGAATCTTCCATTTCTTCTTGCGCATTTTTCAGCTTCAGCTCTTCTCATTGCACTACCACATCTTTCTGGTTTAGATGGTTTTTCTGGTTTGGAAGGTCTTTCTGGTTTAGATGGTCTTTCGGGCTTCGAAGGTCTTTCAGGTTTGGATGGACGTTCTGGTTTAGATGGTCTTTCTGGTTTAGATGGACGTTCTGGCTTAGATGGCTTCGATGGTTTGTCAACTGAAGTACATCTGCATCTTTCAGCATTGAATCTTCCATTTCTTCTTGCGCATTTTTCAGCTTCAGCTCTTCTCATTGCACTACCACATCTTTCTGGTTTAGATGGTTTTTCTGGTTTGGAAGGTCTTTCTGGTTTAGATGGTCTTTCGGGCTTCGAAGGTCTTTCAGGTTTGGATGGACGTTCTGGTTTAGATGGACGTTCTGGCTTAGATGGCTTCGATGGTTTGTCAACTGAAGTACATCTGCATCTTTCAGCATTGAATCTTCCATTTCTTCTTGCGCATTTTTCAGCTTCAGCTCTTCTCATTGCACTACCACATCTTTCTGGTTTAGATGGTTTTTCTGGTTTGGAAGGTCTTTCTGGTTTAGATGGTCTTTCGCTTCGAAGGTCATCCTGGTTTGGATGGACGTTCTGGTTTAGATGGTCTTTCTGGTTTAGATGGACGTTCTGGCTTAGATGGCTTCGATGGTTTGTCAACTGAAGTACATCTGCATCTTTCAGCATTGAATCTTCCATTTCTTCTTGCGCATTTTTCAGCTTCAGCTCTTCTCATTGCACTACCACATCTTTCTGGTTTAGATGGTTTTTCTGGTTTGGAAGGTCTTTCTGGTTTAGATGGTCTTTCGGGCTTCGAAGGTCTTTCAGGTTTGGATGGACGTTCTGGTTTAGATGGACGTTCTGGCTTAGATGGCTTCGATGGTTTGTCAACTGAAGTACATCTGCATCTTTCAGCATTGAATCTTCCATTTCTTCTTGCGCATTTTTCAGCTTCAGCTCTTCTCATTGCACTACCACATCTTTCTGGTTTAGATGGTTTTTCTGGTTTGGAAGGTCTTTCTGGTTTAGATGGTCTTTCGGGCTTCGAAGGTCTTTCAGGTTTGGATGGACGTTCTGGTTTAGATGGTCTTTCTGGTTTAGATGGACGTTCTGGCTTAGATGGCTTCGATGGTTTGTCAACTGAAGTACATCTGCATCTTTCAGCATTGAATCTTCCATTTCTTCTTGCGCATTTTTCAGCTTCAGCTCTTCTCATTGCACTACCACATCTTTCTGGTTTAGATGGTTTTTCTGGTTTGGAAGGTCTTTCTGGTTTAGATGGTCTTTCGGGCTTCGAAGGTCTTTCAGGTTTGGATGGACGTTCTGGTTTAGATGGTCTTTCTGGTTTAGATGGACGTTCTGGCTTAGATGGCTTCGATGGTTTGTCAACTGAAGTACATCTGCATCTTTCAGCATTGAATCTTCCATTTCTTCTTGCGCATTTTTCAGCTTCAGCTCTTCTCATTGCACTACCACATCTTTCTGGTTTAGATGGTTTTTCTGGTTTGGAAGGTCTTTCTGGTTTAGATGGTCTTTCGGGCTTCGAAGGTCTTTCAGGTTTGGATGGACGTTCTGGTTTAGATGGTCTTTCTGGTTTAGATGGACGTTCTGGCTTAGATGGCTTCGATGGTTTGTCAACTGAAGTACATCTGCATCTTTCAGCATTGAATCTTCCATTTCTTCTTGCGCATTTTTCAGCTTCAGCTCTTCTCATTGCACTACCACATCTTTCTGGTTTAGATGGTTTTTCTGGTTTGGAAGGTCTTTCTGGTTTAGATGGTCTTTCGGGCTTCGAAGGTCTTTCAGGTTTGGATGGACGTTCTGGTTTAGATGGTCTTTCTGGTTTAGATGGACGTTCTGGCTTAGATGGCTTCGATGGTTTGTCAACTGAAGTACATCTGCATCTTTCAGCATTGAATCTTCCATTTCTTCTTGCGCATTTTTCAGCTTCAGCTCTTCTCATTGCACTACCACATCTTTCTGGTTTAGATGGTTTTTCTGGTTTGGAAGGTCTTTCTGGTTTAGATGGTCTTTCGGGCTTCGAAGGTCTTTCAGGTTTGGATGGACGTTCTGGTTTAGATGGTCTTTCTGGTTTAGATGGACGTTCTGGCTTAGATGGCTTCGATGGTTTGTCAACTGAAGTACATCTGCATCTTTTCAGCATTGAATCTTCCATTTCTTCTTGCGCATTTTTCAGCTTCAGCTCTTCTCATTGCACTACCACATCTTTCTGGTTTAGATGGTTTTTCTGGTTTGGAAGGTCTTTCTGGTTTAGATGGTCTTTCGGGCTTCGAAGGTCTTTCAGGTTTGGATGGACGTTCTGGTTTAGATGGTCTTTCTGGTTTAGATGGACGTTCTGGCTTAGATGGCTTCGATGGTTTGTCAACTGAAGTACATCTGCATCTTTCAGCATTGAATCTTCCATTTCTTCTTGCGCATTTTTCAGCTTCAGCTCTTCTCATTGCACTACCACATCTTTCTGGTTTAGATGGTTTTTCTGGTTTGGAAGGTCTTTCTGGTTTAGATGGTCTTTCGGGCTTCGAAGGTCTTTCAGGTTTGGATGGACGTTCTGGTTTAGATGGTCTTTCTGGTTTAGATGGACGTTCTGGCTTAGATGGCTTCGATGGTTTGTCAACTGAAGTACATCTGCATCTTTCAGCATTGAATCTTCCATTTCTTCTTGCGCATTTTTCAGCTTCAGCTCTTCTCATTGCACTACCACATCTTTCTGGTTTAGATGGTTTTTCTGGTTTGGAAGGTCTTTCTGGTTTAGATGGTCTTTCGGGCTTCGAAGGTCTTTCAGGTTTGGATGGACGTTCTGGTTTAGATGGACGTTCTGGCTTAGATGGCTTCGATGGTTTGTCAACTGAAGTACATCTGCATCTTTCAGCATTGAATCTTCCATTTCTTCTTGCGCATTTTTCAGCTTCAGCTCTTCTCATTGCACTACCACATCTTTCTGGTTTAGATGGTTTTTCTGGTTTGGAAGGTCTTTCTGGTTTAGATGGTCTTTCGGGCTTCGAAGGTCTTTCAGGTTTGGATGGACGTTCTGGTTTAGATGGTCTTTCTGGTTTAGATGGACGTTCTGGCTTAGATGGCTTCGATGGTTTGTCAACTGAAGTACATCTGCATCTTTCAGCATTGAATCTTCCATTTCTTCTTGCGCATTTTTCAGCTTCAGCTCTTCTCATTGCACTACCACATCTTTCTGGTTTAGATGGTTTTTCTGGTTTGGAAGGTCTTTCTGGTTTAGATGGTCTTTCGGGCTTCGAAGGTCTTTCAGGTTTGGATGGACGTTCTGGTTTAGATGGTCTTTCTGGTTTAGATGGACGTTCTGGCTTAGATGGCTTCGATGGTTTGTCAACTGAAGTACATCTGCATCTTTCAGCATTGAATCTTCCATTTCTTCTTGCGCATTTTTCAGCTTCAGCTCTTCTCATTGCACTACCACATCTTTCTGGTTTAGATGGTTTTTCTGGTTTGGAAGGTCTTTCTGGTTTAGATGGTCTTTCGGGCTTCGAAGGTCTTTCAGGTTTGGATGGACGTTCTGGTTTAGATGGTCTTTCTGGTTTAGATGGACGTTCTGGCTTAGATGGCTTCGATGGTTTGTCAACTGAAGTACATCTGCATCTTTCAGCATTGAATCTTCCATTTCTTCTTGCGCATTTTTTCAGCTTCAGCTCTTCTCATTGCACTACCACATCTTTCTGGTTTAGATGGTTTTTCTGGTTTGGAAGGTCTTTCTGGTTTAGATGGTCTTTCGGGCTTCGAAGGTCTTTCAGGTTTGGATGGACGTTCTGGTTTAGATGGACGTTCTGGCTTAGATGGCTTCGATGGTTTGTCAACTGAAGTACATCTGCATCTTTCAGCATTGAATCTTCCATTTCTTCTTGCGCATTTTTCAGCTTCAGCTCTTCTCATTGCACTACCACATCTTTCTGGTTTAGATGGTTTTTCTGGTTTGGAAGGTCTTTCTGGTTTAGATGGTCTTTCGGGCTTCGAAGGTCTTTCAGGTTTGGATGGACGTTCTGGTTTAGATGGTCTTTCTGGTTTAGATGGACGTTCTGGCTTAGATGGCTTCGATGGTTTGTCAACTGAAGTACATCTGCATCTTTCAGCATTGAATCTTCCATTTCTTCTTGCGCATTTTTCAGCTTCAGCTCTTCTCATTGCACTACCACATCTTTCTGGTTTAGATGGTTTTTCTGGTTTGGAAGGTCTTTCTGGTTTAGATGGTCTTTCGGGCTTCGAAGGTCTTTCAGGTTTGGATGGACGTTCTGGTTTAGATGGTCTTTCTGGTTTAGATGGACGTTCTGGCTTAGATGGCTTCGATGGTTTGTCAACTGAAGTACATCTGCATCTTTCAGCATTGAATCTTCCATTTCTTCTTGCGCATTTTTCAGCTTCAGCTCTTCTCATTGCACTACCACATCTTTCTGGTTTAGATGGTTTTTCTGGTTTGGAAGGTCTTTCTGGTTTAGATGGTCTTTCGGGCTTCGAAGGTCTTTCAGGTTTGGATGGACGTTCTGGTTTAGATGGTCTTTCTGGTTTAGATGGACGTTCTGGCTTAGATGGCTTCGATGGTTTGTCAACTGAAGTACATCTGCATCTTTCAGCATTGAATCTTCCATTTCTTCTTGCGCATTTTTCAGCTTCAGCTCTTCTCATTGCACTACCACATCTTTCTGGTTTAGATGGTTTTTCTGGTTTGGAAGGTCTTTCTGGTTTAGATGGTCTTTCGGGCTTCGAAGGTCTTTCAGGTTTGGATGGACGTTCTGGTTTAGATGGTCTTTCTGGTTTAGATGGACGTTCTGGCTTAGATGGCTTCGATGGTTTGTCAACTGAAGTACATCTGCATCTTTCAGCATTGAATCTTCCATTTCTTCTTGCGCATTTTTCAGCTTCAGCTCTTCTCATTGCACTACCACATCTTTCTGGTTTAGATGGTTTTTCTGGTTTGGAAGGTCTTTCTGGTTTAGATGGTCTTTCGGGCTTCGAAGGTCTTTCAGGTTTGGATGGACGTTCTGGTTTAGATGGTCTTTCTGGTTTAGATGGACGTTCTGGCTTAGATGGCTTCGATGGTTTGTCAACTGAAGTACATCTGCATCTTTCAGCATTGAATCTTCCATTTCTTCTTGCGCATTTTTCAGCTTCAGCTCTTCTCATTGCACTACCACATCTTTCTGGTTTAGATGGTTTTTCTGGTTTGGAAGGTCTTTCTGGTTTAGATGGTCTTTCGGGCTTCGAAGGTCTTTCAGGTTTGGATGGACGTTCTGGTTTAGATGGTCTTTCTGGTTTAGATGGACGTTCTGGCTTAGATGGCTTCGATGGTTTGTCAACTGAAGTACATCTGCATCTTTCAGCATTGAATCTTCCATTTCTTCTTGCGCATTTTTCAGCTTCAGCTCTTCTCATTGCACTACCACATCTTTCTGGTTTAGATGGTTTTTCTGGTTTGGAAGGTCTTTCTGGTTTAGATGGTCTTTCGGGGCTTCGAAGGTCTTTCAGGTTTGGATGGACGTTCTGGTTTAGATGGTCTTTCTGGTTTAGATGGACGTTCTGGCTTAGATGGCTTCGATGGTTTGTCAACTGAAGTACATCTGCATCTTTCAGCATTGAATCTTCCATTTCTTCTTGCGCATTTTTCAGCTTCAGCTCTTCTCATTGCACTACCACATCTTTCTGGTTTAGATGGTTTTTCTGGTTTGGAAGGTCTTTCTGGTTTAGATGGTCTTTCGGGCTTCGAAGGTCTTTCAGGTTTGGATGGACGTTCTGGTTTAGATGGTCTTTCTGGTTTAGATGGACGTTCTGGCTTAGATGGCTTCGATGGTTTGTCAACTGAAGTACATCTGCATCTTTCAGCATTGAATCTTCCATTTCTTCTTGCGCATTTTTCAGCTTCAGCTCTTCTCATTGCACTACCACATCTTTCTGGTTTAGATGGTTTTTCTGGTTTGGAAGGTCTTTCTGGTTTAGATGGTCTTTCGGGCTTCGAAGGTCTTTCAGGTTTGGATGGACGTTCTGGTTTAGATGGTCTTTCTGGTTTAGATGGACGTTCTGGCTTAGATGGCTTCGATGGTTTGTCAACTGAAGTACATCTGCATCTTTCAGCATTGAATCTTCCATTTCTTCTTGCGCATTTTTCAGCTTCAGCTCTTCTCATTGCACTACCACATCTTTCTGGTTTAGATGGTTTTTCTGGTTTGGAAGGTCTTTCTGGTTTAGATGGTCTTTCGGGCTTCGAAGGTCTTTCAGGTTTGGATGGACGTTCTGGTTTAGATGGACGTTCTGGCTTAGATGGCTTCGATGGTTTGTCAACTGAAGTACATCTGCATCTTTCAGCATTGAATCTTCCATTTCTTCTTGCGCATTTTTCAGCTTCAGCTCTTCTCATTGCACTACCACATCTTTCTGGTTTAGATGGTTTTTCTGGTTTGGAAGGTCTTTCTGGTTTAGATGGTCTTTCGGGCTTCGAAGGTCTTTCAGGTTTGGATGGACGTTCTGGTTTAGATGGTCTTTCTGGTTTAGATGGACGTTCTGGCTTAGATGGCTTCGATGGTTTGTCAACTGAAGTACATCTGCATCTTTCAGCATTGAATCTTCCATTTCTTCTTGCGCATTTTTCAGCTTCAGCTCTTCTCATTGCACTACCACATCTTTCTGGTTTAGATGGTTTTTCTGGCTTAGATGGTCTTTCGGGCTTCGAAGGTCTTTCAGGTTTGGATGGTCTTTCAGGACGTTCTGGTCTTTCAGGTCGTGTTGGTTTAGATTTTGTCTTTTTAGCTGTTTTCTCATCAGATTTGTCACCTTCTGAAGAACTTGATCTTTCACTTGATCCTGCTGGTTTAGTTTCTTTATCTTCCTCTGATGTTGAATCTTGTTTTGCTTTTGGTGTATCACATTGGCATGTTGCAGCATCAAATTTTCCATTTTTGTTTTTGCAATCATTTTCTGCTTTCTTTTTAATTTCTCCTTCACACTTTTCAATTTGTTTTGGTTCCTCACTGGAGCTTGATTTACTTTCATCTGATTTTTCGTCTTCTGATTTGTCTTCGTCTGGTTTTTGATCCTTTTTCTTTTTTTTCTTAATAATTTCATCAGATTCGCCATCTTGTTCTTCTGATGTTTCAGTTTCATCTTCTGTAATTTCTTCAGTACTGCTTTCGTTTAGT
>JANIWZ010000062.1:0-35856 GCA_026123125.1 Chironomus striatipennis | reverse complement strand
AGTTTTCAAGTGAATAAAAAGTGCAAAATCATTTGAAATGAAATAAAAAAAATAAAGTTTTTGACTTTTATGATTGATATGTCATTCAATTTCGCCGCTTCTTTTTGAGATGATTTTTTTTATGATATGACAGACAGGAAAGATAAGTTAAAAAGAAATAGAAGATAAATAGAAAAGGAACCGACAATACAATTTAGCAGACAAACTACAATGAAATCATTTTCGTTACACAACAAAATTGAACTGTCGAAGATGACTTATATTAGTTTTTATAACTCTATCTTTCTGTGTTGTGAGTTATGTTAAACATAGTTATAGATTGTAGGCACAAAAAGTGATGAGGAACTATCAAAAAATGAATGATTTTTAGTAGTTTGAAATAAAAGGGTTGATTTGACGTTGAAACACTTTAATCCATCAGTAATAATGTTTCTCATTTCTATTTGTGCTTATTTTTATGCTGAGGACGTTTTATGTTGAGTCACTCGACAAATAGAATGAATTATTGAAGAATTGGGAACTGAAAACTACTCAAAGTACTGAATGACATGACTTATTATTGTAGTTGAATATTTGAAGACTTGCAATGACTTTGCATGATTGGTTTTGTTCCAATATTCATTAAAAGAAATTTCATTAAATTAAAATAGATCAAAAATCAATGAATTTAAGTTGACATCTGTCTGATACTTATTTTACAAAATTGTCATTGAAATTGAAATTCTTACAAGTCATCAAAAACTATTTTTAGTCAACATTTTTCATGCAACGTAGTCAGAGCTGAAAAATAAAAAATTTGCTTGATTTTATCTTCCAAATTTACGGTTATTTGATCAATAATATATAATATAAATGAGGAAAAAATTAGATGCGAGCATATGCATGGCACATAAAACAACGCAAACACATTTCATGCACATAACAAAACGCATAATTTATAATGGAAATGACTAGAAATGACTGAAAATAAAAAAAAAAAAACTAATGTCACACATATATGAACGAATGTAAAGCTCATCGTGTCAATTTATTTCCATTTCTATCGGAAATATTGAGCATGTTGATTGAGTGAAAAACATAAATTTCTTTCCTATCCTCAAATCATACAGCAAATATATCAGAAATGATAATAAAATTGTGTTTATGCTCACATCACATTGTCATTTTTAGTCTTTATGGCTTTATTAAGCTATACATACTCCACATAAATAATTTAAATATTGTAGAAAAGAAATTTCATACATAACCACATTAAACATGAATATGGATATGGAAAAAAGTAGAATTTTACATACATTATAAAAATTTTTAAATAATGGAAATAGTCAAAGCCCATAAATCGCACTAATGTGATTTAAATAAATTTTTATTTCTGCTCCGTTTATTTTGTTGTTTATTGTGTAAATACAAATAATTAATGAAAATAAAATAATATGGAAATAAATCATGTCAATGCTCATGTTATGTTATTGCAATTCTAGTTTTTTTTTGGTGCTGCATGCTTTGTTGTCAATGGAATATGTGAAAAATGTTTACACAAAAAAGCGCAATTGTCATAAAAATTTATCATCAGCAGAAGCCAAAAAATGTATTGGAAATTGATAAACAAATAAATTTTATGCTTTATCATTGGTTAATGATAGTGGTGGCTTTGTTCCTGTACTCTCAATCTATTAATCTATTAATGAATTTAAATTAATTAGCAATAAAAAAAATTTCAATTAAATTTCAGATTTTTTATTTTTTTGAATTTATGAGCTAATTCTGACTGGAAAACGAGGAACAAGATTCGTCAATGTTTGAAATGAAATATCAATTCTCATCACTGCTTGACTTCAATTTCATGTATCATGTCTTATTCCAAAGCAGCAGATTGAAGTCAGTAAAATGTGACATGTGGAATAAAATTTTCTATTTGATGTCATTCAGTTTTGAGCTCATTGCTGTAAAGAGCTTGAAGCTAAAAATCTCATTTTGACATTTATTGAAATGCATTGATTATCACAAAATCATGCCATCATAAACATGCCAATAATATCTGGTCCGTGCTTAATAAATTTCCTATGAATTATGTTATCATTCATTCAGGTCCTCTGTCTATGCCTATGTATGGAATTGATATTTGTGGTTAATTACAACAATGAAAACTTTCAGCATATCATTAAATGGACTAATAAATCTGATGATGATTTCATTGTTATCAAGAAATATCTACATTTTATATTTTTTGTTGGTCCTATACAAAAAAGCCAACAAAATCCATTTTTTCAATAATGTCAAATTTTTAAACAGCTTTTGAGCGCTTTCATGAATGCAACCATCAATTAGTAAATTGAAATAAATCCATCAAATACACAAGCAAAGCCAAAAACATTTATCTGACATGCATTTCCATTAATGACAAAATGCTTTTAATTATGGCTATCGATTTTTATTCTCATCATCGTCATTTCCAATCATTTCTTCATTTTACACATTGTCGATGCTGTTCTCACTCATTTTGAGCTTGCGATGACATTATTCAGTCATTGAATTAGTCGGTTACTGTACGGATGAATGTGTTATTAATAAAATAAATTCTCGTATCCCACACATGCAGGCACACACAGCAATACATTCAGAAATGCATGAAAATACTTCCTTTGTGAATTTATTAATATCTCAGAGATCTCAAATGATGAGTCACAGGCACAGAAGATTAAAATTCAGTTTTGATTGGACAGCAATGAATCTTGACACAAATCGCACATGATGAATGCAAATTTGCTGTTTTTATGGTGCAATTGAATGCAGTTAAGACATTTCTTTGATCTTGTCAATTATTCTTGAGGACAGTTAAGCTCCTTTACTAGTTTATTGAAAAGGTCAAACGCATTTGATTCTTCAATTCTAGTTCTAAGATATTTTGAGATCAGTTGCAGGAAGAATCGACTACAAAGAAAAGAAGATAAAATTTCAAAAAATCGAAGAATTAAAATATTTCAATCATTTCCATCCACACACACTTGAGTATGTGACCTGACAGTTTTATAAACACATCAATTAGTTGATGTTGAAAATAACATCAAATCAAGCGTTGTACTAACTTCCCTGAAAATAACAGAGCTGGTAATAGATATAGAATCCATTGATATTTACAGAAATGAGATTTACAGTCATGAGAGCAAAAACATTGAGTAGTGATAATTATAAAAAAAAATAGATTCCGTGGCTAATTGTGGAAACGGAAATTGTTCAGATGATAAAGATATTAATAGACAAAAGCTTACTGAACGTTGTGTACGGAATGTCTAAAAATACAGCATCATAAATACGCATCTAAATATGTCAAGAGTAATCGCTTATCGATTGAGTGACGTCACTGTCATAAACACTAAATCTAAGATATTAAGCTGTCCAATATTGACTGTTTCCTTTATGTCCAACTCTTAATATTCTGTTACAATAAATCAACTCATCCACTCTCATCATCAGATACTTATCATCAATACATCATGTTCTTCAGGATTTCTTCTCTTTAGCAACTTCAATCATTCCAATTTACATCAAATTTCCCTTTCCGTCTTTTAATCCTCATTCCTCAATCTTCTAATTCAATGATTTTAGCTGCTTCACTTGGATCTTCATATTCAACATGTCAATCATCTTTCCATTTCTTTTTTAATGCATACATCATAATTTATCTCACTCCTCATAATCATTGATCAATAAATTTTACGCTCACGCAATATTTTCATTAATTTCTCAGTAAATTAATTTTTTTTTGTTCGGAAGTAGAAGCAAAAATTGGTCAGAAACAAAAATTTTACATCCAAAATGTGAGGGGAAAAAAATATTTTTTGAACTTTGATGAATCTTTGATGTTGGTCAGTTTGATGAGCCTTTTGTTCGAAGGTTTTTGTATTTCATAAATAAATTGTATAAGGAAAATCGCCTCAGGTGCCGAATGTCGAACATAGTAAACGATTAATGCTCACAACGACAACAAGTTGAAAAGAGATACATCGCATTGAATTTGAAGAGAGATAATGAATGATTTTGACTACAAAGAAGTTCAAACTTGGATGATATAAAAAGAAAGTTTAACTTTTAATAAAAGTATGAAAGAAACATTCAACGCTTCATCTGCTCTTGTCTTGAATTTGATTCATCAATTCTTCTCATCCCTCATCATTCAATAATAAAAAGCAAATATTTTCAAGTCTACGGAGATGACAATGCTGAGGGTTGAATTTTGCCGCCACAAACTCATCCCAATGTTGTTTTTATGAGAACAAGCAATACACACGTGATTCATCAACTTACAGAATGATGCATGACAGATTTTGAGAGTAAATTGAGAGAAAATTTATGTACTGCTCAGAGTCACAGTCAAAGAGAAGAAGATGTGAAGAATTTCCCCTGATGAACTTTGTTTATCCACATTTCACATTTATCGTGATGTGCAGAACAAAAAAATCTAAAGAAAAAATTGAGAAAGAAATAAGAAGAAGTAAATTGCACAGTATAGAGATTTTGAACTGCTTTCACTCTCCACCAGACCAAATCAACTCTCAGGAACGTTGAAGACATGCGCTCAATCTTCAATCATACGATCATATTTCACCTTTATTGTTATTGTTTATCAATACTTTTCTTCTCGATTCCTTAAGCTTCTGGAACTTCCACTAAACTTGACTGGTACAAACTAACTCGGATACATTTCAAAACCATACACACATCATTTATATCTATGAATAAAATATAATATGGAATTAAAAATCAGGAACTTGATTCACATGTCATATTATGCCAATAATACAAAAAAAATTAGTTCAAGCTTCAAGAATTTCATTTCCTTAAAAACTTTTCAAATGTCGTTTCATATATCTGTCCATATGTATATACGTCTTCATTTCCATATGAAAAGTTGAAATACCATTTTTTTGAAAAATTTCTATAGAAGAATTTTTCAAATTCTATGCCTTCTACATGTGAAATTTTTCTCTTTTTCCACTTTGACATATCAAACATTCCTTCCGTTTTAATTTCTCTTCTTTTATGCTTTTTTCATTTATTGTGAATTTATTTTTATGCTGCATAATAATAAGAAAAATAATTTCATCTAAAAATAGAACAAATTAAAATGCAAAAAAAATATATTGGAATTGAAATGAACATTTGCACTCATATAACCTCAAAAAATCTAAAAAAATCACATTTCAACAAACAGCAGCGAATGTCGAATATAACAAAAACAAAACGACTCTCTTCGAAACCGGAAGGCTCATATCATATATGTGTGTGCTAGGTATAACATACACTTTCCGCATATCATTCTTTTATTTTCACTTCTTTTCCTTATATCGACTGACTTCCACACACATTTCATAAATTTTCTTTCCTTTCAATTCTTTCTATATGCTGTATTGCTGCAATATATGCAATAAAAAAAAGTCGACGATTCATTTGCGGAATATTTAGACAGCCACAGAATATATTCAGTCAGTCAGTCAGTCATTCACTCAGTCAGATATTTGAAATAGTGGAAACAGCAGCAGCATATATGTTATTGCATAAATTTTTCACACACCGAAGCAGTTGAAGACTGAAAGACTGAAAAACAAGGAGAATCAAGAAATGAACAAGAACTAAGAACGCAAATTTGCATGTGCATAAAAAATACATTTTTGAGTGATGGCATGTCAATCAATCTTCATTGCAGTTCATTTAAAGTACCGAGAGAAACATCATCATCGTCATCGTCAGTAAATATATTTTTATATGCTTGTTATGTGCATCATATTCACATATAGCACGTACGCGTATATTCAAGTCAGTCAGCATGTGAATGGAATGGAAACAGAATAAGAGAGAATAACAACATTTATTGCAGTCAATCAAATTTACTTCCAAATGCAGTCAGTCAAGTCAAGACTTGCAAGTCATTCGATCTAAATTGACTTTAGTCTGACAAGTATATGTCTGATAATATACACTAGCAAGGTAGCAAGTAACAGTAACAGCAGCAGTAATAATAATAAAAGGACGATTGAATGAGTGATTAAAATTTTATGCGCTTTTCAAAATGTTCAATTGACAGCAGCGCGTATATGTGAGAATGGATATTCGTATATGCACTTGCTTGTTTGCTTGCTCCAATATTTTATGCACTTCGAATTAGATTTTAAATACAAATGAATATTTTATAACTGAATCGAGAAATGAAGCATTTAAAGGTGATTTTGATGGACATGCATTTGATATATGTGAGATATGCATATGCATATGAGAAAATCGAAAGTCTATAAAATTGATTGAATCTAGAATTTATATGAAGGTCATTTGCATGATTGTCTGTCCACCTGCATTGAATTTTTTATCTGATTGTGATTGTCTCTGTCATATCCACTCAATTAAATGATTGAATGCAGCATGTTCATTTGCTAAGATTAATTCAAAGTTGATACTTAGAATCTAGTGACAAGTCTTTAGTAAAAATTGTTGAAAAAATAATTTATGCTGAATATTTTGGAATTTAAGGAACCTTATTTAGAATTATATAATATACAGATTAAGATAGCAAAGCTTTTTTGATTCCAGCAACTTGTAATAAAAAATGTAAGGACTTGTACGATTTTTCTCTATCAACACTAAATCCGCAACTCTGTATATAAAACCATCAACAGCAATAAAAGCATAGAAGAATAAAAATGACAAACGAATGGAGCCTCATTGATTAATGCTTATTGCTTAAGACAATTTACAAACTCTCATATTGCTGCATATTCATTATTGACATTACTATTGATATTGATATTATTGATGATTTACTGTATTTATGTCGAGGCAATAAAAGCATCTCTCTCATTCCTTTTTGATTGATTTATTTCGTTTAATAAACAAGAAAAATCTGTAAGCAGAAATTTTTTTGATGTATCGTAATAATGGCATCAATAAATTATACATTTAAATGCAATAAATATCATTGCTCTCAATTCATTTACTCCTCTCGAATTTCTCTTTCTGTTCGTATTCCATCTCTCATACATTCTGCTGTTGTACTGTATGTACAATAATATGGATCATACATACAGTATAGCAGTGATTTGATGCCCATTACCCATTACCCATGTGAATATAATTTTTTTAAGTTCAGATTATTGCAAATGTGAAATTTCATCATGATAGATGGATTGCAAGTATCTTCTACATACATCAGAGTATAAATCTCAGTTGCTGTTATTGCTGCATGTTAATTAATATTTACTCTTAAAAATAAGCAACAATAATAAATCATAAAATTAGAAAATATGTGAATTGCACTTTGCATCTCTTCTCATTTCTTTTTATTTATTGCAGCATATGTACAAGCCATCATAATCACAATAATGATATTAATAGCACTAAAAAGTTGAATAATTGTATTAAGCATTTGATGGCTGCTCACATCTAAGCTAGTCACTCAGCTTTTTGCACGCCAAGTGTATGAAATGGCACATTTAAATAAATAGTAAGAAAAACACAAACAAGCAGGCAGGCAAGCAATAAAAGTTGATTGATTTGATGGCAAGTGTTTTTGTGCTCTTTTGGCCGGTGTGTCAAAGGAATGTGAAAGAAGAAAAAAAAAATATTTTTCCTCATTTTTTGTGCTGTTTTTAATTCAAAACTTAAATCACTCTTTGAATATCAAAAAATAGAATCTGCGACTTTTCTTCATTTTTATGATTTTTAAATGACTTTCCATTGAGACAGAATTTCACGTTTTACCGATGAGCAACTGGCACTAGTCGAAAATCATCATACAAACACACAAGTCATTCGACAATAAAAGTCATGTCACGAAATGAGATTTAAATTTTGATTTATAGACCTTTGATGAAATTTCACTCAGCAATAAATTCTCAAAATGCTATTTTAATTCTCATCAAACGAAGGAAACAAACAAATCTTATACCTTACAGCATATGCACGACACACACAAAAAAAAGAAAGAAATGAAGGAGATGTAGTGTGATGTCGTAGGACATTTAAATTTTCATCATATTTCATCATGATTGAAATGAAAACAGACAGACATGAATAAATATAAAAATAGGTCTCTCCTCACATTTTAATATTTTACATACATTTGTCAGTGTCCATCATTCACTTCACACTCATTCCGTACTTCTGCATTTTTTTCTTATTTTTTTTTTTTCTCTGTGCGCTTCTTCTTGACTCTATTCACACTCTTAAATGAAATACACTTAATAAAAATTCTTCAGTAGATCTTTAATCATTTCAATATGCAGCTAATATAGATGTCAACTAAGCAGCTAATATAACTGTATCATTGACATGACGTTGATGATGACATTATGTCTTAAAGTGATGATGGAACTTTTATTGAATTAGAGTCGAGATTTTTTAAGTTATAGTAGGGGACTCTAAAGGTGATGTCTTATTTACTTTCAAAAACTAAAATTAATTATTTTCTAAATCAAAATCTGAATTTTAGAGGCGTTTTACTTCTCCAAGTTAAGATACAAACAAAATTTAGAGGAATGTCATTAAAGTGTTAAAAATGTTTATAATAGAAAAATAACATAGAAAGATAAATAAAATCAAAATCAATATTCGAGGTTCAAATCCCATAAAATTACTTTATATTGCAATGTAATGGGGTATTATGAAAAATCTTTTTGTTTCTGTTTCTTCGACTTTTTAATACATTTTTAATTTTTTGTAACTCAATAAGAGTCTAGAAAATTAATCTCCTCCTTCCTTTGAGAATAAATCCGAAACATTAATGATTTGAATATCAAAATTACACTTTACTTTCTATAAAATAATCAACTTTATTGTCTATAATTATTTCAGTAGCAATGCTACTATTCTCAAGACTTTTTGATACTAAAAATTCAAAATTTTTGACTTAAGACCTTTTGACCGTTATTTTTGAAGCATGTTCAAAAAGTTTTGACCTTATCGGTGGCTCCCCTGTATTCACCAAGTCCTCTCCCTTGTCAATGTATAGACTCTCCCATGCATCAAGATGATACGAATTCCTAACTTCCTTCAAAAGTCGACATTCTCCTTTTGTGTGTCCATTCTCCAAGCAATGTGCTGCTAAAGCTGATTTGATAGGTTGGTTTGTTTTGATAGCATTTTGGTGTTCTTTTTCTCTTGTTTCCACTCTACGTTTTGTCTGGCCTACATAATTTCCTTCACAGTTATTGCATTTAATGTTATAAATGCCTGAACACTCCATTTTATTTCTCTTCTGTTTAACACTCCCAATCAATGATCTTAGACTTCCTTTGCTCTGGTAAATCACACTTATACCATTCGACTTCATTCTATTTGTCAATCTGTTCGTCAAATGTGAGTAATATGGTATAGTGAGTATGCCTTTACTCTTGTTCCTTGCTCGTGTTTCATTTACTGTGAATCTTTTGCAGGCCGGGGTAAGCAATGTATATTTCTTTCTCTCAACCCTCATTTGATGCTTTCTGTTTAACTTCTTCACTATATTCCTATCATATCCATTGATGTCTGCCATTTCAAAAATATATTGTAACTCCTTTTTTCTTCTTTCATTATTCAATGGCAAATTCCACATTCTGAACAATGCCGATTCAAATGCTGCCAACTTATATCTCCATGGATGATGAGAACTACTCGGGATGCACATTGGAGCATCTGTTGGTTTGCGATAAATATCAAATGATATTTTGTTACTTTCTCTTACCAACTTCAGATCTAAAAACGCCAATACTCCAGAATCCTCAACTTCCAGTGTGAAATTTATAGCATTGTGTCTCTTATTCAATTCCTTTAAGACATTCTCTTCGTTCCCTTTGCTCACCACTGCGACTACATCATCGACATATCGATGCCAGATCCTGGGAAACCAACTTAACTGAGCTGCTTCCTCTTCCAATTTGCCCATGAAAATCTCAGCAAGTATTGGCGATAAAGCATTGCCTATGAACAGACCTTCTTTCTGCCTGTAAATTCTTCCATCAAATTCCAACCACCTTTGTTTCATGACCAATTTTAATAAGCTTACATACAGTTGTGCATCAATGTCCGATATATCCTGTTCATTAATCCAATTCGTAAATAACGAAATAGATTCTTCAACCGGAACACTTGGATAAAGGGCTTCTACGTCAAATGAAATTAGAATCTCATCTATAGCCATTTCACATCCAGACAATCTTTCTGCTGCTTCAACGCTATTTTTCACACTCAAACTAAACGGACGTTTCAATTGTCTTATTCTCTGTACCAGAAAATTACAGATCTTCGATGTTGGAGCATTGATGTTGGAAACTACCGGTCTAAACTTATTCCCTTCTTTGTGTATTTTGGGTAGACATGAAAAAGAAGGAATAATCGGGTTGCTCACTGTCAAATTTCTCACTTCTTGTCCATTTAACAATCCCATATCTTTCAGTCTCTTCAATTCCTCCTTAACTTCTTGTTGTAGTTTGTCTACTGGAAATTTTCTTCTTGTTTTTACGATTTCATAATTGTCTGTACTTAGATGTTCTTCTGCTGCCTTATTATAGTCCTTTTTGTCCAAAATCACAACTGCTTTTCCTTTATCTGGATTTAAAAAGACACAATCAGTTTTTTGAATTTCTTTTATTACCTTCCATTCTTTTCTATTTCTCTCGGTCAACTCCGACTGTTTCTTCATTTCCAATACTTTTGAAACTTCTTCTCTCACACTCATTTTCTCTTCAAACGGTAAGTATTTTATGGTCGATTCTACTGCCACAATAATTTCATTAATTGGTTCTTTCTCTGGCTTTGGACAATACTTTAAACCTCTATTCAGCACTTCCATTTGCTTGTCATTAAAGGTTTTTGTGGATTTGTTCATCACGAAATTCTTAACTTTGTTTTTCTCTTCCTGTCTGCATCCAATTTGAACTTCTCGGATCTTTTGAAATTTTCGTTTTTGTATTCGTCTCTTCTTAATAACTTTGTAATTGCCAGTTTGAACAACATTGTCATATAGTTCTGTCCAAATAATATCGTGATTGTTGTTTAAGAGAAATAAATGAAGGGAATAAGCTTCTCTTCCTGCTTTCTCAGCTCTTGCAAATTGTTTTTGAATCTCCACATCCAGTAGTTTTGTTTTTGCTGTCTTTATTACCTTTTCCAGGTTTTTGTCATTTTGTCTGTATTTGATGCTATTTTGGATGAAGCTTGGGAACACTTTATGTCTCTTACATTTCCTCAGAAAGTCAATATCCACTTTAATTAACTCCAATTTTATCTTAAGCTTTTTGTATCTGTTAAATTCCTTATTTGTCGTGTCAAACTTCATAATTTAATCAATTCTTGTTATGGAATGTATAGAAAGTCACTAGTTAAAACAATTAATGATTTGAATATCAAAATTACACTTTACTTTCTATAAAATAGTCAACTTTATTGTCTATAATTATTTCAGTAGCAATGCTACTATTCTCAAGACTTTTTGATACTAAAAATTCAAAATTTTTGACTTAAGACCTTTTGACCGTTATTTTTGAAGCATGTTCAAAAAGTTTTGACCTTATCGGTCAAAATACCGATAAGGACAAAACTTTTTGAACATGCTTCAAATAATGATCAAAGATCTTAAGTCAAAAAATTTTGAATTTTTAGTATCAAAAGTCTTGAGAATGTAGCATTGCTACTGAAATAATTATAGACAACAAAGTTGATTATTTTATAGAAAAAGTAAAGTGTAATTTTGATATTCAAATCATTAATGTTTTAACTAGTGACTTTCTATACATTCCATAACAAGAATCGATTAAAATAAATCCGAAAATTTACCATCTCCACACCCCATTTTTTATTAATAAAAATTTTTATCTCACACCTTGAAAATTTCTAGCTTCTTTTCTGATAAAAATATAGCTAAAACTATTTAAATTTTAATTCCTAAACTCCAAGACTGTATTAATATCTAACATCATAACCAAGTGCTAACTTATCCCAAACTTATCCAATTTTAATAAAAATTCAAAATGTTTAAGTCATAAAGAAATCAACACCAATTATAAATCACCATGAAATGAATTTAAACTTTACAGCAATATATCATATACACTGTTGTATTGACTGGCATGACCTTCAATTATTTTTTTTCTAAATGAAAGCGATTTTCATAAGAAATAAAAATAAATAAAAGAATCAACATGCCTGTAATTGTTAAACTTTTAAAAAACATTCACTTGTCGTGATTATTGATAAAGTGTGACTTGTTATAGCAGATTTTTTTTTCTCTTTCCTTCATTGCAATTTCTCAATGTCAGTAACTTGTCCTACAGTCCATAAAATATTTTTGACGTATCAAATTTCATGGTGACAAGATTTTGATTAAAAATTTTACAGCAAAATTCAAATTTATTGCTGATTTTAAGCCAATAAATTTAATTAATGTCAGTTTCACATCTAAATCCTAATTACATACAAGATGAATCGATTGACATTAATTGACAAGCTTTCATTTCGCAATTATTTAAAAATTATTATTTCATACGCATGACGTATGTTTATTTATACAAATCTTGTGCAATTATTGCATACGAAGTTGTTGGAAAAACGAGTAAAGTGCGAAAAGAAAAAATGCAAAAACATTTGTTGTACAGCTGTTCAATTGCACATTTCAATCTTCATTTGTGAGATCATTAAATTTTCATACATTGCATAAATACACAAAACGTCAATTGGGAGCTATAAATATTCAATAATACACACAACATGCAATCAAATTGTAACTAACTTGGAGTGTGAAGCAAGTGAAACTTTACGGTCATGAGAAGTGGTATCGTAAAGTTTTGTTGGGATTTGGTTGATGAGCTGTGGTCGCAGTTTGTCCGAAATTTTCAAAAAATTTTATTGCAATAAAAAAGAAGGATTTTTTAAACAATATATTTTAACATTTCCATTGAAATTTTTTGGTGGGTAGGTATTAAATTTTCAATTTTTGATATTATAAAAAATTTCTCAAATTTTTGAAGTTTTAAATTTTTAAAATTTTAAATTATTTTAAGTTTTTATAAAGGGTCGCTCACTTATTACGTTACGCAAAAAAATGACTTTTTAAAACCCCCCTCCCCCTTGTTAAGCTTTTTGTATGAAAATTTTTATCTTTTGTTTGATCTGTTACAAAATTTCAGACCCTCCCCCCTAAAAGCGAACGTACTAAGTAAATGGCCCCTAATGTTTTAAATATATTTTTGAAATTTTTATGGTCTTTTCTAAATTTCATGAGTTTTTAAATTTTTGATTTCATGGCTCAGAAGTCATTTCACTTTGAATTAATGTGCAAGAAAAAAAAATTAGTTTCGAGCACTTTGCATTGAAAAATGGAAAATCAACTTTTTAGGATTATCCACTTTAGTGAAACCGGCCGTTAGTTACTACAAGAAATCAAGAACGCACTTAAATCGAATCTCATTTCTTAATCATTCTCAACTTTCTTAAATGTAAATAAAGTTAAAAATTTTATAAAGTAAATTAAGGAAATTACATCAAAATAGTACATCAATCATGAACATAACCTCAAAGATATAGAGTCTAAACCCCCTTCATTTAAATATGACTCATCCATAAACTAGTTTCAATTAACTTCATTATTTGTTCACATATTAAAAAGTGCACAAAGCAATAATATGAAGAAGTTTCGAATGAATTTATTATGAAGGAAGATTAATTAAATTAGGTCAACAAATGCATTTAAAAGTGTTTTCTTCCGTTTGAGGAAAGACCATAAAAAATGCAGCAGTAAAAAAATATATAAATATTTAATCTAAGATTCAAATTGAAATAAAAAAAAATCTTTTTGCTTTATACATATGAGTTAAAAAAATGTATAATTAGCTCTATACTGCATACACACATGTCCATAAATCACTGTAATCACCACATTGCATTCGCTTATTAAGATCTTAAATTATTATATTCAACGCCAGTGCAATGTTTTAGATCATAAAACATTGAATTTATAGTTTTTCAACATTACAATTGCTATTTGAATGTAATGCTCCGCCTTATGAAGCAATAAATCAATGCTATAACAACATACAGCTTCATTGTATTTATATTCACATAGTTTTGGAAAGCGTAAAGTAAAAACAATCTCAAATCAATCAATCAAATTGTGCTGATGTCATGGCGCGCACGTCAGATTATTTCTTTTTATAGCACACATCCCACTTTTTTGTGCTGTTCTTCTCACTCTTGCCATTTACATTTCATCTCTTTCCAGTGCATTGAGGTGAGCTTCTGTATGAATCTTTTTTTTTTCATAATGAATATGTTAAGATTTAAATGCACAACATAAAATTGTAAATAAGGCAGACAGACAAGTTTATTGCTTTTATGAGTTTTTATTAAATGAAAATAAAATCAACAATTTTTCCTTTTGGGTCTTTAAACAGTAAAACAGCATTTAAATGCTCGTAAAAAAGTATAAAATCCTTTTAGATGTCCTTGAATAAGTTCAAAGTTCAAAATTTCCATTTACGAGTTGTGGAAGAGAAAGGCGCACTGTCAACAATCAAATACGGAATAAGAAGAATAAAAATGTAGTATGTAAAGTGGTTTGGTTGCTTCGACATCGTCATAAAGAACGTAAAAGATCCATAAAAAGTTTTTTTACGATTTTGTTCTTTCTCTCAATTTTTATTGTTTTTTCTGCGTATATTATGGATGTTTGGATGCAGAGATGAATTAGGATTTTTTTTTTTTTTTTGAAGAATGTGAATTTAAAAAATTGTGATTCAATATTTAATTTGTTTGCATGCGTATGTTTGTCATGTCTACATGTAGAGGACAAAAAGTTCAAACCAATAAATAATTTAGCAAAAAGTTGGAAAACAGACTAGATACTACCATAATTAAAAATATTGAAACTGAGATTCGAACTCATGAACTTTTGAACGGTAAGCTCTACTGAATGAGCAAACAAACAAAATATTCCATTTTTGTTAATTTGACATTTTTTCATTCATTTTTGTTTAACAAAAATAGAATATTCGGTCTAAAATTTAAATTTTTGAATCGCTCTTAACAATTTTGAAAAATTTATATTTGGAATCTATATTACATATCTATGAATAATTATTTGAATAAAAAAAAATGCAAATTAATAAAGCATAAATGTTCCCCCTACCTTCTCCCTTACTCCACCACTTTACAGTTGTAAAATCTTCAAAACTGTCTGCACTTGACGGCAATTTGATGTATTTTTGAATGTTTTTCTTCTGTCTTCACATACAAAAAAAATAGAAAGGAGAGAAAAATTTGTTTTTCATTCATTTTTTAGTATATTTTTATTTTATTGTAATTATGTTAAAACGAGTTGTTTTCTTGCATGCTTATACTCAGCAACAAACAGCCAAACAACATTCAGTCGGATTTTTTTTTTTTGGGAAAATCGAGAGTCGAATAAATCATTTTTATGACCTTTTAAGAATATTTTTAATGGTTTTTTTTACTTTCTAGTGGATATAAATCTTTCAAAATGTGACAGTCATCAATATTTCTTTCTTATTTCGTTTTCGGGGTTTGAAGTGAATAAATTCTTGTTTTCATTTTCTGACTCAAGCGGAGTAATTTTTTTTTTCTTTTAGGATATAAATCACTCGTCAATGTCATGATTTCTTTGGAAATAATCCAATGGATGCTGCATCAATGTGAATTATTGTTTAAATATTGTAAATTAATACTCGACGATAAAAATTTACGAACGTGCGTCGATAGAAATTATTTTAATGAACATCGTTTAAATGAAGATGAAATAGTTTGAATTTAACAAGATGCTGTGGATTCCGAAGATTTTGTAAAATTATTTAATTTATTTGAATCAAAATTGAATTAATTTTGATAATTAATACATCCTGTGATAAACTTTGGAATCAGATTTTTATATCCTTTAGTCATCTGATTACCTCATTTTGAACAATAATTCGTATTTATAAGTCAATGACGCAATGTGCAAATCGAAAAGTATTTAAGACGATTTTTTATTCAATATCCACTGGAAATTCCATCTTTCTCATCTTACATTTCTTCACTTCATTTCCATCTTCTTGAGACAATAAATTATCATTCCGACATTTTTAATGGCCATTAAATGAGAAGACAAAAGGAAAACGATAAAATATCATCGTAAATAAGTAGAACCAATAATTAAATCTCTCACAAAACTGAGTTGAAATAGGTTTGAAGAAAGAGTGAGAAGTATGGGGAATGGGTTCGTTTTTAAGTGATGTATGATTTTTAAGTCTGATACTTAGTGACTTGGAAAAAGTTTGAAAAAGTCAACAAAAAAATTGACAAAAAAAAAATAAAGTTTAAAAAACAGAATCGAAAATTCAATATTTTCGGCGTTTTGAAAAATTTAGATTTGAACTCACAACCTCTAAGTTTAGATGTCATGATATGATCCAATCGATCTATTGAGACATACTTAATGTTTGAACAAATTTTACTATTTATTACTATAAACTATATTAAATTTTCAATTAAGGTTTGCAAAATTATAAATTTATTCATGACACAAGATTCATGCCAAATTAAAATAATCAAACACACGTCATCACCAAATACCCCCACAAATGAAAAGCGTCATTAAAATAAATATCTTTGAGATTGATAGTTAAGATAAATGAGGAAATAAATTGTTGAAAAGAGCAAATCATTGAACTTTCAATAATAAAAGTTTAACTTTATTAACTCTTGATTATATGCTGTGAATCTTACAAACTGCTGTTCTTGTCATTATTATCATCGTTTTTCAACACACAAAAGCATAAGAAAATGTTCCATTCGTGTACATCAGCAGAACAAAACAATGAGTACGTTAATTAAATGCCTTTGTGCTTAACATAGATAATGATCAATCAATGACCAAAGCACAAAAGAAATGTTAATTATTTTTTCTCTGCTGCTTTTTCTCTATCCTATCATTCCTCTCTTGGATTTATTTTCATCGACTTGATCGCATCCGTTGAAAAGTTTGTCGTTAAATTTAATGTCGTCTTCTTTATCAAATCATTTCAATCAGCTACCGTAAATTACCATTTTATGTGTGGAAAATTTGAAACAGTAAATTTACTGCCATCAATCGGATCCAATCGACAATTGGAAAATGTCGCGAGTGCCTCATGAGAATTGTAGAAATTGTAATTGAATGTGATAATTATGTATCAATGCTTATGCTTATCTCCATAAAATGTTAAATCATTAACCAACACTTAAACCTTTTTAATTAATTTTTCAGCTCCGATATTTTCTTTTACAGTGACATTAAAGACCGTTGGTGGTAAAAATTAGTCTCACTTGTCTTTAATAGCATTAATATCATCATCATCGTTAAATAAATTTTTATTTTTACTCGTATTGTTTGTCTCATGAGAAATCTCAACGCTTTATGTCATGTATGATGATAATTATCTTCGTCATGACACTGATGGTGTCACAGACAAAAAATTATTATTATTTTGCTGTGTGGTAACTAAAATGTTTTTGATTTCTGTTTTTTGTTTTTTGTTTTTTTTGGGTTGATCGAATGTTTAGGAACATGAATTAATTATTTGAATAAAATCGTAAATATTGGTCTATTTTTTGTTGAAAAAAATAATTAATAAAGTTTAATTTATTTGTTAAAAAAGAGAGAGATTAAAACGTTAGTTCAAGACTTGAAGAAATTTAAGGATTTGAACCTTGAATTATTTCAAAATTTTCTTAATGATTATAATAAACAATTCAAAATTTGTCGAGGATTATGCAAAAAATATAATACAACAGCAGTTCATAAATTCTTGGGTATTAGATATCTACAACTAAATGTTGCGATCCATAATCATAGCTAAAAATTTAATTATATGTATTATAAAAATGAGTGATAAATTTTTATTATTCTCAATAATGGTTGAATTTGGTTTAAATTATTCTGCATTTTTTAATTTTTTCAAAAATAAAATGATGCAAGGCTGATATGCATATTAAATTAAGAAATCTCTTTAAGATATTTTTTAAAATTTTAATTAAAATACAGAGTGGTCCTCGATTTGAAAAATGAAAATTTGAATTTTTGTATGGAAAATTTTTGGTTATTCAAATCGAGGATCTGTATTCTCAATATTAAGAGGCTAAACTCAAACCATTATGACGTTACACTCCTCAACTTAAGATTAAAACTTAGACAGTTGAAAAATGTTTATTATTATTTCTAACTTAAAATCTTATTATTTTACTCAATTTTACTCTTGCTCATATTATTCAAAAATTAAAAATTCTCAACAATAAATTTGTTAACTTTGCAATCCAAGTACCAAGAATTTATAATAATTACAACAATCCAATTTTGGCTTGTGCAATTCAATCCAAAAGAAAAGTCATGTATCTAGTTAGAATCACAATATGGTGCGTAATAGCTTACAATTTTTCAAATGACAATGGCGCAACAGAATACGAGAATCGATTAGTAATAATTTTAAAAAGCGCCAGAAGGCAAAGGATTCGAATGAATGTATATGAAAAGCAAACAATGTAAGATATATAAAATAACATATTTTAATATGAATTGAAATGGAATTTTTTTTCAAACCTAAATATTTATGAGGCAACTTTTTATTCTATATAGTGGAGTCAACAGGGTATGTTATGTTAGAAGCAATAGTAGAGTACTCTTCATACGTCAGTTACGTGACTTTGATGCTAAATATATTCGACTAGAAATATAATACTGAAAAATATTTGATATACCCAGAAAAAAAAATTGTTTCCTCATTGTAACCGAATGGAACTGAAGCAATAACATCGGATTACTCCAGAACAAAAAAAAAAAGAATCTTTCTCTCATAATCTAAACAAAACTGGAAATAAATTTTCGGAAAAAAAGTGAGAGACTGGAGAAAAAGTTTTTCACATCTTCTTGCTTGCTGGCTGTACAGTTCTATACAATTTTTATGTGTATTTTGTGTGTGAAGCTTCTGTGTGAAAATCTAATTAAACACAATGGATCCTCTCTCATCCCTCCCTCTTAAGTTTCATTATATGAAAAATTATTTGTAACTTGTAAATTTATGAAAATTGAGGGAAAAAAGGTTTTGTTGCCTTTTTTCTTCATAATTTTTGTCGATGCTGGTATGAAAGAGATATTTTAAAAAGTGATTAAAAAATTAAGCGCATTGAAAAAATTTCAAAATTTTCCAAAAAAAAGAAAATCATTTGTAATGAATGATGCGCTATCCAACGATTTCTGTACCACATTAAATTATTTAAAGGATTTGAACCTTATTCATATCGATGTTTTTTAAAAAGCTTTTTGAAAAAAGTCGTTGATCAAATCTTGGAAATTATTTTCTCATAAATTTTACATGAAACATTTTTTCTGTCATCTAGTCAATGGGGTTTCAGACTTTCCTCCACCGCCCTTACCCCTGCAGGAGCGTAGCCAGAGGGGTACTCTTTAATAAAAAAATCTTTATTTTGTTAGGGGTTTTGAGGTAAAAAAATTTAAACTTGGACGCTACACCTAAAACTTGTTTTTCCATATAAAAAATTTTTAGAACCTTCCTTAAAAAAATTATGACCTGCGTCCTTGACAAGATTATGGAATTTTTCGACATGCCTTGAAATACTACGCTCCCTCACTTTTTTTAAAATTAAACAGATTTGGTACGGGGTCGTTATGATTGAGAAAAATAACTTTAGAAGACAAAATATGATTATTATTCCCTTTCATCCAAATCATCCAGTCACTACCAAATTTTAAGAGATTCTCTCATTTTTTTTATTCAAAAATGACGATGCTGTGTGTAGCAAGTGGAGGAAGTGAAAGAAGAGAGAGATAGATTGAAAAATTTGTAAAACTAATTTTAATTAAAGGCATGAAGAGCAATGGCAAAAAAGGACACAACAGCAGCTATCAGTGAAACAACTTGTTTAATTAAATAAATTGCACAACTTCTTCTTTGCTTTCTTTCCATTTCCCACATCCAAACTATATTGATTTTCCTCCTCAATTTATCCCATTTCGTTTTTTTTTTTTTTGTCACACTGCCTTTGCTTCTAGGGTTTTTATTCCTTGTCGTCGTAAGAAACAAAAACGAAAGCCACTTTCTTATATCATCAGAAATTTCGTCAGCAGCTAAAATAACTATCAAGAAGATGGTAACTAAAATGATATCTTAATAAGTGTTGCAGAAAAAAAAATTAATTAATTAATATAGAGCTCATCGTATATAATTGCTATTCGGAAACGAGAAAAAAACTTTTTTTTTCGATGCGACATATGTGTGTATGCTGATACCAGGTTTTTTTTGTTGTATATATTTACGTCATCATCATCATCTTCATCATAAGGCAGCATTAGAAGTAAAAACTAATTTTATCACCATTCAAGCTGCTTGCCAAAATTGATCTAATTAAGAAGTTTTTTTTCTTTTTCGGTATGTTGGCTGTCATTAATTGAAAAATTTATGATAACGTATTAATAAATGAAATTGTGGTCACAGCTGGAGCTAAGTACAATTGATTGATATCAATTCTTATTGTGTTATAAATGACAGAAATAAATAATAAGCAAGCATAGAGATACAGACGTTTAAATGCATCATGAGAGTATTTAATAAGTTTCATCCTTCAAATGTGAAATTTTATTTTTATCACGTACGAGGCAGCAATAAATGTAAGTCAAGGAGTAGATGAAAGTGAAGAAGATGTTGTTTTGGATTATTTATCTTTTTCTGCTAAATGTTGTGTAATTAATTATCAAAAAGATGATTAGTTATTACACATGATTCTAAAACACAAAAAAATAAAAAATGATGATTCAAACTAAGGAGTAATCAATTTTGAGAGTTTTGAGATTCGAACTCATCGAGCTTTATTTAATTTTAATCTAATTGCAATCTTTTATTATTTCTATTGTATGTTGTGTCAATCCGCAAAAAATCAAATTTAAATCATTTGAACTTTCCAAAAAAATTGCCGATCTCCATCAAAATCCAAAATTTTACACTATGTGCCAATAGCTTTATAAAAGTAATAGAAAAAGAAGAAACAAAAAAGAAACGACATGGATTGTTTTGTTTTAATTAAATTTATGAATGGATTATAAAAATTAATGCTCAGTACAAACATTAAAATAAAATTTAAATACCTAGACACACAGAGAGAAAGAACAATAATGCTGTGTAGCTACTGTAGAGCATTGAAATAGCTTTTTTTCCTTTCTTTTCATGTATTGAGTTTGAGGGATTTTTTTGTTGTATATTTGAGAGAAATAATAAAGAAGGAAAGGCTGAGAAGGGATGGAACTGAACTGGTACAGGAGTGGGTGGGTGGAGGAAAAAGATGAATAAAAATAAAAATAAAAAAAATATTTTTTGCTCAATGTTTGTTCTCCATTTGAAATGAGACGTGTATACATTTTTTTTTTTTTCAAAAATGAGGATGAATATTTGGGAGATTGAGGATAAAGAATAGCAAGTGCTGTAGTAGAAGCAAACTGAAAAAGGTAGAAGTATCATCACACAAATAAGATGAAATAGGAATGAGCACATAACTGAAAATAGCAATGAAGACAAAACATGTCTCGATAATAAATAAAATTGTGCTTCTACTGCTGTTTCTGTTTCTGTTTCTGTTTCTGTTTCTTCAGATGAAGCAGTGACAATGAAGATGATGACTTCTTTCATTTCGGTGGCTAAATGGTTCACATTTAATTTTTATATCCATTATTTATTCCAATATCCTTGCCATTTTTGTTATGAACGATTATTGCTGTGCTTCAAGATATGAAAATGAGCAGCACAAGCAGCAGAGCAGCAGCAAGTAACTTTGCAGTAGAACATTTTTCTTTTTTGTCCTCGTTGTCGTCGTCATAGTAGTCATTCATTTCTTTTTCTGACTAGAAAATCTATAAAAATACAAAATAACAAGCAGGAGAAAAAAGAAGAAGAAGAACTGCATGTGCAGCATAACAGAACAGGCAATGTCATCATCATGAAAAGTTCATAGATAGAAGAAAAAGAAGAAACAAAACAGAATGTTCAGCTCTAGATATGTCTTTCAGTCATGTGCAGCATAAAATGTATACAGCACACAGCATATAGGAGCATTGAGGAAAGACTTTTGTTTGAGTTGTGAACTAAAAGCTAAAAATTGAAAGAGGGATGGCCAAATATCCACAATGAGGAACGAGAAATGAGGAAAAAAAGAAATGAAAAATGAAAAGCTATGAAGTCTCTGACTGAGCTGATGTGAGACAGGGACGGGAGAAAGAAAGAGAAACGAACGCCATACAGGCGAATTGTGCAATGTAGAGTAGTGAAAAAAATTGAAAATCTTTTTCTGACAGCTTTTGAATTATGATGATGATTTTTCCATTTCCATTTTGTGTCGTTCTGCTCAACTTTTGCTGCTTTGTACATTCCTTTTTCTTCTATTCTAGCCATTTTATCCTACTACTGCAGACGTCGACCAACTTTTTTATTTTTTACTACTGCCATTTTTCAAAAAAAAGGAACTAAGAGTCGAATGAAATACTCAAAAGCTGCATATTTTTAAGGGTAATATGATATATTTAATGTACTTCTGTAGTTGCTGTGTGATTCTTTTTTTTCATTTCTATTTTATTTATTTGACCATTTACTTGACGTCTGTTAAGCAAAACTCAGTGGAAGCAGCAGTAGATTGTGACTTTACTGCCAAGAATTCTTTTTATTTTGTATATTCTTTCTCTTCTCTGTTTTTTTTTTTATATTTTGAATCATGGATGGTTTATTAAAATTGCAAAAAAAATTCCATTATTCTTCTTCTGTAATGTTGAGATACATGACATAGCTGGCACAATAGCTGCACAAAAATGTGATTTTAAACTGTTTCTCGTCTGCTGCATGCGAACTTTTCTTCTATCAAATTACATGAAAATTGAATTTAAGAGCCCTGCATTTATCCCATAATGACATGAGATGATATTGTTCACTTTGCAGTAAGACAAAATTATATTCTTTGAGGGTGATTATCTTTCAAAAAAATATATATTTGTATGTATGTATGGTAAAAGAACAATGGAACAATTGAGGAAGGTAATATATAAATTTTAGTTAAAAAAAAGTAAAGAAGCATGATTGCATTATGGGTATTGGTAAGAAGAAAGAAAGAATCTGAAGTAAAATTATGTTGAAGTTGAGTGCATTTAAGAAGCATTTTATTGAAATTTTTACTTAATGCAAAAAATACTGATGGAACCATAATTTTATGAATTTAATAAGATTCGAACTTTAGACCTTTAAATCCTCAATAAAATTGAATTTAAGTACCCTACTATAAACTCTACAATTGTTCTTAACAGCTACATAAAAAAATTACAATACTAATAATTCTTCAAAACACACATCCTACCCCAGCAATCCAACCAAAACTCCAAATAACCATCTACCTCAAAAATCCAAGCGATCAAAAATTTACAGACGATTCCGTGATAAGTGACCGAATATGCACATTTTGTCGATTGTTCTTTGAAAAAAGAAGAGAAAGAGAAAAATGTAATGTATATCTCCAATATTAAATTTTAATGCTGTCTGCTCCTCTTACTATTGAGTAATTCTCGGAAACCTGCAACATATCCATTCAACTCAACATTATATCATTGATCGATAATTCATTTACATGTTTTGATCGGTTTTTCGCTCTCTATATACTCTTATTTCTTATTTTATTATACATTTTTTTGTCATTTCACTTATCGCATGAATGCATCGCGATATTGCCAATTGAAAAGCTACTTTCAAGCTTTAAACTACTCAACAATATTTTTTTTTTCCTTCTTTCTCTTCTCGATTTTTTTTTTTTTTTTTTAATATCATGTTGCGATCATTAACATAATTATATTGGTTTTAAACATGAATCATATATTTCAAATAAATTGTGTCTGTTGTACAGCTGTACAATTTTTTATGTTAATTTGATAATGGATAGATAGGTTAGATCTATAAAGAGTGCATAAATGGCATTTAAACATTACTTACGTATAATGTTGTCTATAAACATTTCAACGCCCTAAGGTAGCAAAATATGCACATAAAGAACATTAAGTGAGTGAAAGAAGGAAAGAAAGAAAGGTAAGAAAAAATAAGAAGTGGGATGTAAAGAGGGAGCAAGTTGATGATTGAGCGCATTTTTTGGAGGTTAATTTATCAAAATTTTCAGAATAAGTTGCATAATTAATTTTATTTTATTGTTTTGTTTTGAGAATCGAACTTATGCCTTTAAGAATATATTCACGTAAATTTTCGGTCTGTAGCATATTTAGTTGACCATAAAAAATTTATTCCCGAAACTGACAAATTTACATATTAAAGGTTCAAATCCTTAAATTTTACTCTTCAAAACAAAGTGTTATAAATGCACAATATTAAATATTCTTAGTCTCCAACAAATCAAACAAAAAAGAATCTAAAGAGTATCAAATGACACAAAGACAAAAGAATGTACACCACAATGTACATAAAAGTCAGCATCATTTGAAAGAAGTAGAAAAAATTGTGCATTTTACCATGAAAATCGTAACAAAACACATTTTTCTTCATATTGCGAGATATTGCGCGCTCTCTGTTATAAAATTTATATATACTTCTTTTTCTGTATTCATTGTAATTTATTCCTCTTACAACTTCTTTGTTTTTACTTCTCTCTTTCTCTGTCTCTTTTGCCTGCTACCTTTCCCAATTGATGTTTGTTATTATTGTGCATTTTTCGCATTTTAAATTATTGGCTTTCGGCCTGAACTCTTTATAACACACAACTTACAGAGATCTGAGTGGAGAGTGAGATAGAGAGAGAGAGAAAGACATAGAAACGAGATGAAATTGCACATTTTGTACATTTTGTTTAATAAGTCACGATTTTCCTTACCATTTTTGTATATCCGATATTATACAATGAAAATTGTATCAAAATGTTATTTTTTGTTGCTGTTGTTCTTGTGTGATGTTAAATTATTGAACTGGACTGACTAGCATTATAACAAAGGCACAAAATGTAGAGCTACTGATTTCATTTCAATATTTTATTATAAAAATACGAATATCGGCACATTTCAATAATAAAAGGAAAATAACTTTTGTTTTATTTTTTTCTCTTTATTATTTTCTTCATATCTATTCAAAACTTACTTTTTTCTTGTAGCAGCAGAAAATGTCAGATATAAAAATAATAAACTCTACTTAAAGCTCAAAAATTATTATTTTTATATCGATTGCATATATTTAAATAAAAAAATATATATGAAAAAAAATATATTTATGAGTGCAACCAAATGTGGTCAAGATTAAAGCGCATTAATTTTATTAAATATATGATTACTTATAATCCCATGTTAAGTCTATTTTAAAATTGATTGAAATAGAAAACATTGAACTGGTGAGGAGATGAACTAGATGTTACTAATGGAAGCTAAACAAAAGCTTTATTGTCATTAAAAAAAATTTTAAAAAAGTGCAAAAATTCAACAAAAAAATTGTTCTCAAATAAAATTGATTGAAAGAATTAAAAAAATCATTAAAGTTTGCAGGATTTGGAACCTTCATTTAAAAATGTATATCTGAATATTTTATAGCTGAGTTACTGTATCTCTATGATAAAATATTGACAATTTCGTAATTTGATTTTATTTCATAAATCCTTAAAATCTCAAAAAAACTGAATTTTCTTATTTTCGGTTTTGAATATTTTTGTATGGAAAGATAAAATTTGGGATTTTTTTCTAAAAAAACACTAGCAAGTTAAAGAATTTTTCCAAAAATAAAGTTTTTTGACCCCCATCTTCTGAATACACCCCTGGTACCTAAATTGCTTTAAATTTCTTCAAAAAACCATGACAAAATAACTTAAACTTCTTCTTTGATTAAAAAGACAAAATGTGACCACACCTAACACTTTCTTCCACAAATTACTCCTAAAAAAATTTCTATAAATGTAAATCATAATTTGAAAATGCCATAAACAGTAAGACAGGTCGATATTCGATCGTATTAAGTAGCACGAAAGAGATTTGCAATAATAATTTTTTTTAAATCATTTCTTAAAATAATGAGAATCAAAACTGTAAAAAGATATTTTCTAAGCAACTAAAAATAATAAAAAAAAAAGAAATCAAAAGTACCGAAAAGCAATTGGCTGATAAAAATTGAGATCTGATCAATGTTGTTAAAGTAGCTGAAAAAAAAGTTTTGAGATTATTTCTTTGATATTTTCAGTTATAAAATGTTCGATTGCAAGTGAATAAGGTCTTATAATTTACACACGATAAATAATAATCTCTTTTATAGATCTTCACAGATATAAACAGCAATAAAAAAGAGCTTTTTTTTCAACTTCAATGAGTGGCTGAGTGTGTGTGAATGTTTCATAACTGTCGAAAATTTTTAAATACTTATTAAAATACTTAATGATGATTATTAAATGGATGAATAACATCAAACTTTTTTTAATGATCTCTTAAAAAAATACCCACGAAATATTTCCAAAAAAAAAAAAATATTGAGTACTTTCATGAATTTAAAGTAGAGATGTGAGGGAAGTATGGGATGAATGTGAGGTTAAATTAAGCAAAGACGCTTTATTGATATGTTTTTGATTAAATTAAGGGAAAATTCCTTGAAAATCATTTTGCTGACCAAAAATCAATAAATTTAAAGCAAACATTTAAAATTGAGGAGTTTCTAGCTCTAAATGATCAAAAATTTTAGAAAATAAAATTGTATTAAAAATTGTCAAAATTATTAAAAATAATAAAACCCATCAAGACAATCCGCCACCATAGCCAAACATTAAAAAAATGAATTTCATCGAAAAATAAAACAAGGTAAATAAGTGAAAATGAGTAAGTGGCATTCAACATTAAACTGGATTTACTTTGATATTTAAGAAAAGAAAAAAAAACTGTAAATATTAGTAAAAAAATCTGTTAATCATTCAACAGGCATGGCATTTAATTTTATATGATTTTTTTTTTCATCTCTCGTTTTATTCAAAAAATCCTCCGACATACAAACACGCACAATGAATGACTGAAAGAAAACGAAACATGAAAAGGAGAGAGAGAGAGACCAGCAACATCAGTCGAGGAGTAAAAAAAAAATTATAATAAAATTTTATTACTCGCTCGCAAAAGAGTTAATTAAACAGTGGAATCAGTCGAATTAATTCCAATATTTAAGTATTGAATTTTTTTTGTGTATAAAAAATGTGAAAAAGATAAAATGTGAATGTTCAATAAGCAAAAAGAGATAAATTTGTCATCAGTTGAAAATTATTTTTTATGTTTATTTCTTTCATCATCTTTTCATCTGATGCCGATGCTGTTGATGCTGCTTGAAAGTTTATATCACGTTGCAGATTTAAGAATTTGATTTCTGAAATTAAAAAAATTGAAAATTCATCAAAATATAGCAATAAAATGGTGCCCTGTAAAATCACAGAAACCTAATAATTCCGCTGCATGGAGGCAAAAAACCTCAGATCACAAGACCAAAATAAATCCTCTTTGAAATGTATGAGTTAGTTATTTTTCACGATGAATTATTAAGTCCTCTTATTAAAACTAGGAGGAGTTATTTTGGCACCGTGAAATAATAAGTCCTCTTGGAACTCTAAGAGGACTTATTATTTTCACCGTGATTTTTAAATTCCAGAAATTATTTTGACTTCTAGTATTTTATTTCACCGTGCTAAAATAATTCCTCTTGTATTTTCAAGAGGAATTATTTTGGTCTTGTGCAATATATTTCAGATACCTATATTTTGATGAATATAGTATTTTATCATATTTTATAATTCTGAAGTTTAAATGAAATCAAAATTGTTTTTAAAAAACAGTCAAAAATATTTAAAAATTTAACGGTTCATTTATCTCTATAACAAAATCTTCTTGTTTTTTAGAACGTCCTGTTAGTTCATTTATTATATTCCATGATAAGGATCCATTTTTGGATATTGAATTTGACATTGAGAAAGCTAAAAGTTAATTTTAGACTTGTTTAAGTTGACTTTTAATTAGTTTTCATGGGTAAAAAGTATTGGAAACAATAATTCACATGATAATGTTACGTTAATAGTCTCAAAAATGAGATCCAGTAAACAAATTTGAGTTAAAAATCAAAAAATTAATTTGGATTTTTTTTCATAATTTTGTTAGTTTGCAAACGGAGAAAAACGGATGGTCGCGAATAGTCGAGTATACTTTGCATTGACCCATCTATAAATGAATTTTTTTTCCAAAAATCAATTTTCTCTGAATTCAGACATTTAGACGATGAAATAAACAATTAATCATGTTTAAGACAATGAACATTACCTTTTAGTCATATTATCTTCCTTCTAAATGCATTAATTGAGTCGGTATGAAAATAACGAAAATCAATTTTTCGAAACTTCATTTTTACGAACAGGTACAAAATTAATTTAATTTTAAATTTAACTTTTTCTTACCAAGTAACACTCACAAAAATCAAAATTACTCTCTAATGAAGGTACTTATAAACAATATTAAAGGACAAATTGATAGAATTCTGCGTTCTACATGACAAAAATAAGTATTTTGGTCGTCTAGATAGCTCTATTAAGAGAATCTTTTATTTAAAGTCGATTTTTTTTTGAAATTTTTCGATCTGTTGAAACCACAATGGTCTGAAAATCGAAAAAAAATGTTCAAAAATACAAAAAAGTCATGTCTTTTAAACCTGATGTTTTAAATGCAAAAATGTTAAACACAAATCGATGCATCTTCTGTGAGAATATCAACCTTCTAATCGTTGTCTAACTCTGTCAATCATTTTCCAAAGTCACCAAAAATTTGTTTACAAAAACACCATGAAAAAAGTTTTGATAAATTTTTCTACTTTCTATTGTTTCTTCTATGTTCTAATCACTGTCAATAGCTTAATTAATGTTTAAATTTTATGTTAAAGCTTATAAAACATTAGCCAAATGCTTAATCACTTGGGAAAAGGCATTTGAATTTTTGAAAATTTCTAAAACTTCAAATCCTCATAAGTTAAAAAGGGGTTTCCGGGGGTCTCTGAAACCTACCAGAATTCAAAGATTGAGTCTTTATTTACCTTCTAATCATGACCTTGTAACCTCCTTTTACCTCCTTTTCCAGAAATTTGCATTTTAATTTCACTTGTTTTTCCAAATTTTTTCCATACAAATTTGCTTGTGCACAAAATTTTTTGAGAAACAATTTAAAATTTTTAATGAAAAATCATATTTATCCTTAATATTATAAGCTCATATTTTCAGGGATGTATGATTTGGATAAAACAAAGCTATTGACACTTTCAAAATAAAGAAAATCAACTAAAAGTTTGCGACCTCTAAAGTTTACACCAAAATATAAATTTTAACAAGGCTTCCGCAGATTATAATCTTTAAAAATCAAAGATTATAATCTTTGTATGAAGATTTTTTAAAGATTATAATCTCTGTATGAAGATTATAATCTTCAAAAAATCTTTGTATGAAGATTATAATCTTTGATTTTTAAAGATTATAATCTTTGTATGAAAGATTTTTGAAGATTATAATCTTTGTATGAGATTTTTCAAGATTATAATCTGCGGAAGCCTTGAATTTTAAACATTTTTTTCGATTTCCAGACCATTGTGGAAACACCTTAGCTAGGTACAAGAGAATTTGAATTTTTTTTAACCGTTAAATTTTTAAATATTTTTGACTGTTTTTTAAAAACAATTTTGATTTCATTTAAACTTCAGAATTATAAAATATGATAAAATACTATATTCATCAAAATATAGGTATCTGAAATATATTGCACAAGACCAAAATAATTCCTCTTGAAAATACAAGAGGAATTATTTTAGCACGGTGAAATAAAATACTAGAAGTCAAAATAATTTCTGGAATTTAAAAATCACGGTGAAAATAATAAGTCCTCTTAGAGTTCCAAGAGGACTTATTATTACACGGTGCCAAAATAACTCCTCCTAGTTTTAATAAGAGGACTTAATAATTCATCGTGAAAAAATAACTCCTCATACATTTCAAAGAGGATTTATTTTGGTCTTGTGATCTGAGGTTTTTTGCCTCCATGTAGCGGAATTATTAGGTTTCTGTGATTTTACAGGGCACCCAATAAAATAGTCAAATTTGTAAATATCCTCCTACACCTGACTTGCTACTTCCTTTTTCAAAAAAATCACAAAACTTCAACCTTCACTTTCATCTTCTAACACCTTAATTGTATAAATATTGAAAATCACTAAATTATTCAGCACTAAAATAAATAAATTTTTATTTTTCAATTTTCTGTCTGCAGAAATTCATCAATTTTTCAACTCTATCTTTCCTCCATGCTGTTGCTTCTGCTGTTTATTATACTCACACGAATTTGTTCATTTAGCGCCAAATAAATTAGGCAACGATTTGTTTTTCAATTAATTCGACTCCTTCATTCTCATTCTCTGACTTTTTTTTTGCTTTCAACTTTTTTCTTCTGTTTGTTGTATGAACATTTATCTTTTCATGTCAACACATAAATTTCTATATCTCACTCATGCATGCCTTGCCTGCCTGCCTGCCTTAATATTGTGATTCTTTTACTTCAAATTCTTCCAAATTCATTCATTGTAAAAAGTCATTTTTATGTAAACAATTTTGAGAATGAAAAATTTATTTGAATCTGAACGAAAATTTCTCTCATCGACTCATCCATCTATCATCAATGTCTGCCGACTTAAGAATCTTTTTCCTCCCTCTTTCCTCTTAACATCTATTAATTTATTAGTCTCTCACATTGGCTCTCTCTCGACGAGGAACTTCCAATCCATCTAAATAATTTGAATTAATTGCTTTTATTATTATTTAATGTAAACTAAAGTAAACTAAACCAAAGTGCAGCATGCAGCATGTATGTATGTTCTCATTTTTATGTGGCGCCGATGCTCATCATTTCCAATGATTATTTCTAACTGATGGTCTGATTTCAATGTCTGACACAATTATTTGTCTTTCAATGCACTCATGAAACTCTTCTTCTAAATTATATGCATACACCGCATGTTTCCACTCTCCTCAATGCTAATGCTGATGCTGTTACTTCCAACAATATATTATTGAACATCTATATAAACAAAATTATTTTCTGTTACTTGATATTGATACACAACAATCATTTTCATAAATTCTCGTCTTCCTCTTAAAATTCAGTCTGTATGGAAATTATTTAGGGAACGGGAGATGAAGGAACAAGCAGCAGCAAAAAAATTTAAATTACGATTATGGAAACACATTTTTGCCATTTCACTAAATCATCAAAATTCATTTCATTGCCATTTTCTACTTCCACTTGCTTGCTTGTTGTTTGATGCCTGATGCTAGATCCCTTTCAATCATAAATTGGATAAAATTGCTATGTAAATATCACACGGCAAAAGCAGGCAGGCAGAGTCTAGTTGGAAAAAGAGAGGAGGAAAGGAAAATTTATGAATTTATTTCACATTTTTGTTACCCAAAAAATAAAGAACAAATATGAAAATGAAGGAATGAATAAAAGTGTTAGTTCTGAATCTACAATGAACATAAATTTGATGGAATTTTTCCTGCTTCTTTATTTTATCCAATAGCTTTGTGTTTATTTCTGCGTTGGTCTAAATCCATTCTTTGTCTAAATTTTCGTTGTGGAATTTGATGAAAAATTCCAATTTTGATGCCTTCAGATGAAAATCAGCATGCGGTCGCTAACAAGTGACGTTCAAATTTGTTAGTAAATTCTTAAACTCAACAAAATTTCGATTAATTTAAGGGATTGTTCACGAAGCTAATTAAATTGCAAAAATTACAAAATCAATACTAAATCATGTCTAATATTGATGATAACAGCAGATCCAACAAATAATACAGCACAAAAAACGATAAAAATTCATAAAATGGCGTTGCGGGTGAAAAATTTCAAAATAGCAAAAAAAGAAAATTTTAATCGTCTTTTATTCCAAAATTAAACAAACAGTCATTCAAGCTTCTCATTCATTTCCCATTCCATCAATGAAACCTCACTCAAACTTCCTTATCCGACGTAAAATAGAGAACACCCATCCTCCCTCGACACTAAGCCAACATTCACAAATTTCTTTTCCTCTTTTTCTAACGCAAAATCTACAAGCAGAAGCAATGAGGCAGGCACTAAAAGGGGAAGAAGTAGAAGGCAGAAGGCAGAAAAAAGAAGGAAAATTAACTTAAAATTATGAGTCATTAAAATAATAAAACTTATTTATTTTCATTTGATATAAAAATGATATAAGATTCAACTTTTTCATAATTTGCCTTTCCATTTTCACAGTTGCTACTGCCATCGTCATATAATAATGCGGCACAATATCGAGGAGAAATAATTTCATGCTTATGAATGAGGGTTTCAGAATTTCTGCCTCGTAGCTTGCCTGCTTGACTGGTTTGTTGGAATATTTTCCCTTTTTTATCACCATCCATCGTCGTCACTCATCCAACATTTCTTTCTCTTTGCTCATTTTCTTTACACACCCACACCCCTCATTCCTTCTTCGTATGGTGTTGGTAAGTTTTGTATTTGCTAAGCAAAAGAAAAGTAAAATTTATGTGCAAAAAGTATTAAATTAATGCCACGACGACGAATGGAAAATTCATAATTTTTAATACAATATCGAGATCTCGAGTCACAAATTTTCATTTTCATTTTCATTTTTTAGTCACTTGGAAATGAAAGTCAACTCGAGCTGAATTTATGTTTATTTGTTTGCTCAAAAAAATCATTTCCACTTCCTTCTTATTGCCACCATTGGAAATTTATTTTAATTCCTCACTCAAACCGAGAAAGTTATTTGTAAATTTTAAAGCGGCGAAAGTTAAGGAGTGAATAGATGTTGGTACTAAACGAAAGGGTTGAAGTTCTGTAAATCATCAGATTTTGTTGTTTTTTAGAACTTCTTTATAATTATTCCAATTCTTTTATAAGAGAATAGATTACTAAATCTTAAGGTACTAAATCTTAAGAATTGAACTTAAGTTTCCGGAATTTGCATGAATTCAATCAAAAATGTCATTTAAAATTCCAAATCATCAGTCAACAAGCATCAATTAAAAAATCTCAGCCAAACTCAAAAACATGCCGTCAAACAAATTTTAACCTCAAAACGAGAATCACCTGCCGCAAAGAAGATGAAGAAGCATGAAAATGTTTACTTACGTGACGTGAACTCGTTCAAACAAAACTTCAAGATGAAAGTGATTTTTATTATCTACTGTTTGCTGTTCCTTTAACTTAGTGCCGCTGTCACTTACCGTATCTCACTTTATAGTCCAAAATGTGATGCAAGTTGATGCAACAAGAGATTGTGACATGCACGAAATTCATTTCTAATTTGTTCCTGTAAATATTTAAATTGTCGGCATTTAAGAGCTTTAATTACCTCACTTCTCATCCACACTCAGTCAGTCAGTCAGTAACTGAACATGAAACAGATTACAAAGAATTTTAATTGCCATACGCACTGACTGCATTCTTATTGTTCTTATACACAAAACTCAAAAATCATATTGTACATTTATTTTTGTGTATTTCTAGCAGTGCCTATTGTGTAGTTTGTAGTTATGCAAATAAAGACAATCATGATGATGATGAAGAAGAAGAACGATTATCACATTTATGAAGTATATATGGAACAATATGCAGCAGTAACAGCAGGAAGATTTGAATGAGAAATGAAAATGCAATAAAATTCCATAAAAGTGAAATAAATGCTTTGAGTAAATTTACAAATATCCATCATATCCATATCACACACATGCAATGAAAAATGAATGAAAAACAATTCGCATCATGTTGTTGCTCTTGTTGTTGGATATACTCACTCACTCAAAATCCTCTTGTATTGCATGCAAAAAAGCTAATCGTTTTCTAGTTGCCGTGATGAATGAACTAATTTTTAATAGACATACATACAGACAGACACGATTATGAAATATATCACACAGAACTTACCACATTCCTTTATGCAATCCATTAAAATAAACAAATGAATGTAGTGTGAATATCCATCCAGTTTTGCATATTGCCATAGAACTGACATGGATGAAGTGATGCTCTTGTTGACTAACTAGCTTTTTTTTGGGGATGACAACGATGAATAATAAAAATTGTAACAACATCTGTTCCACACTTATTTTTTCAGTTATTCTCTTTTTCTGTTTGTTTGCTTGTTGAGACTAAAAATGTTGTGTACCAATCTCCATTTCATCATTCAACATGATGCCTTTCCAATCTGGCTAGTTGTGTGTTGTGTGTATAAACATGAATATTCATCCTGACAATTATTCACTTCTGTTTCTGTGTATATCCTAGTATATCCATGGATATGTTCACTATGTAGTAGATTTGAAATAGATTTGTAAGTGAAGTAAGCACAGACAGTCACCAGAATGTGAAAAAAGTGCAATAAATAATTTTTTTGCAAGTCCATGTCAAGTGAATTTTTTTGTTGCTATTTTCATGACTTGTTTGCAACCCATCAACATGCAATGAGTAAAAATGGAAAAATGCTAAAAAGGTACAACAGAAATGCCAATAAAGACATTTTGAGCGATTGTTTATTCGTTAGTGGTTAACATTCATCATCAATGTTAGTTTTTAGTTTTATTTTATGAACGGCGGCAAGTTACAAGCCAAATCATTCATTCATGTCATTTTTATGCTCTTAGAATGGAAAATTGCAGTTTTGTGACAATTTTTACTTTTGAGTTGTTTATTGATGCCATAAATTTTTATTGCACATGTACATGAGGAGCATGAAAGTTGAAGGAAATGAAAATTTAGTGGAAAATTTCTCGCTGATTTTTTATTGTTTTGTGCTTATTACAATGCAAAACATAGAATTTATTCCTGGTTGTTGCTACACATTTCTTCATTTTTTACCATTTTTAAAAGAACAGAAATTCATGTTAAGCTCAGAACACATTAAATCATAAATTACAACTGTATTCTCACAATGCACAGAAAAAAGGACTTGCAAGGCTCATAATTTACAGCAACTGAAAGATTCCTCGACTTTTTCTACTGCTGCTTGCTGCAGTTACTGTTGTGCCAAATAAACAAAAACACAACCGTCTACATTATGTTAATTTCAACCATCAACAGCCAAGCAATGCAAATGTAATTTAGTGCACATAAAAAAGCTTTGCATCATTCATCATAGGAACATAGTAGCTACAGCAAGCAAGAAGCAAAAAAGCAATGTGACTCATTAAGAAATGTTGCATCTACCAACAATGTCTTCAGTCATAAGAGCCTCAGATTTTTTTTCGTACTTTAACTCATGGAAAAAGTAGAATTTATGATGATGGCATGGTGACTATGACTGTGACTGTATATGTGTAAATGTGTAGCTTGAGATGCAGCAAAAGTTGAAAGAAAAAATGAAAGGAGACACCAAGGGTAGTGGCTACATGCCATAAATTTCCACATACTCTCTTTTTCCTTGCATTTATTTATTTTATTTATTTCGCATAATGTTTCATTGTCACTGCTTACGTCCTCGTCGTCGACTTTTAAAAAATTATTTAATTTACTTTTGTTGTTGTTGTTGTAGTTTTTTTCACTAATGTTATTTCTACTTCTGAAGCTGCTGCTACTTGCAATTTCTCATTTTCCTTATTCTCATTGCCATTTAGATGAATGTATCGTTGTATGTGAGTTGTGAGTTCCATTTCCAGTTTATGTGAATGTATAAATTTATGAGAATGTCTCTGAATGTCTATAATTTTATAAATACGTATATAAATACATATATTTTTGCCAGGATAAACTTTAATGTC
>JANIWZ010000061.1:0-45490 GCA_026123125.1 Chironomus striatipennis | reverse complement strand
CTTGTACATTTTTTTAAATTGTTGAAGTGGTAATTAAAACTTTATTTTAAGCATACATAAGATTCTATTTGGACTCTTATTCTGGGTATAAAATTTAAGAAAATGCGATTTTTATGACATTTTTATTACCAGAATTACAGTTAATTTGCTAAAACAATTTTTTCTAACTGATTATTGTAGGTAATATTAGGTGATATCAAGATTTAAAAGTTTATGATACATCAACATGATTTAGTGAACACATTGAAGCTTTACTTTCTACACTAAAATTTTCGTAGATTCATTTCTAAAATTTTAGTGTAGAAAGTAAAGCTTTTAGTTACTATTTCAATGTGTTAATAAGTTTTCTACAGTTTCCATTAAAAGTTTTAATTTAATGATTTAGTGAACCAAAAGTGAGATTAAATGAGAATTTTGTTGATTTTCCATGTCTCGACAAAATCTCAATCAAATTGGCTAAAACTCTTTCATTAGACATTACTAATCAGTTTTGGACATTTTTTAAATCAAAATGGCTAGATTGGTAATGTAATTTTATTATTTTGAGTTGCTGGCCACAAAACTAAAAGATTTATGTCAAAACCAGTGTTGGCAAGCCGCCGGGCGGCCGCCGCCAAGCCAGCAATTATGGCGGCTAAAACGGCCGTTGTTGTTTGCCGGGCGGCGGGTTATGGAATTTTTTTCATTACTATTTTCCTCTTTTCTTTAATTGTTTATACTTGTTTTAAAAGAAAAATGAAGGAAATATAGTGAAAAGAAAAATTTTAAGAAAATTGTAAAAAATTAAAAAAATGAAAAATTTGATGGAAAATTGAAAAAAAAAATATTTTTTTGGTCAAAGTTATGTGAAAATGACAAAATGAATGAAAATTGTAGAAAATTTGGGATGAAAAAACCCCTCAGAAAAGCGATTTTTCACGTTGATTTTCTTAGTTGGAATGAAAAACCCCCCAGAAAAGCGATTTTTTACAAAAAATTTATTAAAAAAGAGTAAAAAATGATTTTTGTCGAAATTTATATGAAATTTTTCATCAAAGTTTTTAATTTTTTATAATTTTCATAAAAATTTTTATTATTTTTCACATTTTCCTTCATTTTTGTTTTAAAAAAATTTATTAAAGAAAGAAAAAAAATAATTGAAAAAAAAAGGCCGCCCGACGCCCGGCGGCCAAAACGGCCACCGATTTTGGCGGCCGCCGCCAAACGGGCCGATTCCAACTCTGGACCACTTTCGATTTTTTGACCAAAAATCAGATAACGGTCCCCCCTTACCAATTTTTCAAAAAATTTCAAAATTTCAAAAATTTAAAATTTTTAAAATTTTGGCATAAATCTTTTAGTTTTATGGCCAGCAATTCAAAATATAACGATTTGGACAATTTTGACCACTTTCGATTTTTTGACCAAAAATCAGAGAACGGTCCCCCCTTACCAATTTTTCAAAAAATTTGAAATTTCTGAAATTTTGGCATAAATCGTTTAGTTTTATGGCTAAAAAAGTAACTCAAAAATATAACGATTTGGACAATTTTGACTAATTTCGATTTTTTGACCAAAAATCAGAGAACGGGTCCCCCCTTACCAATTTTTCGAAAAAATTTCAAAAATTTCAAAAATTTCAAATTTTTTAAAATTTTGGCATAAATCTTTTATTTTATGGCCAGCAACTCAAAATATAACGATTTGGACAATTTTGACCACTTTTTTCGATTTTTTGACCAAAAAAAAAATCAGAGAACGGTCCCCCTTACCAATTCTTTTTCAAAAAAATTTCTAAAATTTCAAAAAATTTCTAAAAATTTTCTAAAATTTCAGGCATAAATCATTTAGTTTTATGGCCAGCAACTCAAAATATAACGATTTGGACAATTTTTGACCACTTTCGATTTTTTGACCAAAAATCAGAGAAACGGTCCCCCCCCTTACCAATTTTTCAAAAAAATTTTAAAATTCCTGAAATTTCAAATTTTTTCAAAAATTTCAAATTTCTCTGGGGGACCAAAATTTTTTTTCTAAAATTTTACAAAAAATTCAGTAAATAACGATACGAAGTGTCTTGGGGGGACCGAAAAATTCATTTTTTTAAAATTTTTTCACGATTTGGAGAAGGGTGGGGTAGGTCTTTATGGGGGACCGGGGTTCTTGAGGGGATCGGTGGGGTCTCTAAGGGGAACAAATTTTTTTTTTTTTCTAAATTTTGGCATAAATCTTTTAGTTTTATGGCCAGCAACTCAAAATATAACGATTTGGAAAGGTAAATTGGTTTATACTGGATTAGCCATGTAAATGACCCCACATCTTTAAAAAATAGTTTACTTTGCTCAAAAACTGATTTTAAATTTTTGAAATTTTTCAATTTTTTTTTAAAATTTTTCAAATTTTTAAAATTTTTTCAAATTTTTAAAATTTTTTCAAATTTTTAAAATTTTTTCAAATTTTTTCAAAACTTTTAAAATTTTTAAAACTTTTTCAATTTTTTCTTATTTTTCAAATTTTTTTAAATTTTTCTAAAATTTTTTTAAATTTTTCTAAATGTTTTAAATTTTTTAAATTTATAAAATTTTTAAAACATTTTAAAATTTTTTTAATTTTGTTAAATTTTTAAATTTTTTTCAAAAATTTTTTTAAAATTTTCTGAAACTTTTTGAAATTTTTTGAATAATTACACGCTTTTATTGACTCACTCTGTCTGTCTTTCTGTCTGTTTCTTTGTCACGTTCAAAACTTGTGACCCTTTTTTCGACCACTTTTTGCTCTAATCGAACCGATTTTTTTATATATACGTATTCCAGAGGGCAATTTGATATTTCATCATCATCAAATCAATAGCATGCTTAATAATGCTACAATTGATTAATGATTCTTAAATAAGGGAAAAAAAATCCAATGTCAATTATGTGAGCTTTCAATTTACAATGACAGATCATTTTCTTGCATTAAAAATGAGCTCAGATGGTTCATTACACGTTATATAATAATACCAATTATAATGTAAATTAAAATTCTTAATGAATCGAGATCTTTTGATAAAGTTAGAAAAATTGTCAAGTATTTTTTCCATGGAACAATTTGAATTTTTAAAACCGTTACACATTTAAATTTAAATTGACAGTTATTTTCTCCAGTATTATATTCTACCGGATCTGGATAAATGCTTACTGGATCTCATTTTTAGCCATGAATTTACTGGATCTCACTTTATGGCCATAATGCTTACTGGATCTTACTTTATGGCCATGAATTTACTGGATCTCATTTTATGGCCATGAATGCTTACTGGATCTTACTTTATGGCCATGAATGCTTACTGGATCTCATTTTATGGCCATGAATGCTTACTGGATCTTATGTTATGACCATGAATGCTTACTGGATCTCATTTATGGCCATGAATTTACTGGATCTTACTTTATGGCCATATATGCTTTTTGGATCTCACTTTATGGCCATGAATGCTTTCTGGATCTCATTTTATGGCCATGAATGCTTACTAGATCTCACTTTTTTCCATGAATTTACTGGATCTTACTTTATGATCATGAATGCTTACTGGATTCAATTTTTTCCATGAATGGTTACTGGATAATTTCAAAAATTTCAAATTTTTAAGATTTTAATTTTTTTCAATTTTTGCAATTTTTTCAATTTTTCAATTTTTTCAATTTTTTCAATTTTTTCAATTTTTTCAATTTTTTCAATTTTTTCAATTATTTGGATTTTTCAATTTTTCAATTTTTTCAATTTTTTCAATTTTTTCAATTTTTTCAATTTTTTCAATTTTTTCAATTTTTTCAATTTTTTTCAATTTTTTCAATTTTTTTGGATTTCTCAATTTTAATTTCAATTTTTTTTCAATTTTTTCAATTTTTTTCAAATCAGAGTTTCAATTTTTTCAATTTTTTCTTTTTTCACAATTTTATTTCAAAAATTTCAAATTTTTAAAATTTTGGCATAAATCTTTTAGTTTTATGGCCAGCAACTCAAAATATAACGATTTGGACAATTTTGACCACTTTCGATTTTTTGACCAAAAATCAGTTTTTCAATTTTTTCAATTTTTTCAATTTTTTCAATTTTTTCAATTTTTTAAAATTTTGGCATAAATCTTTAGTTTTATGGCCAGCAACTCAAAATATAACGATTTTCAATTTTTTCAATTTTTTCAATTTTTTCAATTTTTTCAATTTTTTCAATTTTTTCAATTTTTTCAATTTTTTCAATTTTTTTTTTCAATTTTTCAATTTTTCAATTTTTTCAATTTTTCAATTTTTTCAATTTTTTCAATTTTTCAATTTTTTCAATTTTTTCAATTTTTTCAATTTTTTCAATTTTTTCAATTTTTTCAATTTTTTCAATTTTTTCAATTTTTTCAATTTAATTTTTTCAATTTTTTCAATTTTTTCAATTTTTTCAATTTTTTCAATTTTTTCAATTTTATCAGAGATTTTTTCAATTTTTTCAATTTTTTCAATTTTTTCAATTTTTTCAATTTTTTCAATTTTCTCAATTTTTCAATTTTTTCAATTTTTTCAATTTTTTCAATTTTTTCAATTTTTTCAATTTTTTCAATTTTTTCAATTTTTTCAATTTTTTCAATTTTTTCAATTTTTTCAATTTTTTCAATTTTTCAATTTTTTCAATTTTTTCAATTTTTTCAATTTTTTCAATTGGCCAGCAACTCAAAATATAACGATTTGGAATTTTTTCAATTTTTCAATTTTTTCAATTTTTTCAATTTTTTCAATTTTTCAATTTTTTCAATTTTTTCAATTTTTTCAATTTTTTCAATTTTTTCAATTTTTTCAATCAGAGTTTCAAAATTTCAAATTTTTAAAATTTTGGCATAAATCATTTAGTTTTATGGCCAGCAACTCAAAATATAACGACTCTGGGGGACCAAAATTTTTTTTCTAAAATTTTACAAAAAATTCAGTAATCAGAACGAAGTGTCTTGGGGGGACCGAAAAATTCATTTTTTTAAAATTTTTTCATTTCAAAAATTTCAAATTTTTAAAATTTTGGCATAAATCTTTAGTTTTATGGCCAGCAACTCAAAATATAACGATTTGGACAATTTTGACCACTTTCGATTTTTTGACCAAAAATCAGAGAAGGGTGGGGTAGGTCTTTATGGGGGACCGGGGTTCTTGAGGGGATCGGTGGGGTCTCTAAGGGGAACAAATTTTTTTTTTTTTCTATTTCAAAAATTTCAAATTTTTAAAATTTTGGCATAAATCTTTAGTTTTATGGCCAGCAACTCAAAATATAACGATATGGACAATTTTGACCACTTTCGATTTTTTGACCAAAAATCAGAAAGGTAAATTGGTTTATACTGGATTAGCCATGTAAATGACCCCACATCTTTAAAAATAGTTTACTTTGCTCAAAAACTGATTTTAAATTTTTAAAATTTTTCAATTTTTTTTTAAATTTTTCAATTTTTTTTTTAAAAAAAATTTTTTCAAATTTTTTCAAAGTTTTTTTAAATTTTTCAAATTTTTTTTTAAATTTTTCAAAATTTTTTTAAAATTTTTCAAAATTTTTTTTAAATTTTTCAAAATTTTTTTTAAATTTTTCAAAAAATTTTTTAAATTTTTCTAAATGTTTTAAATTTTTTAAATTTATAAAATTTTTAAAACATTTTAAAATTTTTTTAATTTTGTTAAATTTTTAAATTTTTTTCAAAAATTTTTTTAAAATTTTCTGAAACTTTTTGAAATTTTTTGAATAATTACACGCTTTTTATTGACTCACTCTGTCTGTCTTTCTGTCTGTTTCTTTGTCACGTTCAAAACTTGTGACCCTTTTTTCGACCACTTCCTTTGCTCTAATCGAACCGATTTTTTTTATATATACGTATTCCAGAGGGCAATTTGATATTTCATCATCATCAAATCAATAGCATGCTTAATAATGCTACAATTGATTAATGATTCTTAAATAAGGGAAAAAAAAATCCAATGTCAATTATGTGAGCTTTCAATTTACAATGACAGATCATTTTCTTGCATTAAAAATGAGCTCAGATGGTTCATTACACGTTATATAATAATACCAATTATAATGTAAATTAAAATTCTTAATGAATCGAGATCTTTTGATAAAGTTAGAAAAATTGTCAAGTATTTTTTCCATGGAACAATTTGAATTTTTAAAACCGTTACACATTTAAATTTAAATTGACAGTTATTTTCTCCAGTATTATATTCTACCGGATCTGGATAAATGCTTACTGGATCTCATTTTTAGCCATGAATTTACTGGATCTCACTTTATGGCCATAATGCTTACTGGATCTTACTTTATGGCCATGAATTTACTGGATCTCATTTTATGGCCATGAATGCTTACTGGATCTTACTTTATGGCCATGAATGCTTACTGGATCTCATTTTATGGCCATGAATGCTTACTGGATCTTATGTTATGACCATGAATGCTTACTGGATCTCATTTATGGCCATGAATTTACTGGATCTTACTTTATGGCCATATATGCTTTTTGGATCTCACTTTATGGCCATGAATGCTTTCTGGATCTCATTTTATGGCCATGAATGCTTACTAGATCTCACTTTTTTCCATGAATTTACTGGATCTTACTTTATGATCATGAATGCTTACTGGATTCAATTTTTTCCATGAATGGTTACTGGATTGGCATAAATCTTTAGTTTTATGGCCAGCAACTCAAAATATAACGATTTGGAATTTTTTTCAATTTTTTCAATTTTTTCAATTTTTCAATTTTTTCAATTTTTTCAATTTTTTCAATTTTTTCAATTTTTTCAATTTTTTCAATTCATTTTTCAATTTTTCAATTTTTTCAATTTTTTCAATTTTTTCAATTTTTTCAATTTTTTTTTTTTTAAATTTTTTCTTTTTTTTTTAATTTTTTCAATTTTTTTTAAAATTTTGGCATAAATCTTTAGTTTTATGGCCAGCAACTCAAAATATAACGATTTGGATTTCTCAATTTTAATTTCAATTTTTTTTCAATTTTTTCAATTTTTTTCAAAAATTTCAAATTTTTAAAATTTTGGCATAAATCTTTTAGTTTTATGGCCAGCAACTCAAAATATAACGATTTGGACAATTTTGACACTTTCGATTTTTTGACCAAAAATCAGAGAACGGTCCCCCTTACCATTTCAATTTTTTCAATTTTTTCTTTTTTCACAATTTTAAATTTTGGCATAAATCTTTAGTTTTATGGCCAGCAACTCAAAATATAACGATTTGGACAATTTTGACCACTTTCGATTTTTTGACCAAAAATCAGAGAACGGTCCCCCTTACCAATTTTCAAAAATTTCAAAATTTCAAAATTTTCAAATTTTTAAAATTTTGGCATAAATCTTTTAGTTTTATGGCCAGCAACTCAAAATATAACGATTTGGACAATTTTGACTACTTTCGATTTTTTGACCAAAAATCAGAGAACGGTCCCCCTTACCAATTTTTCAAAAATTTCAAAATTTCAAAATTTTCAAATTTTTAAAATTTTGGCATAAATCTTTTAGTTTTATGGCCAGCAACTCAAAATATAACGATTTGAACAATTTTGACCACTTTCGATTTTTTGACCAAAAATCAGTTTTTCAATTTTTTCAATTTTTTCAATTTTTTCAATTTTTTCAATTATTTCAAAAATTTCAAATTTTTAAAATTTTGGCATAAATCTTTAGTTTTATGGCCAGCAACTCAAAATATAACGATTTGGACAATTTTGACCACTTTCGATTTTTTGACCAAAAATCAGAGAACGGTATTACCAATTTTTCAAAAATTTCAAAATTTCAAAAATTTCAAATTTTTTTTCAATTTTTTCAATTTTTTCAATTTTTTCAATTTTTTCAATTTTTTCAATTTTTTCAATTTTTTCAATTTTTTCAATTTTTTTTTTCAATTTTTCAATTTTTCAATTTTTTCAATTTTTCAATTTTTTCAATTTTTTCAATTTTTCAATTTTTTCAATTTTTTCAATTTTTTCAATTTTTTCAATTTTTTCAATTTTTTCAATTTTTTCAATTTTTTCAATTTTTTCAATTTAATTTTTTCAATTTTTTCAATTTTTTCAATTTTTTCAATTTTTTCAATTTTTTCAATTTTAAAATATAACGATTTGGACAATTTTGACCACTTTCGATTTTTTGACCAAAAATCAGAGAACGGTCCCCCTTACCAATTTTTCAAAAATTTCAAAATTTCAAAAATTTCAAATTTTTAAAATTTTGGCATAAATCTTTTAGTTTTATGGCCAGCAACTCAAAATATAACGATTTGGACAATTTTGACCACTTTCGATTTTTTGACCAAAAATCAATTTTTTCAATTTTTTCAATTTTTTCAATTTTTTCAATTTTTTCAATTTTTTCAATTTTTTCAATTTTTCAATTTTTTCAATTTTTTCAATTTTTTCAATTTTTTCAATTTTTTCAATTTTTTCAATTTTTTCAATTTTTTCAATTTTTTCAATTTTTTCAATTTTTTCAATTTTTTCAATTTTTCAATTTTTTCAATTTTTTCAATTTTTTCAATTTTTTCAATTTTAAAATTTTGGCATAAATCTTTAGTTTTATGGCCAGCAACTCAAAATATAACGATTTGGACAATTTTGACCACTTTCGATTTTTTGACCAAAAATCAGAGAACGGTCCCCCTTACCAATTTTTCAAAAATTTCAAAATTTCAAAATTTCAAATTTTTAAAATTTTGGCATAAATCTTTAGTTTTATTGCCAGCAACTCAAAATATAAATATTTTTACAATTTTGTCCACTTTGGATTTTTTGTCCAAAAATCAGAGAACGGTATTACCAATTTTTCAAAAATTTCAAAATTTCAAAAATTTCAAATTTTTAAATTTTTGGCATAAATATTTAGTTTTATGGCCAGCAACTCAAAATATAACGATTTGGACAATTTTGACCACTTTCGATTTTTTGACCAAAAATCAGAGAACGGTCCTCCCTTACCAATTTTTCAAAAAATTTCAAAATTTCAAAATTTCAAATTTTTAAAATTTTGGCATAAATCTTTTAGTTTTATGGCCAGCAACTCAAAATATAACGATTTGGACAATTTTGACCACTTTCGATTTTTTGACCAAAAATCAGAGAACGGTCCCCCTTACCAATTTTTCAAAAATTTGAAAATTTCAAAAATTTCAAATTTTTAAAATTTTGGCATAAATCTTTTAGTTTTATGGCCAGCAACTCAAAATATAACGATTTGGACAATTTTGACCACTTTCGATTTTTTGACCAAAAACCAGAGAATTTTTTCAATTTTTCAATTTTTTCAATTTTTTCAATTTTTTCAATTTTTCAATTTTTTCAATTTTTTCAATTTTTTCAATTTTTTCAATTTTTTCAATTTTTTCAAAATTTTGGCATAAATCTTTTAGTTTTATGGCCAGCAACTCAAAATATAACGATTTGGACAATTTTGACCACTTTCGATTTTTTGACCAAAAATCAGAGCGGAACGAAGCGAAGCAAAGTGGAGTTCGACATTCCTGTAATCTATGATAGTCGAACGGAACGAAGCGAAGCGAAGTGAAGTTCGACATTCCTGTATTTATAAAGTCGAACGGAACGAAGCGAAGCGAAGTGGAGTTCGACACTCCTGTAATCTACGATAGTCGAACGGAACGAAGCGAAGCGAATCAAAAATTTCAAATTTTTAAAATTTTGGCATAAATCTTTAGTTTTATGGCCAGCAACTCAAAATATAACGATTTGGACAATTTTGACCACTTTCGATTTTTTGACCAAAAATCAGAGAACGGTCCCCCTTACCAATTTTTCAAAAATTTCAAAATTTCAAAATTTCAAATTTCAAATTTTTAAAATTTTGGCATAAATCTTTAGTTTTATGGCCAGCAACTCAAAATATAACGATTTGGACAATTTTGACCACTTTCGATTTTTTGACCAAAAATCAGAGAACGGTCCCCCTTACCAATTTTTCAAAAATTTCAAAATTTCAAAAATTTCAAATTTTTAAAATTTTGGCATAAATCTTTTAGTTTTATGGCCAGCAACTCAAAAATATAACGATTTGGACAATTTTGACCACTTTCGATTTTTTGACCAAAAATCAGAGAACGGTCCCCCTTACCAATTTTTCAAAAATTTCAAAATTTCAAAAATTTCAAATTTTTAAAATTTTGGCATAAATCTTTAGTTTTATGGCCAGCAACTCAAAAATATAACGATTTGGACAATTTTGACCACTTTCGATTTTTTGACCAAAAATCAGAGAACGGTCCCCCTTACCAATTTTTTTTCAAAATTTCAAAAATTTCAAATTTTTAAAATTTTGGCATAAATCTTTTAGTTTTATGGCCAGCAACTCAAAATATAACGATTTGGACAATTTTGACCACTTTCTCTTTTTTGACCAAAAATCAGAGAACGGTCCCCCTTACCAATTTTTCAAAAATTTCAAAATTTCAAAAATTTCAAATTTTTAAAATTTTGGCATAAATCTTTAGTTTTATGGCCAGCAACTCAAAATATAACGATTTGGACAATTTTGACCACTTTCGATTTTTTGACCAAAAATCAGAGAACGGTCCCCCTTACCAAATCTATGATAGTCGAACGGAACGAAGCGAAGCGAAGTGGAGTTCGACATTCCTGTAATCTATAAAAGTCGAACGGAACGAAGCGAAGCAAAGTGGAGTTCGACATTCCTGTAATCTATGATAGTCGAACGGAACGAAGCGAAGCGAAGTGAAGTTCGACATTCCTGTAATTTATAAAAGTCGAACGGAACGAAGCGAAGCGAAGTGGAGTTCGACACTCCTGTAATCTACGATAGTCGAACGGAACGAAGCGAAGCGAAGTGGAGTTCGACATTCCTGTAATCTATGATAGTCGAACGGAACGAAGCGAAGCGAAGTGGAGTTCGACATTCCTGTAATCTATGATAGTCGAACGGAACGAAGCGAAGCGAAGTGGAGTTCGACATTCCTGTAATCTATAAAAGTCGAACGGAACGAAGCGAAGCAAAGTGGAGTTCGACACTCCTGTAATCTACGATAGTCGAACGGAACGAAGCGAAGCGAAGTGGAGTAAATTTTGGCATAAATCTTTTAGTTTTATGGCCAGCAACTCAAAATATAACGATTTGGACAATTTTGACCACTTTCGATTTTTTGACCAAAAATCAGAGAACGGTCCCCCTTACCAATTTTTCAAAAATTTCAAAATTTCAAAATTTCAAATTTTTAAAATTTTGGCATAAATCTTTTAGTTTTATGGCCAGCAACTCAAAATATAACGATTTGGTCAAATCTTTTTAAAATAGTTAAATATTTTTCCTTTTACACAAAATTGAAGAATATCAGCTGATTTTGAAAAAAAAACTAATAAATTTACTAGGTAATATTTTTCCTTTTACAAAAAGTTTGGAAAAACAATTTCAGTTCAAAAAGATTTTTCATACGTTTACTAATATTTTTCCTTCTACAGAAAGCTTGGGAAAATTATTTTAAATTGAATAAATTTGAAATTAGAACGGTCCCCCTTACCAATTTTTCAAAAATTTCAAAATTTCAAAAATTTCAAATTTTTAAAATTTTGGCATAAATCTTTAGTTTTATGGCCAGCAACTCAAAATATAACGATTTGGACAATTTTGACCACTTTCGATTTTTTGACCAAAAATCAGTTTATTTAATTTAATATATTTATTGATCTTAGGAAAATTTGACTAGAATATTAGAAAAATTTGGCAAAAAATTTGGGATAATTCGGCAAAAATTTCGGGAGAATTCGACTTTAAAATTCTCCCGAATTCGGCCGAAAATTCTGTCGGTCCTATGAGCCACAATCGAGTTCGACACTCCTGTGATCTACAAAATTTGAACATAGTTCAAACTAGGTTTAGCGAAGCTCACAAATTTTTACATCCTGAACGAAACGAAGCGAGTGAAGGTGTGAAAATTTTCCCAATACGTCCTCAGACTTTGGATTCATAAGGTAAAGTGTAAAAGTGTTCGAGCAAAGCTCGAACACAAAAAAGAAATTCATGTTCCTATTGTGATTTAGGTTTAGACTTGATTGAGACTAAAAAGTAGTAAATAAAAAAATATAAAAAAAACTTTTTAAAAAACACGCTTTTTAAAAAAAGAAAACTACATAAAAGGACTAAAAAATCTATTAAGACGAACTAAAAAGTAGTAAATAAAAAATATATAAAAAAAAAATTTTTTTAAAAAACACGCTTTTTGAAAATGACCAAAAAACTTTGTTAAAAATTGTTCTAAAAAGTAGTAAATAAAATAATATCACGCTTTTAAAATAAAATATAACTAAAATAAAATTTCATTGATTAAAAATTTCAAAATTTCAAATTTTTAAAATTTTGGCATAAATCTTTTAGTTTTATGGCCAGCAACTCAAAATATAACGATTTGGACTAAAATATTTTATGTAGTACAAGAACACAATGACTGTAATAGCGTGGGGCGTTCAAAAGAGGTCATCAAAATCAAAGAGTCGCCAAGACAATTACGCCCCACGCTTTTACAGTCATTGTGTTCATGTACTACATAAAATATTTTAGAAAAATATTTTAGACACTTTTTAGTTAGTCAATGAAATTTTATTTTAGGGTAAAAAATATATTATTTGCGGTAATATATTTTTTGCGGTATTCGACTCAAGCTAAAAAAAGTACTTTTAAAACGTTGACACTTTTCATTTCTTTAGCAAAAATCCTTAAAACGTTAATTAAATCACATATCCTTAATTTAAAGTGCCTACCTACTTACAATCATCAAATATTTTCTATTTAAAATTTCTTGTAAAAATGTCCAATTTTTGATTCTTATTTAAGCTGAAATTTCAGCTAATTCACTTTATGTTTTCTTCATTTGAACTATTTTTATGGTAAAACAACATTAACTTTTTGATAATTTGCAACACAGATCACTGAAACTTCAATAGATTAATCAAAAAACGAAATTTAATTGATGCCAATACTGAATATATTATTTGCGGTAAAAAAATATATTTTTTGCGGTATTTGTTTGCAAAAATTATCATACAAACTTGGGTTGTTTTTACCCTGAAAGTCGATTTTCCCCTAAAAAAATTTGAAATATGAAAATTCGTTAAAATTAGTAAATTTTTTAAACAATTTTAATCACTTTTAATCAATTTAACAACCTAAATCAATTAAATATACATCAGAAATTCATTAAAGATACTGTTAGTAATGTATTTTTGAATATTTAATAAAGAATTTCATTACTTTCCAATACCGCAAAAAACATATTTTTTTACCGCAAAAAATATATTTCATACCGCAAATAATATATTTTGTAATTAACTCAGTTTTTCGTAAAAACCGTAACAATTCATTAAGAAATGAATATTAGACTTTAATGTGTTTTGGTTTCAGGATAATTTGAGCCATAACTCATAAAAAAAGGATTTATCAGTGAAAAGTTATTTTCGTTCAAAGTTGTCAAGAAGCAAAATACCGCAAAAAATATATTTTTTACCCTAGTTATATTTTATTTTAAAAGCGTGATATTATTTTATTTACTACTTTTTAGAACAATTTTTAACAAAGTTTTTTGGTCATTTTCAAAAAGCGTGTTTAATCAGAGAACGGTCCCCCCTTACCAATTTTTCAAAAAAATTTCAAAATTTCAAAAATTTCAAATTTTTAAAATTTTGGCATAAATCTTTTAGTTTTATGGCCAGCAAAAATATAACGATTTGGACAATTTTGACCACTTTCGATTTTTTGACCAAAAATCAGAGAACGGTCCCCCCTTACCAATTTTTTTAAAAAATTTCAAATTTTCAAAATTTCAAATTTTCAATTTAAAATTTTGGCATAAATCTTTTAGTTTTATGGCCAGCAACTCAAAATATAACGATTTGGACAATTTTGACACTTTCGATTTTTTGACCAAAAATCAGAGAACGGTCCCCCTTACCAATTTTTTCAAAAATTTCAAAAATTAAAAAATTTATAAATTTTTAAAAATTTTGGCATAAATCTTTTAGTTTTATGGCCAGCAACTCAAAATATAACGATTTGGACAATTTTGACCACTTTCGATTTTTTTGACCAAAAATCAGAGAACGGTCCCCCCTTACCAATTTTTCAAAAAATTTCAAAATTTCAAAAATTTCAAATTTTTAAAATTTTGGCATAAATCTTTTAGTTTTATGGCCAGCAACTCAAAATATAACGATTTGGACAATTTTGACCACTTTCGATTTTTTTGACCAAAAATCAGAGAACGGTCCCCCCTTACCAATTTTTCAAAAAAATTTCAAAATTTCAAAATTTCAAATTTTTAAAATTTTGGCATAAATCATTTAGTTTTATGGCCAGCAACTCAAAATATAACGATTTGGACAATTTTGACCACTTTCGATTTTTTGACCAAAAATCAGAGAACGGTCCCCCCTTACCAATTTTTCAAAAATTCAAATTTTTAAAATTTTGGCATAAATCTTTTAGTTTTATGGCCAGCAACTCAAAATATAACGATTTGGACAATTTTGACCACTTTCGATTTTTTGACCAAAAATCAGAGAACGGTCCCCCTTACCAATTTTTCAAAATTTCAAAATTTCAAAAATTTCAAATTTTTAAAATTTTGGCATAAATCTTTTAGTTTTATGGCCAGCAACTCAAAAATATAACGATTTGGACAATTTTGACCACTTTCGATTTTTTTGACCAAAAAATCAGAGAACGGTCCCCCTTTACCAATTTTTCAAAAATTTCAAAATTTCAAAATTTTCAAATTTTTTAAAATTTTGGCATAAATCTTTTAGTTTTATGGCCAGCAACTCAAAAATATAACGATTTGGACAATTTTGACCACTTTCGATTTTTTTGACCAAAAATCAGAGAACGGTCCCCCCTTACCAATTTTTCAAATAATTTCAAAATTTCAAAAATTTCAAATTTTTAAAATTTTGGCATAAATCTTTTAGTTTTATGGCCAGCAACTCAAAATATAACGATTTGGACAATTTTGACCACTTTCGATTTTTTTACCAAAAATCAGAGAACGGTCTCCCCTTACCAATTTTTCAAAAAATTTCAAAATTTCAAAAATTTCAAATTTTTAAAATTTTGGCATAAATCATTTAGTTTTATGGCCAGCAACTCAAAATATAACGATTTGGACAATTTTGACCACTTTCGATTTTTTGACCAAAAATCAGAGAACGGTCCCCCCTTACCAATTTTTCAAAAAATTTCAAAATTTCAAAAATTTCAAATTTTTAAAATTTTGGCATAAATCTTTTAGTTTTATGGCCAGCAACTCAAAATATAACGATTTGGACAATTTTGACCACTTTCGATTTTTTGACCAAAAATCAGAGAACGGTCCCCCTTAACAATTTTTTAAAAATTTCAAAATTTCAAAAATTTCAAATTTTTAAAATTTTGGCATAAATCTTTTAGTTTTATGGCCAGCAACTCAAAATATAACGATTTGGACAATTTTGACCACTTTCGATTTTTTGACCAAAAATCAGAGAACGGTCCCCCCTTACCAATTTTTCAAAAAATTTCAAAATTTCAAAATTTTCAAATTTTTAAAATTTTGGCATAAATCTTTTAGTTTTATGGCCAGCAACTCAAAATATAACGATTTGGACAATTTTGACCACTTTCGATTTTTTGACCAAAAATCAGAGAACGGTCCCCCTTACCAATTTTTCAAAAATTTCAAAATTTCAAAATTTTCAAATTTTTAAAATTTTGGCATAAATCATTTAGTTTTATGGCCAGCAACTCAAAATATAACGATTTGGACAATTTTGACCACTTTCGATTTTTTGACCAAAAATCAGAGAACGGTCCCCCCTTACCAATTTTTCAAAAAATTTCAAAATTTCAAAATTTCAAAATTTTCAAATTTTTAAAATTTTGGCATAAATCTTTTAGTTTTATGGCCAGCAACTCAAAATATAACGATTTGGACAATTTTGACCACTTTCGATTTTTTGACCAAAAATCAGAGAACGGTCCCCCCTTACCAATTTTTCAAAAATTTCAAAATTTCAAAATTTTCAAATTTTTAAAATTTTGGCATAAATCTTTTAGTTTTATGGCCAGCAACTCAAAAAATAACGATTTGGACAATTTTGACCACTTTCGATTTTTTGACCAAAAATCAGAGAACGGTCCCCCCTTACCAATTTTTCAAAAAATTTCAAAATTTCAAAAATTTCAAATTTTTAAAATTTTGGCATAAATCTTTTAGTTTTATGGCCAGCAACTCAAAATATAACGATTTGGACAATTTTGACCACTTTCGATTTTTTTGACCAAAAATCAGAGAACGGTCCCCCTTACCAATTTTTCAAAAATTTCAAAATTTCAAAATTTTCAAATTTTTAAAATTTTGGCATAAATCTTTTAGTTTTATGGCCAGCAACTCAAAATATAACGATTTGGACAATTTTGACCACTTTCGATTTTTTGACCAAAAATCAGAGAACGGTCCCCCTTACCAATTTTTCAAAAATTTCAAAATTTCAAAAATTTCAAATTTCAAATTTTTAAAATTTTGGCATAAATCTTTAGTTTTATGGCCAGCAACTCAAAATATAACGATTTGGACAATTTTGACCACTTTCGATTTTTTTGACCAAAAAATCAGAGAACGGTCCCCCTTACCAATTTTTCAAAAATTTCAAAATTTCAAAAATTTTCAAATTTTTAAAATTTTGGCATAAATCTTTTAGTTTTATGGCCAGCAACTCAAAAATATAACGATTTGGACAATTTTGACCACTTTCGATTTTTTGACCAAAAATCAGAGAACGGTCCCCCTTACCAATTTTTCAAAAATTTCAAAATTTCAAAATTTCAAATTTCAAATTTTTAAAATTTTGGCATAAATCTTTTAGTTTTATGGCCAGCAACTCAAAATATAACGATTTGGACAATTTTGACCACTTTCGATTTTTTGACCAAAAATCAGAGAACGGTCCCCCATTACCAATTTTTAAAAAAAATTTCAAAATTTCAAAAATTTCAAATTTTTAAAATTTTGGCATAAATCTTTTAGTTTTATGGCCAGCAACTCAAAATATAACGATTTGGACAATTTTGACCACTTTCGATTTTTTGACCAAAAATCAGAGAACGGTCCCCCTTTACCAATTTTTCAAAAAATTTCAAAATTTCAAAAATTTCAAATTTTTAAAATTTTGGCATAAATCATATAGTTTTATGGCCAGCAACTCAAAATATAACGATTTGGACAATTTTGACCACTTTCGATTTTTTGACCAAAAATCAGAGAACGGTCCCCCCCTTACCAATTTTTCAAAAAAATTTCAAAATTTCAAAAATTTCAAATTTTTAAAATTTTGGCATAAATCTTTTAGTTTTATGGCCAGCAACTCAAAATATAACGATTTGGACAATTTTGACCACTTTCGATTTTTTTGACCAAAAATCAGAGAACGGTCCCCCCTTACCAATTTTTCAAAAATTTCAAAATTTCAAAAATTTCAAATTTTTAAAATTTTGGCATAAATCTTTTAGTTTTATGGCCAGCAACTCAAAATATAACGATTTGGACAATTTTGACCACTTTCGATTTTTTGACCAAAAATCAGAGAACGGTCCCCCTTACCAATTTTTTCAAAAATTTCAAAATTTCAAAATTTTCAAATTTTTAAAATTTTGGCATAAATCTTTTAGTTTTATGGCCAGCAACTCAAAATATAACGATTTGGACAATTTTGACCACTTTCGATTTTTTTGACCAAAAATCAGAGAACGGTCCCCCCTTACCAATTTTTCAAAAAAATTTCAAAATTTCAAAAATTTCAAATTTTTAAAATTTTGGCATAAATCTTTTAGTTTTATGGCCAGCAACTCAAAATATAACGATTTGGACAATTTTGACCACTTTCGATTTTTTGACCAAAAATAATACAACGGCCCCCCCTTACCAATTTTACAAAAAATTTCAAAATTTCAAAAATTTCAAATTTTTAAAATTTTGGCATAAATCATTTAGTTTTATGGCCAGCAACTCAAAATATAACGATTTGGACAATTTTGACCACTTTCGATTTTTTGACCAAAAATCAGAGAACGGTCCCCCCTTACCAATTTTTCAAAAATTTCAAAATTTCAAAATTTTCAAATTTTTAAAATTTTGGCATAAATCTTTAGTTTTATGGCCAGCAACTCAAAAATATAACGATTTGGACAATTTTGACCACTTTCGATTTTTTTGACCAAAAAATCAGAGAACGGTCCCCCTTACCAATTTTTCAAAAATTTCAAAATTTCAAAAATTTCAAATTTTTAAAATTTTGGCATAAATCATTTTAGTTTTATGGCCAGCAACTCAAAAATATAACGATTTGGACAATTTTGACCACTTTCGATTTTTTGACCAAAAATCAGAGAACGGTCCCCCTTACCAATTTTTTCAAAAAAATTTCAAAATTTCAAAAATTTCAAATTTTTAAAATTTTGGCATAAATCTTTTAGTTTTATGGCCAGCAACTCAAAAATATAACGATTTGGACAATTTTGACTACTTTTCGATTTTTTTGACCAAAAATCAGAGAACGGTCCCCCCTTACCAATTTTTCAAAAATTTCAAAATTTCAAAAATTTCAAATTTTTAAAATTTTGGCATAAATCTTTTAGTTTTATGGCCAGCAACTCAAAAATATAACTATTTGTACTATTTTGACCACTTTAGATTTTTTGACCAAAACTCAGTTAACGGTCCACCCTTACCAATTTTTCAAAAAAATTTCAAAATTTCAAAAATTTAAAATTTTTAAAATTTTGGCATAAATCTTTTAGTTTTATGGCCAGCAACTCAAAATATAACGATTTGGACAATTTTGACCACTTTCGATTTTTTGACCAAAAATCAGAGAACGGTCCCCTCTACCAAATTTTTCAAAAAATTTCAAAATTTCAAAAATTTCAAATTTTTAAAATTTTGGCATAAATCTTTTAGTTTTATGGCCAGCAACTCAAAATATAACGATTTGGACAATTTTGACCACTTTCGATTTTTTTGACCAAAAATCAGAGAACGGTCCCCCTTACCAATTTTTCAAAAATTTCAAAATTTCAAAATTTCAAATTTTTAAAATTTTGGCATAAATCTTTTAGTTTTATGGCCAGCAACTCAAAAATATAACGATTTGGACAATTTTGACCACTTTCGATTTTTTGACCAAAAATCAGAGAACGGTCCCCTTACCAATTTTTTCAAAAATTTCAAAATTTCAAAAATTTCAAATTTTTAAAATTTTGGCATAAATCTTTAGTTTTATGGCCAGCAACTCAAAATATAACGATTTGGACAATTTTGACCACTTTCGATTTTTTGACCAAAAATCAGAGAACGGTCCCCCTTACCAATTTTTCAAAAATTTCAAAATTTCAAAAATTTCAAATTTTTAAAATTTTGGCATAAATCTTTAGTTTTATGGCCAGCAACTCAAAATATAACGATTTGGACAATTTTGACCACTTTCGATTTTTTGACCAAAAATCAGAGAACGGTCCCCCTTACCAATTTTTCAAAAAAATTTCAAAATTTCAAAATTTTCAAATTTTTAAAATTTTGGCATAAATCTTTTAGTTTTATGGCCAGCAACTCAAAATATAACGATTTGGACAATTTTGACCACTTTCGATTTTTTGACCAAAAATCAGAGAACGGTCCCCCCTTACCAATTTTTCAAAAAAATTTCAAAATTTCAAAAATTTCAAATTTTTAAAATTTTGGCATAAATCATTTAGTTTTATGGCCAGCAACTCAAAATATAACGATTTGGACAATTTTGACCACTTTCGATTTTTTGACCAAAAATCAGAGAACGGTCCCCCCTTACCAATTTTTCAAAAAATTTCAAAATTTCAAATTTTTAAAATTTTGGCATAAATCTTTTAGTTTTATGGCCAGCAACTCAAAATATAACGATTTGGACAATTTTGACCACTTTCGATTTTTTGACCAAAAATCAGAGAACGGTCCCCCCTTACCAATTTTTCAAAAAATTTCAAAATTTCAAATTTTTAAAATTTTGGCATAAATCTTTTAGTTTTATGGCCAGCAACTCAAAATATAACGATTTGGACAATTTTGACCACTTTCGATTTTTTTGACCAAAAATCAGAGAACGGTCCCCCCTTACCAATTTTTCAAAAAATTTCAAAATTTCAAAAATTTCAAATTTTTAAAATTTTGGCATAAATCTTTTAGTTTTATGGCCAGCAACTCAAAATATAACGATTTGGACAATTTTGACCACTTTCGATTTTTTGACCAAAAATCAGAGAACGGTCCCCCTTACCAATTTTTCAAAAAAATTTCAAAATTTCAAAATTTCAAATTTTTAAAATTTTGGCATAAATCATTTTAGTTTTATGGCCAGCAACTCAAAAATATAACGATTTGGACAATTTTGACCACTTTCGATTTTTTTGACCAAAAAATCAGAGAACGGTCCCCCTTACCAATTTTTCAAAAAATTTCAAAATTTCAAAAATTTCAAATTTTTAAAATTTTGGCATAAATCTTTTAGTTTTATGGCCAGCAACTCAAAAATATAACGATTTGGACAATTTTGACCACTTTCGATTTTTTGACCAAAAATCAGAGAACGGTCCCCCTTACCAATTTTTCAAAATTTCAAAATTTCAAAAATTTTCAAATTTTTAAAATTTTGGCATAAATCTTTAGTTTTATGGCCAGCAACTCAAAAATATAACGATTTGGACAATTTTGACCACTTTCGATTTTTTGACCAAAAATCAGAGAACGGTCCCCCCTTACCAATTTTTCAAAAAATTTCAAAATTTCAAAAATTTTAAATTTTTAAAATTTTGGCATAAATCTTTTAGTTTTATGGCCAGCAACTCAAAAATATAACGATTTGGACAATTTTGACCACTTTCGATTTTTTTGACCAAAAATCTGAAAAGGGTCCCCCTTACCAATTTTTCAAAAAATTTCAAAATTTCAAAATTTTCAAATTTTTAAAATTTTGGCATAAATCTTTTAGTTTTATGGCCAGCAACTAAAAATATAACGATTTGGACAATTTTGACCACTTTCGATTTTTTTGACCAAAAATCAGAGAACGGTCCCCCTTACCAATTTTTCAAAATTTCAAAATTTCAAAATTTCAAATTTCAAATTTTTAAAATTTTAAAATTTTGGCATAAATCTTTTAGTTTTATGGCCAGCAACTCAAAAATATAACGATTTGGACAATTTTGACCACTTTCGATTTTTTTGACCAAAAATCAGAGAACGGTCCCCTTACCAATTTTTCAAAAAATTTCAAAATTTCAAAAATTTCAAATTTTTAAAATTTTGGCATAAATCTTTTAGTTTTATGGCCAGCAACTCAAAAATATAACGATTTGGACAATTTTGACCACTTTCGATTTTTTGACCAAAAATCAGAGAACGGTCCCCCTTACCAATTTTTTCAAAAAATTTCAAAATTTCAAAAATTTCAAATTTTTAAAATTTTGGCATAAATCTTTTAGTTTTATGGCCAGCAACTCAAAATATAACGATTTGGACAATTTTGACCACTTTCGATTTTTTGACCAAAAATCAGAGAACGGTCCCCCCTTACCAATTTTTCAAAAAAATTAAAAAATTAAAAAAATTAAAAATTTTTAAAATTTTGGAATAATAAATTTATTTTTATGGCCAGCAACTAAAAATATAACGATTTGGACAATTTTGTCCACGTTAGATTTTTTGACCAAAAATCAGAGAACGGTCCCCCTTACCAATTTTTTCAAAAATTTCAAAATTTCAAAAATTTCAAAATTTTTAAAATTTTGGCATATCTTTTAGTTTTATGGCCAGCAACTCAAAATATAACGATTTGGACAATTTTGACAATCACTTTCGATTTTTTTGACCAAAATCAGAGAACGGTCCCCTTTACCAATTTTTCAAAAAATTTCAAAATTTCAAAAATTTCAAATTTTAAAATTTTGGCATAAATCTTTTAGTTTTATGGCCAGCAACTCAAAAATATAACGATTTGGACAATTTTGACTTCACTTTCGATTTTTTGACCAAAAATCAGAGAACGGTCCCCTTACCAATTTTTCAAAAATTTCAAAATTTCAAAATTTCAAATTTTAAAATTTTGGCATAAATCATTTAGTTTTATGGCTAGCAACTCAAAATATAACGATTTGGACAATTTTGACCACTTTCGATTTTTTGACCAAAAATCAGAGAACGGTCCCCCCTTACCAATTTTTCAAAAAATTTCAAAATTTCAAATTTTTTAAATTTTGGCATAAATCATTTAGTTTTATGGCCAGCAACTCAAAATATAACGATTTGGACAATTTTGACCACTTTCGATTTTTTGACCAAAAATCAGAGAACGGTCCCCCCTTACCAATTTTTCAAATAATTTCAAAATTTCAAAAATTTAAAATTTTTAAAATTTTGGCATAAATCATTTAGTTTTATGGCCAGCAACTCAAAATATAACGATTTGGACAATTTTGACTACTTTCGATTTTTTTGACCAAAAATCAGAACGGTCCCCCTTAATTTTTTCAAAAATTTCAAAATTTCAAAAATTTACAAATTTTTAAAATATAGCCATAAAACTTATAGTTTTATGGCCAGCAACACAAAATATAACCATTTGGACAATTTTGACCACTTTCCATTTTTTGACCAAAAATCAGAGAACGGTCCCCCTTACCAATTTTTCAAAAATTTCAAAATTTCAAAAATTTCAAATTTTTAAAATTTTGGCATAAATCTTTAGTTTTATGGCCAGCAACTCAAAATATAACGATTTGGACAATTTTGACCACTTTCGATTTTTTTGACCAAAAATCAGAGAACGGTCCCCCCTTACCAATTTTTCAAAAATTTCAAAATTTCAAAAATTTCAAATTTTTAAAATTTTGGCATAAATCTTTTAGTTTTATGGCCAGCAACTCAAAATATAACGATTTGGACAATTTTGACCTGTTTCGTTTTTTTGACCATAAATCTGAGAACGGTCCGTCGGTACCTATTTTTCATAAAAATTTAAATATTTTAAAAATTTCAAATTTTTAAAATTTTGGCATAAATCTTTAGTTTTATGGCCAGCAACTCAAAAATATAACGATTTGGACAATTTTGACCACTTTCGATTTTTTGACCAAAAATCAGAGAACGGTCCCCTCTTTACCAATTTTTTCAAAATTTCAAAAATTTCAAAAATTTCAAATTTTTAAAATTTTGGCATAAATCTTTAGTTTTATGGCCAGCAACTCAAAATATAACGATTTGGACAATTCCCCCTTTTTTGACCACTTTCGAAATTTTTTGACCAAAAATCAGAGAACGGTCCCCCCTTACCAATTTTCAAAAATTTCAAAATTTCAAAATTTTCCAAATTTTAAAATTTTGGCATAAATCTTAGTTTTATGGCCAGCAACTCAAAATATAACGATTTGATAATTTTGACCACTTTCGATTTTTTTTGACCAAAAATCAGAGAACGAGAACCTCTCTTACCAATTTTTCCAAAATTTCAGAAATTTCAAAAATTTCCAAATTTTTAAAATTTCATAAATCTTTTAGTTTTATGTACAGCAACTCAAAATTATAAAAAATTTCAACATTTTTGACTCAATTTTGGTGAAATTTTTTGACCAAAAATCACGGTTCTACTGATTTTATGGCCAAAAACTCAAAATCAGAGAATATTCCACATCTTTACCAATTTTCGATTTTTTGACCATAAAAATTTCAACCAATTTTTCAAAAAATTTCAAATTTTTGAAAATTTTGAAGCAAATCTTTTTAGTTTTATGGCCAGCAACTCAAAATATAACGATTTGGACAATTTTGATTCACTTTCGATTTTTTTGACCAAAAATCAGAGAACGGTCCCGGTCCTCCAATTTTTTCAAAAAATTTCAAATTTCAAAATTGTCCAAATTTTTATTTTTAAAATTGCATAAATCTTTAAGTTTTATGGCCAGCAACTCAAAATATAACGATTTGGACAATTTTGATCTAATTTCGATTTTTTGACCAAAAATCAGAGAACGGTCCCCCCTTACCAATTTTTCAAAAAATTTCAAAATTTCAAAATTTTCAAATTTTTAAAATTTTGGCCAGTAAATCTTTTAGTTTTATGGGCAGCAACTCAAAATATAACGATTTGGACAATTTTGACCACTTTCGATTTTTTGACCAAAAATCAGAGAACGGTCCCCTCTCTACAATTTTTCAAAAAATTTCAAAAGTCAAAATTGTCCAAATTTTTAAAATTTATAAAATTTCAAAATTATAAAAATTTCACAATTTTGACTCAATTTTGGCATAAATCTTTTAGTTTTATGGCCATAAATCTCAAAGTTTTATGGCCAGCAACTCAAAATTTTAACGATTTGGACAATTTTGACCACTTTCGATTTTTTGACCAAAATCAGAGAACGGTCCTCTTCACTAATTTTTCAAAAAATTTTTCAAAATTTCAAAAAATTTTTCAAATTTTTAAAATTTTGGCCATAAATCTTTAGTTTTATGGCCAGCAAATATAAAAATTTGAACGATTTTTGCAATTTTGACCACTTTCGATTTTTGACCAAAAATCAGGACCTCTGTCTCTGACCAATTTTTCAAAAATTTCAAAATTTCAAAATTTCCAAATTTTTACCAATTTTTTGCCATAAATCTCCAGTTTTATGTCAGCAATCAAAATTATAAATATAACGATTTGACAATTTTTGACCACTTTCGATTTTTTTGACCAAAATCAGAGAGAACGGACTCCCCAACCAATTTTTCAAAAATTTCAAAATTTCAAAATTTTTCAAATTTTTTTTTGGTGGCATAAATCTTTTAGTTTTATGGCCAGCAATATAAAAATATAACGATTTGGACTAATTTTGACTAATTTCTCTGATTTTTTACCATCAAAATCAGAGAACGGTCCCCCTTACCAATTTTTCAAAAATTTCAAAATTTCAAAAATTTCAAATTTTTAAAATTTTGGCATAAATCTTTAGTTTTATGGCCAGCAACTCAAAAATATAACGATTTGGACAATTTTGATTCACTTTCGATTTTTTTGACCAAAAATCAGAGAACGGTCCCCCTTACCAATTTTTCAAAAATTTCAAAATTTCAAAATTTCAAATTTTTAAAATTTTGGCATAAATCTTTAGTTTTATGGCCAGCAACTCAAAATATAACGATTTGGACAATTTTGATTCACTTTCGATTTTTTGACCAAAAATCAGAGAACGGTCCCCCTTACCAATTTTTCAAAAATTTCAAAATTTCAAAATTTTCAAATTTTTAAAATTTTGGCATAAATCTTTTAGTTTTATGGCCAGCAACTCAAAATATAACGATTTGGACAATTTTGACCACTTTCGATTTTTTTGACCAAAAATCAGAGAACGGTCCCCCTTACCAATTTTTCAAAATTTCAAAATTTCAAAAATTTCAAATTTTTAAAATTTTGGCATAAATCTTTTAGTTTTATGGCCAGCAACTCAAAAATATAACGATTTGGACAATTTTGACCACTTTCGATTTTTTTGACCAAAAATCAGAGAACGGTCCCCCTTACCAATTTTTCAAAAATTTCAAAATTTCAAAATTTCAAATTTTTAAAATTTTGGCATAAATCTCTTTAGTTTTATGGCCAGCAACTCAAAAATATAACGATTTGGACAATTTTGACCACTTTCGATTTTTTTGACCAAAAAATCAGAGAACGGTCCCCCCTTACCAATTTTTCAAAAATTTCAAAATTTCAAAATTTTCAAATTTTTAAAATTTTGGCATAAATCTTTTAGTTTTATGGCCAGCAACTCAAAAATATAACGATTTGGACAATTTTTACGACTTTCGATTTTTTGACCAAAAATCAGAGAACGGTCCCCCCTTACCAATTTTTCAAAAATTTCAAAATTTCAAAAATTTTCAAATTTTTAAAATTTTGGCATAAATCTTTTAGTTTTATGGCCAGCAACTCAAAAATATAACGATTTGGACAATTTTGACCACTTTCGATTTTTTGACCAAAAATCAGAGAACGGTCCCCCTTACCAATTTTTCAAAATTTCAAAATTTCAAAAATTTTCAAATTTTTAAAATTTTGGCATAAATCTTTTAGTTTTATGGCCAGCAACTCAAAATATAACGATTTGGACAATTTTGACCACTTTCGATTTTTTTGACCAAAAATCAGAGAACGGTCCCCCTTACCAATTTTTCAAAAATTTCAAAATTTCAAAATTTCAAATTTTTAAAATTTTGGCATAAATCTTTTAGTTTTATGGCCAGCAACTCAAAATATAACGATTTGGACAATTTTGACCACTTTCGATTTTTTGACCAAAAATCAGAGAACGGTCCCCCTTACCAATTTTCAAAAAATTTCAAAATTTCAAAATTTTCAAATTTTTAAAATTTTGGCATAAATCTTTAGTTTTATGGCCAGCAACTCAAAATATAACGATTTGGACAATTTTGACCACTTTCGATTTTTTGACCAAAAATCAGAGAACGGTCCCCCTTACCAATTTTTCAAAAATTTCAAAATTTCAAAATTTTCAAATTTTTAAAATTTTGGCATAAATCTTTTAGTTTTATGGCCAGCAACTCAAAATATAACGATTTGGACAATTTTGACCACTTTCGATTTTTTTGACCAAAAATCAGAGAACGGTCCCCCTTACCAATTTTTCAAAAAATTTCAAAATTTCAAAATTTCAAATTTTTAAAATTTTGGCATAAATCTTTTAGTTTTATGGCCAGCAACTCAAAATATAACGATTTGGACAATTTTGACCACTTTCGATTTTTTGACCAAAAATCAGAGAACGGTACCCCCTTACCAATTTTTCATTAAATTTCAAAAATTTCAAATTTTCAAATTTTTAAAATTTTGGCATAAATCTTTTTAGTTTTATGGCCAGCAACTCAAAATATAACGATTTGGACAATTTTGACCACTTTCGATTTTTTTGACCAAAAATCAGAGAACGGTCCCCCTTACCAATTTTTCAAAAATTTCAAAATTTCAAAAATTTCAAATTTTTAAAATTTTGGCATAAATCTTTTAGTTTTATGGCCAGCAACTCAAAATATAACGATTTGGACAATTTTGACCACTTTCGATTTTTTGACCAAAAATCAGAGAACGGTCCCCCTTACCAATTTTTCAAAAATTTCAAAATTTCAAAATTTCAAATTTCAAATTTTTAAAATTTTGGCATAAATCTTTAGTTTTATGGCCAGCAACTCAAAATATAACGATTTGGACAATTTTGACCACTTTCGATTTGTTGACCAAAAATCAGAGAACGGTCCCCCTTACCAATTTTTCAAAAAAATTTCAAAAATTTCAAATTTTTAAAATTTTGGCATAAATCTTTTAGTTTTATGGCCAGCAACTCAAAATATAACGATTTGGACAATTTTGACCACTTTCGATTTTTTGACCAAAAATCAGAGAACGGTCCCCCTTACCAATTTTTCAAAAATTTCAAAATTTCAAAATTTTCAAATTTTTAAAATTTTGGCATAAATCATTTAGTTTTATGGCCAGCAACTCAAAATATAACGATTTGAACAATTTTGACCACTTTCGATTTTTTGACCAAAAATCAGAGAACGGTCCCCCTTACCAATTTTTTCAAAAATTTCAAAATTTCAAAAATTTCAAATTTTTAAAATTTTGGCATAAATCTTTTAGTTTTATGGCCAGCAACTCAAAAATATAACGATTTGGACAATTTTGACCACTTTCGATTTTTTTGACCAAAAATCAGAGAACGGTCCCCCCTTACCAATTTTTCAAAAATTTCAAAATTTCAAAAATTTTCAAATTTTTAAAATTTTGGCATAAATCTTTAGTTTTATGGCCAGCAACTCAAAAATATAACGATTTGGACAATTTTGACCACTTTCGATTTTTTGACCAAAAATCAGAGAACGGTCCCCCTTACCAATTTTTCAAAAATTTCAAAATTTCAAAATTTTCAAATTTTTAAAATTTTGGCATAAATCTTTAGTTTTATGGCCAGCAACTCAAAATATATAACGATTTGGACAATTTTGACCACTTTCGATTTTTTTGACCAAAAATCAGAGAACGGTCCCCTTACCAATTTTTCAAAAATTTCAAAATTTCAAAATTTTCAAATTTTTAAAATTTTGGCATAAATCTTTAGTTTTATGGCCAGCAACTCAAAATATAACGATTTGGACAATTTTGACCACTTTCGATTTTTTGACCAAAAATCAGAGAACGGTCCCCCTTACCAATTTTTCAAAAACTTACAAAATTTCAATTTTTTTTTAAATTTTTAAAATTTTGGCATAAATCTTTTAGTTTTATGGCCAGCAACTCAAAATATAACGATTTGGACAATTTTGACCACTTTCGATTTTTTGACCAAAAATCAGAGAACGGTCCCCCCTTACCAATTTTTCAAAAAATTTCAAAAATTTCAAATTTTTAAAATTTTGGCATAAATCTTTTAGTTTTATGGCCAGCAACTCAAAATATAACGATTTGGACAATTTTGACCACTTTCGATTTTTTGACCAAAAATCAGAGAACGGTCCCCCTTACCAATTTTTCAAAAAATTTCAAAATTTCAAAATTTTCAAATTTTTAAAATTTTGGCATAAATCTATTATTTTTATGGAAAGCAACTCAAAATATAAAGATTTGGACAATTTTGACTCACTTTCGATTTTTTGACCAAAAATCAGAGAACCGACCCCCCTTACCAATTTTTCAAAAAATTTCAAAATTTCAAAAATTTCAAATTTTTAAAATTTTGGCATAAATCTTTTAGTTTTATGGCCAGCAACTCAAAATATAACGATTTGGACAATTTTGACCACTTTCGATTTTTTGACCAAAAATCAGAGAACGGTCCCCTTACCAATTTTTCAAAAATTTCAAAATTTCAAAAATTTCAAATTTTTAAAATTTTGGCATAAATCTTTTAGTTTTATGGCCAGCAACTCAAAATATAACGATTTGGACAATTTTGACCACTTTCGATTTTTTGACCAAAAATCAGAGAACGGTCCCCCTTACCAATTTTTCAAAAAAATTTCAAAATTTCAAAATTTTCAAATTTTTAAAATTTTGGCATAATTCTTTTTTTTTTATGGCATGCAACTAAAATTATAACGATTTGGACATTTTTGACCACTTTCGTTTTTTTGACCAAAATTAATTTAAGGTTCCCCCTTACCAATTTTTCAAAAAAATTTCAAAATTTCAAAAATTTCAAATTTTTAAAATTTTGGCATAAATCTTTTAGTTTTATGGCCAGCAACTCAAAATATAACGATTTGGACAATTTTGACCACTTTCGATTTTTTGACCAAAAATCAGAGAACGGTCCCCCATACCAATTTTTCAAAATTTAAAAATTTAAAAATTTCAAATTTTTTAAAAATTTTGGCATAAATCTTTTAGTTTTATGGCCAGCAACTCAAAATATAACGATTTGGACAATTTTGACCACTTTCGATTTTTTGACCAAAAATCAGAGAACGGTCCCCCCTTACCAATTTTTCAAAAAATTTCAAAATTTCAAATTTTTTAAATTTTGGCATAAATCATTTAGTTTTATGGCCAAGAAAAAAAATATATAAAAAAATATAACGATTTGGCCAATTTTGACCACTTTCGATTTTTTGACCAAAAATCAGAGAACGGTCCCCCCTTACCAATTTTTCAAAAAATTTCAAAATTTCAAAAATTTCAAATTTTTAAAATTTTGGCATAAATCATTTAGTTTTATGGCCAGCAACTCAAAATATAACGATTTGGACAATTTTGACCACTTTCGATTTTTTGACCAAAAATCAGAGAACGGTCCCCCCTTACCAATTTTTCAAAAAATTTCAAAATTTCAAAAATTTCAAATTTTTAAAATTTTGGCATAAATCTTTTAGTTTTATGGCCAGCAACTCAAAATATAACGATTTGGACAATTTTGACCACTTTCGATTTTTTGACCAAAAATCAGAGAACGGTCCCCCTTACCAATTTTTCAAAATTTCAAAATTTCAAAATTTTCAAATTTTTAAAATTTTGGCATAAATCTTTTAGTTTTATGGCCAGCAACTCAAAATATAACGATTTGGACAATTTTGACCAATTTTGATTTTTTGACCAAAAATCAGAGAACGGTCCCCTTACCAATTTTTCAAAATTTCAAAATTTCAAAATTTTCAAATTTTTTAAATTTTTGGCATAAATCTTTTAGTTTTATGGCCAGCAACTCAAAATATAACGATTTGGACAATTTTGACCACTTTCGATTTTTTGACCAAAAATCAGAGAACGGTCCCCCCTTACCAATTTTTCAAAAAAATTTCAAAAATTTCAAATTTTTAAAATTTTGGCATAAATCTTTTAGTTTTATGGCCAGCAACTCAAAATATAACGATTTGGACAATTTTGACCACTTTCGATTTTTTGACCAAAAATCAGAGAACGGTCCCCCCTTACCAATTTTTCAAAAAAATTTCAAAAATTTCAAATTTTTAAAATTTTGGCATAAATAATTTAGTTTTATGGCCAGCAACTCAAAATATAACGATTTGGACAATTTTGACCACTTTCGATTTTTTGACCAAAAATCAGAAAACGGTCCCCCTTACCAATTTTTTCAAAAATTTCAAAATTTCAAAAATTTCAAATTTTTAAAATTTTGGCATAAATCTTTAGTTTTATGGCCAGCAACTCAAAAATATAACGATTTGGACAATTTTGACCACTTTCGATTTTTTGACCAAAAATCAGAGAACGGTCCCTTACCAATTTTTCAAAAATTTCAAAATTTCAAAAATTTCAAATTTTTAAAATTTTGGCATAAATCTTTTAGTTTTATGGCCAGCAACTCAAAATATAACGATTTGGACAATTTTGACCACTTTCGATTTTTTTGACCAAAAATCAGAGAACGGTCCCCCCTTAACAAATTTTCAAAAAAATTTCAAAATTTCAAAATTTTCAAATTTTTAAAATTTTGGCATAAATCTTTTAGTTTTATGGCCAGCAACTCAAAATATAACGATTTGGACAATTTTGACCACTTTCGATTTTTTTGACCAAAAATCAGAGAACGGTCCCCCCTTACCAATTTTTCAAAAAATTTCAAAATTTCAAAATTTTCAAATTTTTAAAATTTTGGCATAAATCTTTTAGTTTTATGGCCAGCAACTCAAAATATAACGATTTGGACAATTTTGACCACTTTCGATTTTTTGACCAAAAATCAGAGAACGGTCCCCCCTTACCAAATTTTTCAAAATTTCAAAAATTTCAAAATTTCAAATTTTTAAAATTTTGGCATAAATCTTTAGTTTTATGGCCAGCAACTCAAAATATAACGATTTGGACAATTTTGACCACTTTCGATTTTTTGACCAAAATCAGAGAACGGTCCTTACCAATTTTTCAAAAAATTTCAAAATTTCAAAAATTTCAAATTTTTAAAATTTTGGCATAAATCATTTAGTTTTATGGCCAGCAACTCAAAATATAACGATTTGGACAATTTTGACCACTTTCGATTTTTTGACCAAAAATCAGAGAACGGTCCCCCTTACCAATTTTTCAAAAAAATTTCAAAATTTTAAAATTTCAAATTTTTAAAATTTTGGCATAAATCTTTTAGTTTTATGGCCAGCAACTCAAAATATAACGATTTGGACAATTTTGACCACTTTCGATTTTTTGACCAAAAATCAGAGAACGGTCCCCCCTTACCAATTTTTCAAAAAATTTCAAAATTTCAAAATTTTCAAATTTTTTAAATTTTTGGCATAAATCATTTAGTTTTATGGCCAGCAACTCAAAATATAACGATTTGGACAATTTTGACCACTTTCGATTTTTTGACCAAAAATCAGAGAACGGTCCCCTTACCAATTTTTCAAAAAATTTCAAAATTTTCAAATTTTTAAAATTTTGGCATAAATCATTTAGTTTTATGGCCAGCAACTCAAAATATAACGATTTGGACAATTTTGACCACTTTCGATTTTTTGACCAAAAATCAGAGAACGGTCCCCCTTACCAATTTTTCAAAAAATTTCAAAATTTCAAAATTTTCAAATTTTTAAAATTTTGGCATAAATCTTTTAGTTTTATGGCCAGCAACTCAAAATATAACGATTTGGACAATTTTGACCACTTTCGATTTTTTGACCAAAAATCAGAGAACGGTCCCCCCTTACCAATTTTTCAAAAAATTTCAAAATTTCAAAATTTTCAAATTTTTAAAATTTTGGCATAAATCATTTAGTTTTATGGCCAGCAACTCAAAATATAACGATTTGGACAATTTTGACCACTTTCGATTTTTTGACCAAAAATCAGAGAACGGTCCCCCTTACCAATTTTTCAAAAATTTCAAAATTTCAAAATTTTCAAATTTTTAAAATTTTGGCATAAATCTTTAGTTTTATGGCCAGCAACTCAAAATATAACGATTTGGACAATTTTGATTCACTTTCGATTTTTTGACCAAAAATCAGAGAACGGTCCCCCCTTACCAATTTTTCAAAAAAATTTCAAAATTTTCAAATTTTTAAAATTTTGGCATAAATCTTTTAGTTTTATGGCCAGCAACTCAAAATATAACGATTTGGACAATTTTGACCACTTTCGATTTTTTGACCAAAAATCAGAGAACGGTCCCCCCTTACCAATTTTTCAAAAAAAATTCAAAATTTCAAAAATTTTCAAATTTTTAAAATTTTGGCATAAATCTTTAGTTTTATGGCCAGCAACTCAAAATATAACGATTTGGACAATTTTGACCACTTTCGATTTTTTGACCAAAAATCAGAGAACGGTCCCCCTTACCAATTTTTCAAAAATTTCAAAATTTCAAAATTTCAAAATTTCAAATTTTTAAAATTTTGGCATAAATCTTTTAGTTTTATGGCCAGCAACTCAAAATATAACGATTTGGACAATTTTGACCACTTTTCGATTTTTTGACCAAAAATCAGAGAACGGTCGGTCTTACCAATTTTTCAAAAATTTCAAAATTTCAAAAATTTCAAATTTTTAAAATTTTGGCATAAATCTTTTAGTTTTATGGCCAACAACTCAAAATATAACGATTTGGACAATTTTGACCACTTTCGATTTTTTGACCAAAAATCAGAGAACGGTCCCCTAACCAATTTTTCAAAAATTTCAAAATTTCAAAAATTTCAAATTTTTAAAATTTTGGCATAAATCTTTAGTTTTATGGCCAGCAACTCAAAATATAACGATTTGGACAGATTTTGACCACTTTCGATTTTTTTGACCAAAATCAGAGAACGGTCCCCTTAATTTTTCAAAAAATTTCAAAATTTCAAAATTTTCAAATTTTTAATTTGGCATAAATCTTTAGTTTTATGGCCAGCAACTCAAGCAATATAACGATTTGGACAATTTTGACCACTTTCGATTTTTTTGACCAAAAATCAGAGAACGGTCCCCCTTACCAATTTTTCAAAAATTTCAAAATTTCAAAAATTTCAAATTTTTAAAATTTTGGCATAAATCTTTAGTTTTATGGCCAGCAACTCAAAATATAACGATTTGGACAATTTTGACCACTTTCGATTTTTTGACCAAAAATCAGAGAACGGTCCCCCTTTTCAAAATTTCAAAAATTTCAAAATTTCAAAATTTCAAATTTTTAAAATTTTGGCATAAATCTTTTAGTTTTATGGCCAGCAACTCAAAATATAACGATTTGGACAATTTTGACCACTTTCGATTTTTTGACCAAAAATCAGAGAACGGTCCCCCCTTACCAATTTTTCAAAAAAATTTCAAAATTTCAAAAATTTCAAAATTTCAAAAATTTCAAATTTTTAAAATTTTGGCATAAATCTTTTAGTTTTATGGCCAGCAACTCAAAATATAACGATTTGGACAATTTTGACCACTTTCGATTTTTTGACCAAAAATCAGAGAACGGTCCCCCTTACCAATTTTTCAAAAAATTTCAAAATTTCAAAAATTTCAAATTTTTAAAATTTTGGCATAAATCTTTTAGTTTTATGGCCAGCAACTCAAAATATAACGATTTGGACAATTTTGACCACTTTCGATTTTTTGACCAAAAATCAGAGAACGGTCCCCCCTTACCAATTTTTCAAAAAAATTTCAAAAATTTCAAATTTTTAAAATTTTGGCATAAATCTTTTAGTTTTATGGCCAGCAACTCAAAATATAACGATTTGGACAATTTTGACCACTTTCGATTTTTTGACCAAAAATCAGAGAACGGTCCCCCCTTACCAATTTTTCAAAAAATTTCAAAATTTCAAAATTTTCAAATTTTTAAAATTTTGGCATAAATCTTTTAGTTTTATGGCCAGCAACTCAAAATATAACGATTTGGACAATTTTGACCACTTTCGATTTTTTGACCAAAAATCAGAGAACGGTCCCCCCTTACCAATTTTTCAAAAATTTCAAAATTTCAAAAATTTTCAAATTTTTAAAATTTTGGCATAAATCTTTAGTTTTATGGCCAGCAACTCAAAATATAACGATTTGGACAATTTTGACCACTTTCGATTTTTTGTCAAAAATCAGGAACGGTCTTTACCAATTTTTCAAAAATTTCAAAATTTCAAAAATTTCAAAATTTCAAATTTTCAAATTTTTAAAATTTATGGCCATAAACTCAAAATATAACGATTTGGACACAATTTTGACCACTTTCGATTTTTTGACCAAAAATCAGAGAACGGTCCCCCTTACCAATTTTTTCAAAAATTTCAAAATTTCAAAATTTTCAAATTTTTAAAATTTTGGCATAAATCTTTTAGTTTTATGGCCAGCAACTCAAAATATAACGATTTGGACAATTTTGACTACTTTCTTTCTTTTTTGACCAAAAATCAGAGAACGGTCCCCCTTACCAATTTTTCAAAAAAATTTCAAAATTTCAAAAATTTCAAATTTTTAAAATTTTGGCATAAATCATTTAGTTTTATGGCCAGCAACTCAAAATATAACGATTTGGACAATTTTGACCACTTTCGATTTTTTGACCAAAAATCAGAGAACGGTCCCCCCTTACCAATTTTTCAAAAAATTTCAAAATTTCAAAATTTTCAAATTTTTAAAATTTTGGCATAAATCTTTTAGTTTTATGGCCAGCAACTCAAAATATAACGATTTGGACAATTTTGACCACTTTCGATTTTTTGACCAAAAATCAGAGAACGGTCCCCCCTTACCAATTTTTCAAAAAAATTTCAAAATTTCAAATTTTTAAAATTTTGGCATAAATCTTTTAGTTTTATGGCCAGCAACTCAAAATATAACGATTTGGACAATTTTGACCACTTTCGATTTTTTTGACCAAAAATCAGAGAACGGTCCCCCCTTACCAATTTTTCAAAAAATTTCAAAATTTCAAAAATTTCAAATTTTTAAAATTTTGGCATAAATCTTTTAGTTTTATGGCCAGCAACTCAAAATATAACGATTTGGACAATTTTGACCACTTTCGATTTTTTGACCAAAAATCAGAGAACGGTCCCCCTTTACCAAATTTTTCAAAATTTCAAAATTTCAAAATTTTCAAATTTTTAAAATTTTGGCATAAATCTTTTAGTTTTATGGCCAGCAACTCAAAATATAACGATTTGGACAATTTTGACCACTTTCGATTTTTTGACCAAAAATCAGAGAACGGTCCCCCCTTACCAATTTTTCAAAAAATTTCAAAATTTCAAAATTTTCAAATTTTTAAAATTTTGGCATAAATCTTTTAGTTTTATGGCCAGCAACTCAAAATATAACGATTTGGACAATTTTGACCACTTTCGATTTTTTGACCAAAAATCAGAGAACGGTCCCCCTTACCAATTTTTCAAAAATTTCTAAATTTCAAAATTTTCAAATTTTTAAAATTTTGTTATAAATACTTTAGTTTTATTGCCATCAACTCAAAAATATAACGATTTGGACAATTTTGACCACTTTCGATTTTTTGACCAAAAATCAGAGAACGGTCCCCCTTACCAATTTTTCAAAAATTTCAAAATTTCAAAAATTTCAAATTTTTAAAATTTTGGCATAAATCTTTTAGTTTTATGGCCAGCAACTCAAAATATAACGATTTGGACAATTTTGACCACTTTCGATTTTTTTGACCAAAAATCAGAGAACGGTCCCCCCTTACCAATTTTTCATAAAATTCAAAATTTTAAAAATTTTCAAATTTTTAAAATTTTGGCATAAATCTTTTAGTTTTATGGCCAGCAACTCAAAATATAACGATTTGGACAATTTTGACCACTTTCGATTTTTTGACCAAAAATCAGAGAACGGTCCCCCTTACCAATTTTTCAAAAAATTTCAAAATTTCAAAAATTTCAAATTTTTAAAATTTTGGCATAAATCTTTAGTTTTATGGCCAGCAACTCAAAATATAACGATTTGGACAATTTTGACCACTTTCGATTTTTTTGACCAAAAATCAGAGAACGGTCCCCCTTACCAATTTTTCAAAAATTTCAAAATTTCAAAAATTTCAAATTTTTAAAATTTTGGCATAAATCTTTTAGTTTTATGGCCAGCAACTCAAAAATATAACGATTTGGACAATTTTGACCACTTTCGATTTTTTGACCAAAAATCAGAGAACGGTCCCCCTTACCAATTTTTCAAAAATTTCAAAATTTCAAAATTTTCAAATTTTTAAAATTTTGGCATAAATCTTTAGTTTTATGGCCAGCAACTCAAAAATATAACGATTTGGACAATTTTGACCACTTTCGATTTTTTGACCAAAAATCAGAGAACGGTCCCCCTTACCAATTTTTCAAAAATTTCAAAATTTCAAAATTTTCAAATTTTTAAAATTTTGGCATAAATCTTTAGTTTTATGGCCAGCAACTCAAAAATATAACGATTTGGACAATTTTGACCACTTTCGATTTTTTTGACCAAAAATCAGAGAACGGTCCCCCTTACCAATTTTTCAAAAATTTCAAAATTTCAAAATTTTCAAATTTTTAAAATTTTGGCATAAATCTTTTAGTTTTATGGCCAGCAACTCAAAAATATAACGATTTGGACAATTTTGACCACTTTCGATTTTTTGACCAAAAATCAGAGAACGGTCCCCCTTACCAATTTTTCAAAAATTTCAAAATTTCAAAATTTTCAAATTTTTAAAATTTTGGCATAAATCTTTTAGTTTTATGGCCAGCAACTCAAAATATAACGATTTGGACAATTTTGACCACTTTCGATTTTTTTTACAAAAATAAGAGAACGGTCCCCCTTACCAATTTTTCAAAAATTTCAAAATTTCAAAAATTTCAAATTTTTAAAATTTTGGCATAAATCTTTTAGTTTTATGGCCAGCAACTCAAAATATAACGATTTGGACAATTTTGACCACTTTCGATTTTTTGACCAAAAATCAGAGAACGGTCCCCCCTTACCAATTTTTCAAAAAATTTCAAAATTTCAAATTTTTTAAATTTTGGCATAAATCATTTAGTTTTATGGCCAGCAAAAAAAAATATAAAAAAATATAACGATTTGGACAATTTTGACCACTTTCGATTTTTTGACCAAAAATCAGAGAACGGTCCCCCCTTACCAATTTTTCAAAAAATTTCAAAATTTCAAAATTTTCAAATTTTTAAAATTTTGGCATAAATCTTTAGTTTTATGGCCAGCAACTCAAAAATATAACGATTTGGACAATTTTGACCACTTTCGATTTTTTGACCAAAAATCAGAGAACGGTCCCCCTTACCAATTTTTCAAAATTTCAAAATTTCAAAATTTTCAAATTTTTAAAATTTTGGCATAAATCTTTTAGTTTTATGGCCAGCAACTCAAAAATATAACGATTTGGACAATTTTGACCACTTTCGATTTTTTTGACCAAAAATCAGAGAACGGTCCCCCTTACCAATTTTTCAAAAAATTTCAAAATTTCAAAAATTTCAAATTTTTAAAATTTTGGCATAAATCTTTTAGTTTTATGGCCAGCAACTCAAAATATAACGATTTGGACAATTTTGACCACTTTCGATTTTTGACCAAAAATCAGAGAACGGTCCCCCTTACCAATTTTTCAAAAATTTCAAAATTTCAAAATTTTCAAATTTTTAAAATTTTGGCATAAATCTTTTAGTTTTATGGCCAGCAACTCAAAATATAACGATTTGGACAATTTTGACCACTTTCGATTTTTTTGACCAAAAATCAGAGAACGGTCCCCCTTACCAATTTTTCAAAAATTTCAAAATTTCAAAATTTTCAAATTTTTAAAATTTTGGCATAAATCTTTAGTTTTATGGCCAGCAACTCAAAAATATAACGATTTGGACAATTTTGACCACTTTCGATTTTTTGACCAAAAATCAGAGAACGGTCCCCCTTACCAATTTTTTCAAAAATTTCAAAATTTCAAAAATTTCAAATTTTTAAAATTTTGGCATAAATCTTTAGTTTTATGGCCAGCAACTCAAAAATATAACGATTTGGACAATTTTGACCACTTTCGATTTTTTGACCAAAAATCAGAGAACGGTCCCCCTTACCAATTTTTCAAAAATTTCAAAATTTCAAAATTTTCAAATTTTTAAAATTTTGGCATAAATCTTTTAGTTTTATGGCCAGCAACTCAAAAATATAACGATTTGGACAATTTTGACCACTTTCGATTTTTTTGACCAAAAATCAGAGAACGGTCCCCCTTACCAATTTTTTAAAAATTTCAAAATTTAAAAATTTTCAAATTTTTAAAATTTTGGCATAAATCTTTAGTTTTATGGCCAGCAACTCAAAAATATAACGATTTGGACAATTTTGACCACTTTCGATTTTTTGACCAAAAATCAGAGAACGGTCCCCCTTACCAATTTTTCAAAAATTTCAAAATTTCAAAATTTCAAATTTTTAAAATTTTGGCATAAATCTTTAGTTTTATGGCCAGCAACTCAAAAATATAACGATTTGGACAATTTTGACCACTTTCGATTTTTTGACCAAAAATCAGAGAACGGTCCCCCTTACCAATTTTTCAAAATTTCAAAATTTCAAAATTTTCAAATTTTTAAAATTTTGGCATAAATCTTTTAGTTTTATGGCCAGCAACTCAAAATATAACGATTTGGACAATTTTGACCACTTTCGATTTTTTGACCAAAAATCAGAGAACGGTCCCCCCTTACCAATTTTTCAAAAAATTTCAAAATTTCAAAATTTTCAAATTTTTAAAATTTTGGCATAAATCTTTTAGTTTTATGGCCAGCAACTCAAAATATAACGATTTGGACAATTTTGACCACTTTCGATTTTTTGACCAAAAATCAGAGAACGGTCCCCCTTACCAATTTTTCAAAAAAATTTCAAAATTTCAAAATTTTCAAATTTTTAAAATTTTGGCATAAATCTTTTAGTTTTATGGCCAGCAACTCAAAATATAACGATTTGGACAATTTTGACCACTTTCGATTTTTTGACCAAAAATCAGAGAACGGTCCCCCCTTACCAATTTTTCAAAAAAATTTCAAAATTTCAAAAATTTTAAAAATTTCAAATTTTTAAAATTTTGGCATAAATCATTTAGTTTTATGGCTAGCAACTCAAAATATAACGATTTGGACAATTTTGACCACTTTCGATTTTTTGACCAAAAATCAGAGAACGGTCCCCCCTTACCAATTTTTCAAAAAAATTTCAAAATTTCAAAAATTTAAAATTTTTAAAATTTTGGCATAAATCTTTTAGTTTTATGGCCAGCAACTCAAAATATAACGATTTGGACAATTTTGACCACTTTCGATTTTTTGACCAAAAATCAGAGAACGGTCCCCCTTACCAATTTTTCAAAAAATTTCAAAATTTCAAAAATTTCAAATTTTTAAAATTTTGGCATAAATCTTTTATTTTTATGGCCAGCAATTCAAAAATATAACGATTTGGACAATTTTGACCACTTTCGATTTTTTGACCAAAAATCAGAGAACGGTCCCCCTTACCAATTTTTCAAAAATTTAAAAATTTAAAAATTTTCAAATTTTTAAAATTTTGGCATAAATCTTTTAGTTTTATGGCCAGCAACTCAAAAATATAACGATTTGGACAATTTTGACCACTTTCGATTTTTTGACCAAAAATCAGAGAACGGTCCCCCTTACCAATTTTTCAAAAATTTCAAAATTTCAAAATTTCAAATTTTTAAAATTTTGGCATAAATCTTTTAGTTTTATGGCCAGCAACTCAAAAATATAACGATTTGGACAATTTTGACCACTTTCGATTTTTTTGACCAAAAATCAGAGAACGGTCCCCCTTACCAATTTTTCAAAAAAATTTCAAAAATTTCAAATTTTTAAAATTTTGGCATAAATCTTTTAGTTTTATGGCCAGCAACTCAAAATATAACGATTTGGACAATTTTGACCACTTTCGATTTTTTGACCAAAAATCAGAGAACGGTCCCCCCTTACCAATTTTTCAAAAAATTTCAAAATTTCAAAATTTCAAAAATTTCAAATTTTTAAAATTTTGGCATAAATCTTTTAGTTTTATGGCCAGCAACTCAAAATATAACGATTTGGACAATTTTGACCACTTTCGATTTTTTGACCAAAAATCAGAGAACGGTCCCCCCTTACCAATTTTTCAAAAAAATTTCAAAATTTCAAAATTTTCAAATTTTTAAAATTTTGGCATAAATCTTTTAGTTTTATGGCCAGCAACTCAAAATATAACGATTTGGACAATTTTGACCACTTTCGATTTTTTTGACCAAAAATCAGAGAACGGTCCCCCCTTACCAATTTTTCAAAAAAATTTCAAAATTTCAAAAATTTCAAATTTTTAAAATTTTGGCATAAATCTTTTAGTTTTATGGCCAGCAACTCAAAATATAACGATTTGGACAATTTTGACCACTTTCGATTTTTTTGACCAAAAATCAGAGAACGGTACCCCCATACCAATTTTTCAAAAATTTCAAAATTTCAAAAATTTTCAAATTTTTAAAATTTTGGCATAAATCTTTTAGTTTTATGGCCAGCAACTCAAAAATATAACGATTTGGACAATTTTGACCACTTTCGATTTTTTGACCAAAAATCAGAGAACGGTCCCCCTTACCAATTTTTCAAAAATTTCAAAATTTCAAAAATTTTCAAATTTTTAAAATTTTGGCATAAATCTTTTAGTTTTATGGCCAGCAACTCAAAAATATAACGATTTGGACAATTTTGACCACTTTCGATTTTTTTGACCAAAAATCAGAGAACGGTCCCCCTTACCAATTTTTCAAAAATTTCAAAATTTCAAAAATTTCAAATTTTTAAAATTTTGGCATAAATCTTTAGTTTTATGGCCAGCAACTCAAAAATATAACGATTTGGACAATTTTGACCACTTTCGATTTTTTTGACCAAAAATCAGAGAACGGTCCCCCTTACCAATTTTTCAAAAAATTTCAAAATTTCAAAATTTTCAAATTTTTAAAATTTTGGCATAAATCTTTAGTTTTATGGCCAGCAACTCAAAATATAACGATTTGGACAATTTTGACCACTTTCGATTTTTTGACCAAAAATCAGAGAACGGTCCCCCTTACCAATTTTTCAAAAAATTTCAAAATTTCAAAATTTTCAACCTTTTAAAATTTTGGCATAAATCTTTTAGTTTTATGGCCAGCAACTCAAAAATATAACGATTTGGACAATTTTGACCACTTTCGATTTTTTTGACCAAAAATCAGAGAACGGTCCCCCTTACCAATTTTTCAAAAATTTCAAAATTTCAAAATTTTCAAATTTTTAAAATTTTGGCATAAATCTTTTAGTTTTATGGCCAGCAACTCAAAAATATAACGATTTGGACAATTTTGACCACTTTCGATTTTTTTGACCAAAAATCAGAGAACGGTCCCCCTTACCAATTTTTCAAAAATTTCAAAATTTCAAAAATTTCAAATTTTTAAAATTTTGGCATAAATCTTTTAGTTTTATGGCCAGCAACTCAAAAATATAACGATTTGGACAATTTTGACCACTTTCGATTTTTTTGACCAAAAATCAGAGAACGGTCCCCCTTACCAATTTTTCAAAAAATTTCAAAATTTCAAAATTTTCAAATTTTTAAAATTTTGGCATAAATCTTTAGTTTTATGGCCAGCAACTCAAAAATATAACGATTTGGACAATTTTGACCACTTTCGATTTTTTTGACCAAAAATCAGAGAACGGTCCCCCTTACCAATTTTTCAAAAATTTCAAAATTTCAAAAATTTCAAATTTTTAAAATTTTGGCATAAATCATTTAGTTTTATGGCCAGCAACTCAAAATATAACGATTTGGACAATTTTGACCACTTTCGATTTTTTGACCAAAAATCAGAGAACGGTCCCCCCCTTACCAATTTTTCAAAAAATTTCAAAATTTCAAAATTTTCAAATTTTTAAAATTTTGGCATAAATCTTTTAGTTTTATGGCCAGCAACTCAAAATATAACGATTTGGACAATTTTGACCACTTTCGATTTTTTGACCAAAAATCAGAGAACGGTCCCCCTTACCAATTTTTCTAAAAATTTCAAAATTTCAAAAATTTTCAAATTTTTAAAATTTTGGCATAAATCTTTAGTTTTATGGCCAGCAACTCAAAAATATAACGATTTGGACAATTTTGACCACTTTCGATTTTTTGACCAAAAATCAGAGAACGGTCCCCCCCTTACCAATTTTTCAAAAAATTTCAAAATTTCAAAAATTTCAAATTTTTAAAATTTTGGCATAAATCATTTAGTTTTATGGCCAGCAACTCAAAATATAACGATTTGGACAATTTTGACCACTTTCGATTTTTTGACCAAAAATCAGAGAACGGTCCCCCCTTACCAATTTTTCAAAAAATTTCAAAAATTTCAAAAATTTCAAATTTTTAAAATTTTGGCATAAATCTTTTAGTTTTATGGCCAGCAACTCAAAATATAATGATTTGGACAATTTTGACCACTTTCGATTTTTTGACCAAAAATCAGAGAACGGTCCCCCCTTACCAATTTTTCAAAAAAATTTCAAAATTTCAAAATTTCAAATTTTTAAAATTTTGGCATAAATCTTTTAGTTTTATGGCCAGCAACTCAAAATATAACGATTTGGACAATTTTGACCACTTTCGATTTTTTGACCAAAAATCAGAGAACGGTCCCCCCTTACCAATTTTTCAAAAAAATTTCAAAAATTTCAAATTTTTAAAATTTTGGCATAAATCATTTAGTTTTATGGCCAGCAACTCAAAATATAACGATTTGGACAATTTTGACCACTTTCGATTTTTTGACCAAAAATCAGAGAACGGTCCCCCCTTACCAATTTTTCAAAAAAATTTCAAAATTTCAAAATTTCAAATTTTTAAAATTTTGGCATAAATCATTTAGTTTTATGGCCAGCAACTCAAAATATAACGATTTGGACAATTTTGACCACTTTCGATTTTTTGACCAAAAATCAGAGAACGGTCCCCCTTACCAATTTTTCAAAAATTTCAAAATTTCAAAAATTTCAAATTTTTAAAATTTTGGCATAAATCTTGTAGCGGTGTCGGGGTTCAACAACAGGAACTGGCCTAAATTGGATTGGATCTGATGATTTATTAATAACCCTGAATGAAAGTTAAGTTCCCTATAAGGGTCAAATATTTGCAATAAAAAGGGACACGCTTTTATTGGTCTAAACGCATTCATATTCGGATCGGTATGGCTACCATAGACTGTCAATGATCAGTATCAATCGCGTGATTTTCAATACAATGTCTACCGATATCGAGCGTTTCCTAAATAAACAAAATGTTCGTGGAACATCTCAATGGATCTAGCTCGATGTACGATTGACACAAATTGTCAATTCTTATGTTGTAATCAACAAATTGTAACTTTCTATGGACTAAACATAAACTATGGTATTCAATCAATAATAATATACACCGAATTTTATTAACGATCTTTATTTATCAAAAAATTCAATTTTTATGATATATTTTTGAACTGGTTTAGTTTTTTGAGATGTATATATGAATATATGTGTCTTGTATTTGTTTCTATCACATGTCTCTTTGTGCTGTCTCACATCCTTACCATCTTGGCTATATGCCTCAACTTTCGATTAAAAAATTAGTTTACTAATTTTTGGTTGGATGTTAAGGGTGTTCTTACCCGTGAAGTATTCTTCTTTACGTTGATTTCACTGTGTCTATCGTCGTCGTCGCAAGAGTTTCAATGATCTGGGATGTTTCTTTTGTAAATCTTAAATTTTTGGGCGATTTCATCGATTTTTTCAATTAAAATTTTGTTCCTTATTAATAGTAAAGTGAACCCAGCTTTGAAGAGCTCTTAAAGCACCAGCAGACTCGGCGTAGGATACAAGACGTCATGCTGAATATCTTGATTTTCGTCGTCTCTCGTCCACCGAAATTCTTATGACGTCCTCAAAAGTCTCGAATTCGCTTAATACTTACGATAATTTAAATTGTATTGGAACATCTGAAAAGTGCGATTTATTATCCTTTATTTGTATGATATCGATGTTCTTGACTGAGTTTTAGGACCTTAGTTTTTAATTAATCAATATTTTAGAAAAAAATGTGCAACCAATGCAAAAAAGACGTATTGAAAATTTTGAAAATTTGGCCGCTTGGCTAGGGAAGACTTGCGTAAGTTCAATTTTTGAACTTTAGGTATAATATCTGCAAGTTTAAGCGACCAAACTAATTTTTTATACGTTAACTATTATAGCTGTAAACAAAATTTCGTTGATTAAATCTAATTATTATTAATTGTTGGATTTGGACTTTAAATGCGCTTAGATGGCAAGAAACTTCATAATATTATTACCAGCATGAAGATTTTCAAAAAGGTAAATTTAATTTTTGCTGTAATTCGTAAATTTAAACCTTTAATCATTTTAATGTTTATTTTAGATATTTTTTCCATTAATATCCATCACTTCACACGCATATGATTCGCATTTCCTGATTATTTTGTCTACGTTCCACGGTGGGTAGCTTTGCATCGACACATTTTGCGCTGAATTGGACAGATAGAATTTAGATGCATCATTACAATTTCATTGAGATTTAAATGTTCTATTTAATGATCGAAGTTAGCAAATTGTTCAGCATTTTGTGGTATTCAATTAAAGCATCTTTTGAGAAGCAATTTTCTTTGACGATTTTATGCTTAATGTCAGCCATTTACTGGTGGTTCTGAATGTTTAGCTTTGTCAGGAAACCTTCCATAATGGACTTCAAGGAGCACTAAAATCTGTGACATCATTAATTCGTGAATTTATTTCCCATACAATTTCATTCAAATTATTCGGATCTATCTATGCTGTTTCATAGGATTCTTCAATTATTTTGATT
>JANIWZ010000006.1:35752-60752 GCA_026123125.1 Chironomus striatipennis | reverse complement strand
CTAAAACAACTTTTTTCATTAAGTTGGATGTCAGATGAAAAAATTAACTTCTGAATTGTGTAAAATGCTGCTAATCTAAGACATCTGCGTCGTCAATAAAAAATTGCACTTGCTATTCGCATAACACGAAATTTTTCTTTCAAAATTGACTACTCCACACCTACTCTATACCTACTAAAACAATTTTTTTCATTAAGTTGGATGTCAGATGAAAAAATTAACTTCTGAATTGTGTAAAATGCTGCTAATCTAAGACATCTGCGTCGTCAATAAAAAATTGCACTTGCTATTCGCATAACACGAAATTTTTCTTTCAAAATTGACTACTCCACACCTACTCTATACCTACTAAAACAATTTTTTTTTTCATTAAGTTGGATGTCAGATGAAAAAATTAACTTCTGAATTGTGTAAAATGTTGCTAATCTAAGACATCTGCGTCGTCAATAAAAAATTGCACTTGCTATTCGCATAACACGAAATTTTTCTTTCAAAATTGACTACTCCACACCTACTCTATACCTACTAAAACAATTTTTTTCATTAAGTGGGATGTCAGATGAAAAAATTAACTTCTGAATTGTGTAAAATGTTGCTAATCTAAGACATCTGCGTCGTCAATAAAAAATTGCACTTGCTATTCGCATAACACGAAATTTTTCTTTCAAAATTGACTACTCCACACCTACTCTATACCTACTAAAACAATTTTTTTTTCATTAAGTTGGATGTCAGATGAAAAAATTAACTTCTGAATTGTGTAAAATGCTGCTAATCTAAGACATCTGCGTCGTCAATAAAAAATTGCACTTGCTATTCGCATAACACGAAATTTTTCTTTCAAAATTGACTACTCCACACCTACTCTATACCTACTAAAACAATTTTTTTTCATTAAGTTGGATGTCAGATGAAAAAATTAACTTCTGAATTGTGTAAAATGCTGCTAATCTAAGACATCTGCGTCGTCAATAAAAAATTGCACTTGCTATTCGCATAACACGAAATTTTTCTTTCAAAATTGACTACTCCACACCTACTCTATACCTACTAAAACAATTTTTTTTCATTAAGTGGGATGTCATATGAAAAAATTAACTTCTGAATTGTGTAAAATGTTGCTAATCTAAGACATCTGCGTCGTCAATAAAAAATTGCACTTGCTATTCGCATAACACGAAATTTTTCTTTCAAAATTGACTACTCCACACCTACTCTATACCTACTAAAACAATTTTTTTTCATTAAGTTGGATGTCAGATGAAAAAATTAACTTCTGAATTGTGTAAAATGCTGCTAATCTAAGACATCTGCGTCGTCAATAAAAAATTGCACTTGCTATTCGCATAACACGAAATTTTTCTTTCAAAATTGACTACTCCACACCTACTCTATACCTACTAAAACAATTTTTTTCATTAAGTTGGATGTCAGATGAAAAAAATTAACTTCTGAATTGTGTAAAATGTTGCTAATCTAAGACATCTGCGTCGTCAATAAAAAATTGCACTTGCTATTCGCATAACACGAAATTTTTCTTTCAAAATTGACTACTCCACACCTACTCTATACCTACTAAAACAATTTTTTTTCATTAAGTTGGATGTCAGATGTAAAAATTTAACTTCTGAATTGTGTAAAATGTTGCTAATCTAAGACATCTGCGTCGTCAATAAAAAATTGCACTTGCTATTCGCATAACACGAAATTTTTCTTTCAAAATTGACTACTCCACACCTACTCTATACCTACTAAAACAATTTTTTTTTCATTAAGTGGGATGTCAGATGAAAAAATTAACTTCTGAATTGTGTAAAATGTTGCTAATCTAAGACATCTGCGTCGTCAATAAAAAATTGCACTTGCTATTCGCATAACACGAAATTTTTCTTTCAAAATTGACTACTCCACACCTACTCTATACCTACTAAAACAATTTTTTTCATTAAGTTGGATGTCAGATGAAAAAAATTAACTTCTGAATTGTGTAAAATGTTGCTAATCTAAGACATCTGCGTCGTCAATAAAAAATTGCACTTGCTATTCGCATAACACGAAATTTTTCTTTCAAAATTGACTACTCCACACCTACTCTATACCTACTAAAACAATTTTTTTCATTAAGTTGGATGTCAGATGAAAAAATTAACTTCTGAATTGTGTAAAATGCTGCTAATCTAAGACATCTGCGTCGTCAATAAAAAATTGCACTTGCTATTCGCATAACACGAAATTTTTCTTTCAAAATTGACTACTCCACACCTACTCTATACCTACTAAAACAATTTTTTTCATTAAGTGGGATGTCAGATGAAAAAAATTAACTTCTGAATTGTGTAAAATGTTGCTAATCCAAGACATCTGCGTCGTCAATAAAAAATTGCACTTGCTATTCGCATAACACGAAATTTTTCTTTCAAAATTGACTACTCCACACCTACTCTATACCTACTAAAACAATTTTTTTCATTAAGTGGGATGTCAGATGAAAAAATTAACTTCTGAATTGTGTAAAATGTTGCTAATCTAAGACATCTGCGTCGTCAATAAAAAATTGCACTTGCTATTCGCATAACACGAAATTTTTCTTTCAAAATTGACTACTCCACACCTACTCTATACCTACTAAAACAATTTTTTTCATTAAGTTGGATGTCAGATGAAAAAATTAACTTCTGAATTGTGTAAAATGTTGCTAATCTAAGACATCTGCGTCGTCAATAAAAAATTGCACTTGCTATTCGCATAACACGAAATTTTTCTTTCAAAATTGACTACTCCACACCTACTCTATACCTACTAAAACAATTTTTTCATTAAGTGGGATGTCAGATGAAAAAATTAACTTCTGAATTGTGTAAAATGTTGCTAATCTAAGACATCTGCGTCGTCAATAAAAAATTGCACTTGCTATTCGCATAACACGAAATTTTTCTTTCAAAATTGACTACTCCACACCTACTCTATACCTACTAAAACAATTTTTTTTCATTAAGTTGGATGTCAGATGAAAAAATTAACTTCTGAATTGTGTAAAATGCTGCTAATCTAAGACATCTGCGTCGTCAATAAAAAATTGCACTTGCTATTCGCATAACACGAAATTTTTCTTTCAAAATTGACTACTCCACACCTACTCTATACCTACTAAAACAATTTTTTTTCATTAAGTTGGATGTCAGATGAAAAAATTAACTTCTGAATTGTGTAAAATGCTGCTAATCTAAGACATCTGCGTCGTCAATAAAAAATTGCACTTGCTATTCGCATAACACGAAATTTTTCTTTCAAAATTGACTACTCCACACCTACTCTATACCTACTAAAACAATTTTTTTCATTAAGTGGGATGTCAGATGAAAAAATTAACTTCTGAATTGTGTAAAATGTTGCTAATCTAAGACATCTGCGTCGTCAATAAAAAATTGCACTTGCTATTCGCATAACACGAAATTTTTCTTTCAAAATTGACTACTCCACACCTACTCTATACCTACTAAAACAACTTTTTTCATTAAGTTGGATGTCAGATGAAAAAATTAACTTCTGAATTGTGTAAAATGTTGCTAATCTAAGACATCTGCGTCGTCAATAAAAAATTGCACTTGCTATTCGCATAACACGAAATTTTTCTTTCAAAATTGACTACTCCACACCTACTCTATACCTACTAAAACAATTTTTTTTTTCATTAAGTGGGATGTCAGATGAAAAAATTAACTTCTGAATTGTGTAAAATGTTGCTAATCTAAGACATCTGCGTCGTCAATAAAAAATTGCACTTGCTATTCGCATAACACGAAATTTTTCTTTCAAAATTGACTACTCCACACCTACTCTATACCTACTAAAACAATTTTTTTTTCATTAAGTGGGATGTCAGATGAAAAAATTAACTTCTGAATTGTGTAAAATGTTGCTAATCTAAGACATCTGCGTCGTCAATAAAAAATTGCACTTGCTATTCGCATAACACGAAATTTTTCTTTCAAAATTGACTACTCCACACCTACTCTATACCTACTAAAACAATTTTTTTTTTCATTAAGTTGGATGTCAGATGAAAAAATTAACTTCTGAATTGTGTAAAATGCTGCTAATCTAAGACATCTGCGTCGTCAATAAAAAATTGCACTTGCTATTCGCATAACACGAAATTTTTCTTTCAAAATTGACTACTCCACACCTACTCTATACCTACTAAAACAATTTTTTTCATTAAGTGGGATGTCAGATGAAAAAATTAACTTCTGAATTGTGTAAAATGTTGCTAATCTAAGACATCTGCGTCGTCAATAAAAAATTGCACTTGCTATTCGCATAACACGAAATTTTTCTTTCAAAATTGACTACTCCACACCTACTCTATACCTACTAAAACAATTTTTTTTCATTAAGTGGGATGTCAGATGAAAAAATTAACTTCTGAATTGTGTAAAATGTTGCTAATCTAAGACATCTGCGTCGTCAATAAAAAATTGCACTTGCTATTCGCATAACACGAAATTTTTCTTTCAAAATTGACTACTCCACACCTACTCTATACCTACTAAAACAATTTTTTTTTCATTAAGTGGGATGTCAGATGAAAAAATTAACTTCTGAATTGTGTAAAATGTTGCTAATCTAAGACATCTGCGTCGTCAATAAAAAATTGCACTTGCTATTCGCATAACACGAAATTTTTCTTTCAAAATTGACTACTCCACACCTACTCTATACCTACTAAAACAATTTTTTTTCATTAAGTGGGATGTCAGATGAAAAAATTAACTTCTGAATTGTGTAAAATGTTGCTAATCTAAGACATCTGCGTCGTCAATAAAAAATTGCACTTGCTATTCGCATAACACGAAATTTTTCTTTCAAAATTGACTACTCCACACCTACTCTATACCTACTAAAACAATTTTTTTCATTAAGTGGGATGTCAGATGAAAAAAATTAACTTCTGAATTGTGTAAAATGTTGCTAATCTAAGACATCTGCGTCGTCAATAAAAAATTGCACTTGCTATTCGCATAACACGAAATTTTTCTTTCAAAATTGACTACTCCACACCTACTCTATACCTACTAAAACAATAATTTTTTTAATTAAGTGGGATGTCAGATGAAAAAATTAACTTCTGAATTGTGTAAAATGCTGCTAATCTAAGACATCTGCGACGTCAAAAAAAAATTGCACTTGCTATTCGAAAAACACGAAATTTTTCTTTAAAAATTGACTACTCCACACCTACTCTAAAACTACTAAAACAATATTTTAGATTAAGATGGATGTAAGATGAAAAAAATAAATTCTGAATTGTGTAAAATGCTGCTAATCTAAGACATCTGCGTCGTCAATAAAAAATTGCACTTGCTATTCGCATAACACGAAATTTTTCTTTCAAAATTGACTACTCCACACCTACTCTATACCTACTAAAACAATTTTTTTTTTCATTAAGTGGGATGTCAGATGAAAAAATTAACTTCTGAATTGTGTAAAATGTTGCTAATCCAAGACATCTGCGTCGTCAATAAAACATTGCACTTGCTGTTCGCATAACACGAAATTTTTCTTTCAAAATTGACTACTCCACACCTACTCTATACCTACTAAAACAATTTTTTTTCATTAAGTTGGATGTCAGATGAAAAAATTAACTTCTGAATTGTGTAAAATGCTGCTAATCTAAGACATCTGCGTCGTCAATAAAAAATTGCACTTGCTATTCGCATAACACGAAATTTTTCTTTCAAAATTGACTACTCCACACCTACTCTATACCTACTAAAACAATTTTTTTCATTAAGTTGGATGTCAGATGAAAAAATTAACTTCTGAATTGTGTAAAATGCTGCTAATCTAAGACATCTGCGTCGTCAATAAAAAATTGCACTTGCTATTCGCATAACACGAAATTTTTCTTTCAAAATTGACTACTCCACACCTACTCTATACCTACTAAAACAATTTTTTTTCATTAAGTGGGATGTCAGATGAAAAAATTAACTTCTGAATTGTGTAAAATGTTGCTAATCTAAGACATCTGCGTCGTCAATAAAAAATTGCACTTGCTATTCGCATAACACGAAATTTTTCTTTCAAAATTGACTACTCCACACCTACTCTATACCTACTAAAACAATTTTTTTCATTAAGTTGGATGTCAGATGAAAAAATTAACTTCTGAATTGTGTAAAATGCTGCTAATCTAAGACATCTGCGTCGTCAATAAAAAATTGCACTTGCTATTCGCATAACACGAAATTTTTCTTTCAAAATTGACTACTCCACACCTACTCTATACCTACTAAAACAATTTTTTTAATTAAGTTGGATGTCAGATGAAGAAAATTAACTTCTGAATTGTGTAAAATGTTGCTAATCTAAGACATCTGCGTCGTCAATAAAAAATTGCACTTGCTATTCGCATAACACGAAATTTTTCTTTCAAAATTGACTACTCCACACCTACTCTATACCTACTAAAACAATTTTTTTTTTCATTAAGTTGGATGTCAGATGAAAAAATTAACTTCTGAATTGTGTAAAATGCTGCTAATCTAAGACATCTGCGTCGTCAATAAAAAATTGCACTTGCTATTCGCATAACACGAAATTTTTCTTTCAAAATTGACTACTCCACACCTACTCTATACCTACTAAAACAATTTTTTTTCATTAAGTGGGATGTCAGATGAAAAAATTAACTTCTGAATTGTGTAAAATGTTGCTAATCTAAGACATCTGCGTCGTCAATAAAAAATTGCACTTGCTATTCGCATAACACGAAATTTTTCTTTCAAAATTGACTACTCCACACCTACTCTATACCTACTAAAACAATTTTTTTTTTTCATTAAGTTGGATGTCAGATGAAAAAATTAACTTCTGAATTGTGTAAAATGCTGCTAATCTAAGACATCTGCGTCGTCAATAAAAAATTGCACTTGCTATTCGCATAACACGAAATTTTTCTTTCAAAATTGACTACTCCACACCTACTCTATACCTACTAAAACAATTTTTTTTTTCATTAAGTTGGATGTCAGATGAAAAAATTAACTTCTGAATTGTGTAAAATGTTGCTAATCTAAGACATCTGCGTCGTCAATAAAAAATTGCACTTGCTATTCGCATAACACGAAATTTTTCTTTCAAAATTGACTACTCCACACCTACTCTATACCTACTAAAACAATTTTTTTTTTCATTAAGTGGGATGTCAGATGAAAAAATTAACTTCTGAATTGTGTAAAATGTTGCTAATCTAAGACATCTGCGTCGTCAATAAAAAATTGCACTTGCTATTCGCATAACACGAAATTTTTCTTTCAAAATTGACTACTCCACACCTACTCTATACCTACTAAAACAATTTTTTTCATTAAGTTGGATGTCAGATGAAAAAATTAACTTCTGAATTGTGTAAAATGCTGCTAATCTAAGACATCTGCGTCGTCAATAAAAAATTGCACTTGCTATTCGCATAACACGAAATTTTTCTTTCAAAATTGACTACTCCACACCTACTCTATACCTACTAAAACAATTTTTTTCATTAAGTTGGATGTCAGATGAAAAAATTAACTTCTGAATTGTGTAAAATGCTGCTAATCTAAGACATCTGCGTCGTCAATAAAAAATTGCACTTGCTATTCGCATAACACGAAATTTTTCTTTCAAAATTGACTACTCCACACCTACTCTATACCTACTAAAACAATTTTTTTTTTCATTAAGTTGGATGTCAGATGAAAAAATTAACTTCTGAATTGTGTAAAATGCTGCTAATCTAAGACATCTGCGTCGTCAATAAAAAATTGCACTTGCTATTCGCATAACACGAAATTTTTCTTTCAAAATTGACTACTCCACACCTACTCTATACCTACTAAAACAATTTTTTTTCATTAAGTGGGATGTCAGATAAAAAAACTAACTTCTGAATTGTGTAAAATGTTGCTAATCTAAGACATCTGCGTCGTCAATAAAAAATTGCACTTGCTATTCGCATAACACGAAATTTTTCTTTCAAAATTGACTACTCCACACCTACTCTATACCTACTAAAACAATTTTTTTTCATTAAGTTGGATGTCAGATAAAAAAACTAACTTCTGAATTGTGTAAAATGCTGCTAATCTAAGACATCTGCGTCGTCAATAAAAAATTGCACTTGCTATTCGCATAACACGAAATTTTTCTTTCAAAATTGACTACTCCACACCTACTCTATACCTACTAAAACAATTTTTTTTCATTAAGTTGGATGTCAGATGAAAAAATTAACTTCTGAATTGTGTAAAATGCTGCTAATCTAAGACATCTGCGTCGTCAATAAAAAATTGCACTTGCTATTCGCATAACACGAAATTTTTCTTTCAAAATTGACTACTCCACACCTACTCTATACCTACTAAAACAATTTTTTTTTTCATTAAGTGGGATGTCAGATGAAAAAATTAACTTCTGAATTGTGTAAAATGTTGCTAATCCAAGACATCTGCGTCGTCAATAAAACATTGCACTTGCTGTTCGCATAACACGAAATTTTTCTTTCAAAATTGACTACTCCACACCTACTCTATACCTACTAAAACAATTTTTTTTTTCATTAAGTGGGATGTCAGATGAAAAAATTAACTTCTGAATTGTGTAAAATGCTGCTAATCTAAGACATCTGCGTCGTCAATAAAAAATTGCACTTGCTATTCGCATAACACGAAATTTTTCTTTCAAAATTGACTACTCCACACCTACTCTATACCTACTAAAACAATTTTTTTTCATTAAGTGGGATGTCAGATGAAAAAATTAACTTCTGAATTGTGTAAAATGTTGCTAATCTAAGACATCTGCGTCGTCAATAAAAAATTGCACTTGCTATTCGCATAACACGAAATTTTTCTTTCAAAATTGACTACTCCACACCTACTCTATACCTACTAAAACAATTTTTTTTTCATTAAGTGGGATGTCAGATGAAAAAATTAACTTCTGAATTGTGTAAAATGTTGCTAATCCAAGACATCTGCGTCGTCAATAAAAAATTGCACTTGCTATTCGCATAACACGAAATTTTTCTTTCAAAATTGACTACTCCACACCTACTCTATACCTACTAAAACAATTTTTTTCATTAAGTTGGATGTCAGATGAAAAAATTAACTTCTGAATTGTGTAAAATGCTGCTAATCTAAGACATCTGCGTCGTCAATAAAAAATTGCACTTGCTATTCGCATAACACGAAATTTTTCTTTCAAAATTGACTACTCCACACCTACTCTATACCTACTAAAACAATTTTTTTCATTAAGTTGGATGTCAGATGAAAAAATTAACTTCTGAATTGTGTAAAATGCTGCTAATCTAAGACATCTGCGTCGTCAATAAAAAATTGCACTTGCTATTCGCATAACACGAAATTTTTCTTTCAAAATTGACTACTCCACACCTACTCTATACCTACTAAAACAATTTTTTTCATTAAGTTGGATGTCAGATGAAAAAATTAACTTCTGAATTGTGTAAAATGCTGCTAATCTAAGACATCTGCGTCGTCAATAAAAAATTGCACTTGCTATTCGCATAACACGAAATTTTTCTTTCAAAATTGACTACTCCACACCTACTCTATACCTACTAAAACAATTTTTTTCATTAAGTTGGATGTCAGATAAAAAAATTAACTTCTGAATTGTGTAAAATGTTGCTAATCTAAGACATCTGCGTCGTCAATAAAAAATTGCACTTGCTATTCGCATAACACGAAATTTTTCTTTCAAAATTGACTACTCCACACCTACTCTATACCTACTAAAACAATTTTTTTTTTCATTAAGTTGGATGTCAGATGAAAAAATTAACTTCTGAATTGTGTAAAATGCTGCTAATCTAAGACATCTGCGTCGTCAATAAAAAATTGCACTTGCTATTCGCATAACACGAAATTTTTCTTTCAAAATTGACTACTCCACACCTACTCTATACCTACTAAAACAATTTTTTTCATTAAGTGGGATGTCAGATGAAAAAATTAACTTCTGAATTGTGTAAAATGTTGCTAATCTAAGACATCTGCGTCGTCAATAAAAAATTGCACTTGCTATTCGCATAACACGAAATTTTTCTTTCAAAATTGACTACTCCACACCTACTCTATACCTACTAAAACAATTTTTTTCATTAAGTTGGATGTCAGATGAAAAAAATTAACTTCTGAATTGTGTAAAATGCTGCTAATCTAAGACATCTGCGTCGTCAATAAAAAATTGCACTTGCTATTCGCATAACACGAAATTTTTCTTTCAAAATTGACTACTCCACACCTACTCTATACCTACTAAAACAATTTTTTTTCATTAAGTTGGATGTCAGATGAAAAAATTAACTTCTGAATTGTGTAAAATGCTGCTAATCTAAGACATCTGCGTCGTCAATAAAAAATTGCACTTGCTATTCGCATAACACGAAATTTTTCTTTCAAAATTGACTACTCCACACCTACTCTATACCTACTAAAACAATTTTTTTCATTAAGTTGGATGTCAGATGAAAAAATTAACTTCTGAATTGTGTAAAATGCTGCTAATCTAAGACATCTGCGTCGTCAATAAAAAATTGCACTTGCTATTCGCATAACACGAAATTTTTCTTTCAAAATTGACTACTCCACACCTACTCTATACCTACTAAAACAATTTTTTTTTCATTAAGTGGGATGTCAGATAAAAAAACTAACTTCTGAATTGTGTAAAATGTTGCTAATCCAAGACATCTGCGTGGTCAATAAAACATTGCACTTGCTATTCGCATAACACGAAATTTTTCTTTCAAAATTGACTACTCCACACCTACTCTATACCTACTAAAACAATTTTTTTTTCATTAAGTTGGATGTCAGATGAAAAAATTAACTTCTGAATTGTGTAAAATGCTGCTAATCTAAGACATCTGCGTCGTCAATAAAAAATTGCACTTGCTATTCGCATAACACGAAATTTTTCTTTCAAAATTGACTACTCCACACCTACTCTATACCTACTAAAACAATTTTTTTTCATTAAGTGGGATGTCAGATGAAAAAATTAACTTCTGAATTGTGTAAAATGTTGCTAATCTAAGACATCTGCGTCGTCAATAAAAAATTGCACTTGCTATTCGCATAACACGAAATTTTTCTTTCAAAATTGACTACTCCACACCTACTCTATACCTACTAAAACAATTTTTTTTTCATTAAGTGGGATGTCAGATGAAAAAATTAACTTCTGAATTGTGTAAAATGTTGCTAATCTAAGACATCTGCGTCGTCAATAAAAAATTGCACTTGCTATTCGCATAACACGAAATTTTTCTTTCAAAATTGACTACTCCACACCTACTCTATACCTACTAAAACAATTTTTTTCATTAAGTTGGATGTCAGATGAAAAAATTAACTTCTGAATTGTGTAAAATGCTGCTAATCTAAGACATCTGCGTCGTCAATAAAAAATTGCACTTGCTATTCGCATAACACGAAATTTTTCTTTCAAAATTGACTACTCCACACCTACTCTATACCTACTAAAACAATTTTTTTCATTAAGTGGGATGTCATATGAAAAATTAACTTCTGAATTGTGTAAAATGTTGCTAATCTAAGACATCTGCGTCGTCAATAAAAAATTGCACTTGCTATTCGCATAACACGAAATTTTTCTTTCAAAATTGACTACTCCACACCTACTCTATACCTACTAAAACAATTTTTTTTCATTAAGTTGGATGTCAGATGAAAAAATTAACTTCTGAATTGTGTAAAATGCTGCTAATCTAAGACATCTGCGTCGTCAGTAAAAAATTGCACTTGCTATTCGCATAACACGAAATTTTTCTTTCAAAATTGACTACTCCACACCTACTCTATACCTACTAAAACAATTTTTTTTTCATTAAGTTGGATGTCAGATGAAAAAATTAACTTCTGAATTGTGTAAAATGTTGCTAATCTAAGACATCTGCGTCGTCAATAAAAAATTGCACTTGCTATTCGCATAACACGAAATTTTTCTTTCAAAATTGACTACTCCACACCTACTCTATACCTACTAAAACAATTTTTTTCATTAAGGTGGATGTCAGATGAAAAAAATTAACTTCTGAATTGTGTAAAATGCTGCTAATCTAAGACATCTGCGTCGTCAATAAAAAATTGCACTTGCTATTCGCATAACACGAAATTTTTCTTTCAAAATTGACTACTCCACACCTACTCTATACCTACTAAAACAATATTTTTTCATTAAGTTGGATGTCAGATGAAAAAAATTAACTTCTGAATTGTGTAAAATGTTGCTAATCTAAGACATCTGCGTCGTCAATAAAAAATTGCACTTGCTATTCGCATAACACGAAATTTTTCTTTCAAAATTGACTACTCCACACCTACTCTATACCTACTAAAACAATTTTTTTTCATTAAGTTGGATGTCAGATGAAAAAATTAACTTCTGAATTGTGTAAAATGCTGCTAATCTAAGACATCTGCGTCGTCAATAAAAAATTGCACTTGCTATTCGCATAACACGAAATTTTTCTTTCAAAATTGACTACTCCACACCTACTCTATACCTACTAAAACGATTTTTTTTTTTTTCATTAAGTGGGATGTCAAATAAAAAAATTAACTTCTGAATTGTGTAAAATGCTGCTAATCTAAGACATCTGCGTCGTCAATAAAAAATTGCACTTGCTATTCGCATAACACGAAATTTTTCTTTCAAAATTGACTACTCCACACCTACTCTATACCTACTAAAACAATTTTTTTTCATTAAGTGGGATGTCATATGAAAAAATTAACTTCTGAATTGTGTAAAATGTTGCTAATCTAAGACATCTGCGTCGTCAATAAAAAATTGCACTTGCTATTCGCATAACACGAAATTTTTCTTTCAAAATTGACTACTCCACACCTACTCTATACCTACTAAAACAATTTTTTTCATTAAGTGGGATGTCAGATGAAAAAATTAACTTCTGAATTGTGTAAAATGCTGCTAATCTAAGACATCTGCGTCGTCAATAAAAAATTGCACTTGCTATTCGCATAACACGAAATTTTTCTTTCAAAATTGACTACTCCACACCTACTCTATACCTACTAAAACAATTTTTTTCATTAAGTTGGATGTCAGATGAAAAAATTAACTTCTGAATTGTGTAAAATGCTGCTAATCTAAGACATCTGCGTCGTCAATAAAAAATTGCACTTGCTATTCGCATAACACGAAATTTTTCTTTCAAAATTGACTACTCCACACCTACTCTATACCTACTAAAACAATTTTTTTCATTAAGTGGGATGTCAGATGAAAAAATTAACTTCTGAATTGTGTAAAATGTTGCTAATCTAAGACATCTGCGTCGTCAATAAAAAATTGCACTTGCTGTTCGCATAACACGAAATTTTTCTTTCAAAATTGACTACTCCACACCTACTCTATACCTACTAAAACAATTTTTTTCATTAAGTGGGATGTCAGATGAAAAAATTAACTTCTGAATTGTGTAAAATGTTGCTAATCTAAGACATCTGCGTCGTCAATAAAAAATTGCACTTGCTATTCGCATAACATGAAATTTTTTCTTTCAAAATTGACTACTCCACACCTACTCTATACCTACTAAAACAATTTTTTTTTCATTAAGTGGGATGTCAGATGAAAAAATTAACTTCTGAATTGTGTAAAATGCTGCTAATCTAAGACATCTGCGTCGTCAATAAAAAATTGCACTTGCTATTCGCATAACACGAAATTTTTCTTTCAAAATTGACTACTCCACACCTACTCTATACCTACTAAAACAATTTTTTTTTTCATTAAGTGGGATGTCATATGAAAAAATTAACTTCTGAATTGTGTAAAATGTTGCTAATCTAAGACATCTGCGTCGTCAATAAAAAATTGCACTTGCTATTCGCATAACACGAAATTTTTCTTTCAAAATTGACTACTCCACACCTACTCTATACCTACTAAAACAATTTTTTTCATTAAGTTGGATGTCAGATGAAAAAATTAACTTCTGAATTGTGTAAAATGCTGCTAATCTAAGACATCTGCGTCGTCAGTAAAAAATTGCACTTGCTATTCGCATAACACGAAATTTTTCTTTCAAAATTGACTACTCCACACCTACTCTATACCTACTAAAACAATTTTTTTTCATTAAGTTGGATGTCAGATGAAAAAAATAACTTCTGAATTGTGTAAAATGCTGCTAATCTAAGACATCTGCGTCGTCAGTAAAAAATTGCACTTGCTATTCGCATAACACGAAATTTTTCTTTCAAAATTGACTACTCCACACCTACTCTATACCTACTAAAACAATTTTTTTTTTCATTAAGTGGGATGTCAGATGAAAAAATTAACTTCTGAATTGTGTAAAATGTTGCTAATCTAAGACATCTGCGTCGTCAATAAAAAATTGCACTTGCTGTTCGCATAACACGAAATTTTTCTTTCAAAATTGACTACTCCACACCTACTCTATACCTACTAAAACAATTTTTTTTCATTAAGTGGGATGTCAGATGAAAAAATTAACTTCTGAATTGTGTAAAATGCTGCTAATCTAAGACATCTGCGTCGTCAATAAAAAATTGCACTTGCTATTCGCATAACACGAAATTTTTCTTTCAAAATTGACTACTCCACACCTACTCTATACCTACTAAAACAATTTTTTTTCATTAAGTTGGATGTCAGATGAAAAAATTAACTTCTGAATTGTGTAAAATGTTGCTAATCTAAGACATCTGCGTCGTCAATAAAAAATTGCACTTGCTATTCGCATAACACGAAATTTTTCTTTCAAAATTGACTACTCCACACCTACTCTATACCTACTAAAACAATTTTTTTCATTAAGTTGGATGTCAGATGAAAAAATTAACTTCTGAATTGTGTAAAATGCTGCTAATCTAAGACATCTGCGTCGTCAATAAAAAATTGCACTTGCTATTCGCATAACACGAAATTTTTCTTTCAAAATTGACTACTCCACACCTACTCTATACCTACTAAAACAATTTTTTTTCATTAAGTTGGATGTCAGATGAAAAAATTAACTTCTGAATTGTGTAAAATGCTGCTAATCTAAGACATCTGCGTCGTCAGTAAAAAATTGCACTTGCTATTCGCATAACACGAAATTTTTCTTTCAAAATTGACTACTCCACACCTACTCTATACCTACTAAAACAATTTTTTTTCATTAAGTGGGATGTCATATGAAAAAATTAACTTCTGAATTGTGTAAAATGTTGCTAATCTAAGACATCTGCGTCGTCAATAAAAAATTGCACTTGCTATTCGCATAACACGAAATTTTTCTTTCAAAATTGACTACTCCACACCTACTCTATACCTACTAAAACAATTTTTTTTCATTAAGTGGGATGTCAGATGAAAAAATTAACTTCTGAATTGTGTAAAATGCTGCTAATCTAAGACATCTGCGTCGTCAGTAAAAAATTGCACTTGCTATTCGCATAACATGAAATTTTTTCTTTCAAAATTGACTACTCCACACCTACTCTATACCTACTAAAACAATTTTTTTTTCATTAAGTTGGATGTCAGATGAAAAAATTAACTTCTGAATTGTGTAAAATGCTGCTAATCTAAGACATCTGCGTCGTCAATAAAAAATTGCACTTGCTATTCGCATAACACGAAATTTTTCTTTCAAAATTGACTACTCCACACCTACTCTATACCTACTAAAACAATTTTTTTTTTCATTAAGTGGGATGTCAGATGAAAAAACTAACTTCTGAATTGTGTAAAATGTTGCTAATCTAAGACATCTGCGTCGTCAATAAAAAATTGCACTTGCTGTTCGCATAACACGAAATTTTTCTTTCAAAATTGACTACTCCACACCTACTCTATACCTACTAAAACAATTTTTTTTTTTCATTAAGTTGGATGTCAGATGAAAAAATTAACTTCTGAATTGTGTAAAATGTTGCTAATCTAAGACATCTGCGTCGTCAATAAAAAATTGCACTTGCTATTCGCATAACACGAAATTTTTCTTTCAAAATTGACTACTCCACACCTACTCTATACCTACTAAAACAATTTTTTTTTCATTAAGTTGGATGTCAGATGAAAAAATTAACTTCTGAATTGTGTAAAATGCTGCTAATCTAAGACATCTGCGTCGTCAATAAAAAATTGCACTTGCTATTCGCATAACACGAAATTTTTCTTTCAAAATTGACTACTCCACACCTACTCTATACCTACTAAAACAATTTTTTTCATTAAGTGGGATGTCAGATGAAAAAAATTAACTTCTGAATTGTGTAAAATGTTGCTAATCTAAGACATCTGCGTCGTCAATAAAAAATTGCACTTGCTATTCGCATAACACGAAATTTTTCTTTCAAAATTGACTACTCCACACCTACTCTATACCTACTAAAACAATTTTTTTCATTAAGTTGGATGTCAGATGAAAAAATTAACTTCTGAATTGTGTAAAATGCTGCTAATCTAAGACATCTGCGTCGTCAGTAAAAAATTGCACTTGCTATTCGCATAACACGAAATTTTTCTTTCAAAATTGACTACTCCACACCTACTCTATACCTACTAAAACAATTTTTTTTTTTCATTAAGTGGGATGTCATATGAAAAAATTAACTTCTGAATTGTGTAAAATGTTGCTAATCTAAGACATCTGCGTCGTCAATAAAAAATTGCACTTGCTATTCGCATAACACGAAATTTTTCTTTCAAAATTGACTACTCCACACCTACTCTATACCTACTAAAACAATTTTTTTCATTAAGTTGGATGTCAGATGAAAAAATTAACTTCTGAATTGTGTAAAATGCTGCTAATCTAAGACATCTGCGTCGTCAGTAAAAAATTGCACTTGCTATTCGCATAACACGAAATTTTTCTTTCAAAATTGACTACTCCACACCTACTCTATACCTACTAAAACAATTTTTTTTCATTAAGTTGGATGTCAGATGAAAAAATTAACTTCTGAATTGTGTAAAATGCTGCTAATCTAAGACATCTGCGTCGTCAATAAAAAATTGCACTTGCTATTCGCATAACACGAAATTTTTCTTTCAAAATTGACTACTCCACACCTACTCTATACCTACTAAAACAATTTTTTTCATTAAGTGGGATGTCAAATAAAAAAATTAACTTCTGAATTGTGTAAAATGCTGCTAATCTAAGACATCTGCGTCGTCAATAAAAAATTGCACTTGCTATTCGCATAACACGAAATTTTTCTTTCAAAATTGACTACTCCACACCTACTCTATACCTACTAAAACAATTTTTTTCATTAAGTGGGATGTCAGATGAAAAAATTAACTTCTGAATTGTGTAAAATGTTGCTAATCCAAGACATCTGCGTCGTCAATAAAACATTGCACTTGCTATTCGCATAACACGAAATTTTTCTTTCAAAATTGACTACTCCACACCTACTCTATACCTACTAAAACAATTTTTTTTCATTAAGTGGGATGTCAGATGAAAAAATTAACTTCTGAATTGTGTAAAATGTTGCTAATCTAAGACATCTGCGTCGTCAATAAAAAATTGCACTTGCTATTCGCATAACACGAAATTTTTCTTTCAAAATTGACTACTCCACACCTACTCTATACCTACTAAAACAATTTTTTTCATTAAGTTGGATGTCAGATGAAAAAATTAACTTCTGAATTGTGTAAAATGCTGCTAATCTAAGACATCTGCGTCGTCAGTAAAAAATTGCACTTGCTATTCGCATAACACGAAATTTTTCTTTCAAAATTGACTACTCCACACCTACTCTATACCTACTAAAACAATTTTTTTTTCATTAAGTGGGATGTCAGATGAAAAAATTAACTTCTGAATTGTGTAAAATGTTGCTAATCCAAGACATCTGCGTCGTCAATAAAACATTGCACTTGCTGTTCGCATAACACGAAATTTTTCTTTCAAAATTGACTCCTCCACACCTACTCTATACCTACTAAAACAATTTTTTTTTTCATTAAGTGGGATGTCATATGAAAAAATTAACTTCTGAATTGTGTAAAATGTTGCTAATCTAAGACATCTGCGTCGTCAATAAAAAATTGCACTTGCTATTCGCATAACACGAAATTTTTCTTTCAAAATTGACTACTCCACACCTACTCTATACCTACTAAAACAATTTTTTTCATTAAGTTGGATGTCAGATGAAAAAATTAACTTCTGAATTGTGTAAAATGCTGCTAATCTAAGACATCTGCGTCGTCAATAAAAAATTGCACTTGCTATTCGCATAACACGAAATTTTTCTTTCAAAATTGACTACTCCACACCTACTCTATACCTACTAAAACAATTTTTTTTCATTAAGTTGGATGTCAGATGAAAAAATTAACTTCTGAATTGTGTAAAATGCTGCTAATCTAAGACATCTGCGTCGTCAATAAAAAATTGCACTTGCTATTCGCATAACACGAAATTTTTCTTTCAAAATTGACTACTCCACACCTACTCTATACCTACTAAAACAATTTTTTTTTCATTAAGTGGGATGTCATATGAAAAAATTAACTTCTGAATTGTGTAAAATGTTGCTAATCTAAGACATCTGCGTCGTCAATAAAAAATTGCACTTGCTATTCGCATAACACGAAATTTTTCTTTCAAAATTGACTACTCCACACCTACTCTATACCTACTAAAACAATTTTTTTCATTAAGTTGGATGTCAGATGAAAAAATTAACTTCTGAATTGTGTAAAATGCTGCTAATCTAAGACATCTGCGTCGTCAGTAAAAAATTGCACTTGCTATTCGCATAACACGAAATTTTTCTTTCAAAATTGACTACTCCACACCTACTCTATACCTACTAAAACAATTTTTTTTTCATTAAGTGCGATGTCAAATTAAAAAAGTTAACTTCTGAATTGTGTAAAATGTTGCTAATCCAAGACATCTGCGTCGTCAATAAAACATTGCACTTGCTGTTCGCATAACACGAAATTTTTCTTTCAAAATTGACTACTCCACACCTACTCTATACCTACTAAAACAATTTTTTTTTTCATTAAGTTGGATGTCAGATGAAAAAATTAACTTCTGAATTGTGTAAAATGCTGCTAATCTAAGACATCTGCGTCGTCAATAAAAAATTGCACTTGCTATTCGCATAACACGAAATTTTTCTTTCAAAATTGACTACTCCACACCTACTCTATACCTACTAAAACAATTTTTTTTCATTAAGTTGGATGTCAGATGAAAAAATTAACTTCTGAATTGTGTAAAATGTTGCTAATCTAAGACATCTGCGTCGTCAATAAAAAATTGCACTTGCTATTCGCATAACACGAAATTTTTCTTTCAAAATTGACTACTCCACACCTACTCTATACCTACTAAAACAATTTTTTTTTCATTAAGTGGGATGTCAGATGAAAAAATTAACTTCTGAATTGTGTAAAATGTTGCTAATCTAAGACATCTGCGTCGTCAATAAAAAATTGCACTTGCTGTTCGCATAACACGAAATTTTTCTTTCAAAATTGACTACTCCACACCTACTCTATACCTACTAAAACAATTTTTTTTCATTAAGTTGGATGTCAGATGAAAAAATTAACTTCTGAATTGTGTAAAATGTTGCTAATCTAAGACATCTGCGTCGTCAATAAAAAATTGCACTTGCTATTCGCATAACACGAAATTTTTCTTTCAAAATTGACTACTCCACACCTACTCTATACCTACTAAAACGATTTTTTTTTTCATTAAGTGGGATGTCAGATAAAAAAACTAACTTCTGAATTGTGTAAAATGTTGCTAATCTAAGACATCTGCGTCGTCAATAAAAAATTGCACTTGCTGTTCGCATAACACGAAATTTTTCTTTCAAAATTGACTACTCCACACCTACTCTATACCTACTAAAACAATTTTTTTTTCATTAAGTTGGATGTCAGATGAAAAAATTAACTTCTGAATTGTGTAAAATGTTGCTAATCTAAGACATCTGCGTTGTCAATAAAAAATTGCACTTGCTATTCGCATAACACGAAATTTTTCTTTCAAAATTGACTACTCCACACCTACTCTATACCTACTAAAACAATTTTTTTTCATTAAGTGGGATGTCATATGAAAAAATTAACTTCTGAATTGTGTAAAATGTTGCTAATCTAAGACATCTGCGTCGTCAATAAAAAATTGCACTTGCTATTCGCATAACACGAAATTTTTCTTTCAAAATTGACTACTCCACACCTACTCTATACCTACTAAAACAATTTTTTTTCATTAAGTGGGATGTCAGATGAAAAAATTAACTTCTGAATTGTGTAAAATGTTGCTAATCTAAGACATCTGCGTCGTCAATAAAAAATTGCACTTGCTATTCGCATAACACGAAATTTTTCTTTCAAAATTGACTACTCCACACCTACTCTATACCTACTAAAACAATTTTTTTTCATTAAGTGGGATGTCATATAAAAAAATTAACTTCTGAATTGTGTAAAATGTTGCTAATCTAAGACATCTGCGTCGTCAATAAAAAATTGCACTTGCTATTCGCATAACACGAAATTTTTCTTTCAAAATTGACTACTCCACACCTACTCTATACCTACTAAAACAATTTTTTTTCATTAAGTGGGATGTCAGATAAAAAAATTAACTTCTGAATTGTGTAAAATGCTGCTAATCTAAGACATCTGCGTCGTCAATAAAAAATTGCACTTGCTATTCGCATAACACGAAATTTTTCTTTCAAAATTGACTACTCCACACCTACTCTATACCTACTAAAACAATTTTTTTCATTAAGTTGGATGTCAGATGAAAAAATTAACTTCTGAATTGTGTAAAATGCTGCTAATCTAAGACATCTGCGTCGTCAGTAAAAAATTGCACTTGCTATTCGCAAAACACGAAATTTTTCTTTCAAAATTGACTACTCCACACCTACTCTATACCTACTAAAACAATTTTTTTTTTCATTAAGTGGGATGTCAGATGAAAAAATTAACTTCTGAATTGTGTAAAATGTTGCTAATCTAAGACATCTGCGTCGTCAATAAAAAATTGCACTTGCTGTTCGCATAACACAAAATTTTTCTTTCAAAATTGACTACTCCACACCTACTCTATACCTAAAAAAACAATATTTTTTAATTAAGTGGGATGTCAGATGAAAAAATTAACTTCTGAATTGTGTAAAATGCTGCTAATCTAAGACATCTGCGTCGTCAATAAAAAATTGCACTTGCTATTCGCATAACACGAAATTTTTCTTTCAAAATTGACTACTCCACACCTACTCTATACCTACTAAAACAATTTTTTTTCATTAAGTTGGATGTCAGATGAAAAAATTAACTTCTGAATTGTGTAAAATGCTGCTAATCTAAGACATCTGCGTCGTCAATAAAAAATTGCACTTGCTATTCGCATAACACGAAATTTTTCTTTCAAAATTGACTACTCCACACCTACTCTATACCTACTAAAACAATTTTTTTTCATTAAGTGGGATGTCATATGAAAAATTAACTTCTGAATTGTGTAAAATGTTGCTAATCTAAGACATCTGCGTCGTCAATAAAAAATTGCACTTGCTATTCGCATAACACGAAATTTTTCTTTCAAAATTGACTACTCCACACCTACTCTATACCTACTAAAACAATTTTTTTTTTCATTAAGTTGGATGTCAGATGAAAAAATTAACTTCTGAATTGTGTAAAATGCTGCTAATCTAAGACATCTGCGTCGTCAGTAAAAAATTGCACTTGCTATTCGCAAAACACGAAATTTTTCTTTCAAAATTGACTACTCCACACCTACTCTATACCTACTAAAACAATTTTTTCATTAAGTTGGATGTCAGATGAAAAAATTAACTTCTGAATTGTGTAAAATGCTGCTAATCTAAGACATCTGCGTCGTCAGTAAAAAATTGCACTTGCTATTCGCATAACACGAAATTTTTCTTTCAAAATTGACTACTCCACACCTACTCTATACCTACTAAAACAATTTTTTTTCATTAAGTGGGATGTCAGATGAAAAAATTAACTTCTGAATTGTGTAAAATGCTGCTAATCTAAGACATCTGCGTCGTCAGTAAAAAATTGCACTTGCTGTTCGCATAACACAAATTTTTTCTTTCAAAATTGACTACTCCACACCTACTCTATACCTACTAAAACAATTTTTTTTTCATTAAGTGGGATGTCAGATGAAAAAATTAACTTCTGAATTGTGTAAAATGTTGCTAATCCAAGACATCTGCGTCGTCAATAAAACATTGCACTTGCTATTCGCATAACACGAAATTTTTCTTTCAAAATTGACTACTCCACACCTACTCTATACCTACTAAAACAATTTTTTTCATTAAGTGGGATGTCAGATGAAAAAAATTAACTTCTGAATTGTGTAAAATGTTGCTAATCTAAGACATCGGCGTCGTCAGTAAAAATTGCACTTGCTATTCGCATAACACGAAATTTTTCTTTCAAAATTGACTACTCCACACCTACTCTATACCTACTAAAACAATTTTTTTTTCATTAAGTTGGATGTCAGATGAAAAAATTAACTTCTGAATTGTGTAAAATGCTGCTAATCTAAGACATCTGCGTCGTCAATAAAAAATTGCACTTGCTATTCGCATAACACGAAATTTTTCTTTCAAAATTGACTACTCCACACCTACTCTATACCTACTAAAACAATTTTTTTCATTAAGTGGGATGTCATATGAAAAAATTAACTTCTGAATTGTGTAAAATGTTGCTAATCTAAGACATCTGCGTCGTCAATAAAAAATTGCACTTGCTATTCGCATAACACGAAATTTTTCTTTCAAAATTGACTACTCCACACCTACTCTATACCTACTAAAACAATTTTTTTCATTAAGTTGGATGTCAGATGAAAAAATTAACTTCTGAATTGTGTAAAATGCTGCTAATCTAAGACATCTGCGTCGTCAGTAAAAAATTGCACTTGCTATTCGCATAACACGAAATTTTTCTTTCAAAATTGACTACTCCACACCTACTCTATACCTACTAAAACAATTTTTTTTCATTAAGTTGGATGTCAGATGAAAAAATTAACTTCTGAATTGTGTAAAATGCTGCTAATCTAAGACATCTGCGTCGTCAGTAAAAAATTGCACTTGCTATTCGCATAACACGAAATTTTTCTTTCAAAATTGACTACTCCACACCTACTCTATACCTACTAAAACAATTTTTTTCATTAAGTTGGATGTCAGATTAAAAAATTAACTTCTGAATTGTGTAAAATGCTGCTAATCTAAGACATCTGCGTCGTCAGTAAAAAATTGCACTTGCTATTCGCATAACACGAAATTTTTCTTTCAAAATTGACTACTCCACACCTACTCTATACCTACTAAAACAATTTTTTTTCATTAAGTTGGATGTCAGATGAAAAAATTAACTTCTGAATTGTGTAAAATGCTGCTAATCTAAGACATCTGCGTCGTCAGTAAAAAATTGCACTTGCTATTCGCATAACACGAAATTTTTCTTTCAAAATTGACTACTCCACACCTACTCTATACCTACTAAAACAATTTTTTTTTCATTAAGTTGGATGTCAGATAAAAAAACTAACTTCTGAATTGTGTAAAATGTTGCTAATCCAAGACATCTGCGTCGTCAATAAAACATTGCACTTGCTGTTCGCATAACACGAAACTTTTCTTTCAAAATTGACTACTCCACACCTACTCTATACCTACTAAAACAATTTTTTTTTCATTAAGTTGGATGTCAGATGAAAAAATTAACTTCTGAATTGTGTAAAATGCTGCTAATCTAAGACATCTGCGTCGTCAATAAAAAATTGCACTTGCTATTCGCATAACACGAAATTTTTCTTTCAAAATTGACTACTCCACACCTACTCTATACCTACTAAAACGATTTTTTTTTTCATTAAGTGGGATGTCAGATAAAAAAACTAACTTCTGAATTGTGTAAAATGTTGCTAATCCAAGACATCTGCGTCGTCAATAAAACATTGCACTTGCTGTTCGCATAACACGAAATTTTTCTTTCAAAATTGACTACTCCACACCTACTCTATACCTACTAAAACAATTTTTTTTTCATTAAGTTGGATGTCAGATGAAAAAATTAACTTCTGAATTGTGTAAAAGATTGTGGTGCATAGGACCGACAGAATTTTCTGCAGAATTTTCTGCAGAATTCCACTAAATTCTGCAGAATTTTTTGGTGAAAATTTTATTAAAAAATTCTTCAGAATTTATTTCCAAATTTTCTGCAGAATTCTGCAGAAAATTCCGCAGAATTCTGCAGAAAATTCTGCAGAATTTGGCAGAATTTTCTCCCAATTTTCTGCCGAAATTTCTGTTAAATTTTTTCTAACCTTTCGTTAGGTAATCTTTTTTTAAGGAAAAATATCTGTTAAATATTTAAAAAACATTTCGATATCTGAAAATTTTTCAATTTGAAATTTCTTCGACTTAAAATAGCTTTCCCACACTTTGTGTAAAAGGAAAAATATTAGTAAACATGTGAAAATCTTTTTGAATTGATATTGCTTTTCCAATCTTTTTGTAAAAGGAAAAATATTAGTAAATATACTAAATATTTTTCAAAATCTGTAAGTATTCTTCAAGTTTTTGTAAAAGGAAAAATATCTAGAAATCTTAGAAAAAATATTCGAAAAAAGGAAGAATTCTGCAGAAAATTCCACAGAATTCTGCAGAAAATTCGGAAGAATTCTTCAGAAAATTCTGCAGAAATTTCTGCGGAATTTTTTGCAGAATTCTGCAGAATTTTCTACAGAATTCTGCGGAATTTTCTGCAGAAAATTCGGAAGAATTTTTTTAAAAAACTTTTCAACAGAAAATTCTGCAGAATTCTGCGGAATTCTGCAGAT
>JANIWZ010000006.1:0-35252 GCA_026123125.1 Chironomus striatipennis | reverse complement strand
AACAAAAGCTCTCGATCAGGAAAAAGTCAATATTAAGTCACTGAAGTCAACAGATTTCATAGATGAAGAAGATTTTATTGAATTTGGCATTGCACCACAAAAACCAGATGAAAGAAGATTTTGGTACTGAATCAACAAGTAGTGGCAATAAAAGACGGCGAGAAGCTCTATCGGATGATCCAATTCCTGGAGAGCCTGTATTAAGGAATTTATTAACGCTAGTGCAGGATAAAGCAGCTATAAGAGCTAAGTTATAAACGGCTGAATTAGTTTTGAATTTTGTGAACTCTACAAAAAAACCGTTAAATTTCAAATTCTCTACAAACTTCAGGTTCAAAAATTGAACTTCAAAATTAATGTGCTCATAAAAATTCAATATAGTTATGTCTATAAAATAAAACATATTTCAATATGACTAAAAATAAACATCCAACAGCATTTTATCCTGTCTTAACAATAAAATAATTTGAACATTAAAAGTCTCCAAATTGCATTTGAAAAAATCAAAAAAAAATTAGCGTAACAAAAATTTATTGTAATAATGAGTTGTAGGGATGATAAAGGCACTAATTACATAGAAAATGATGAGGATGATAGCCTATGCAAGTATGGAACACAGTTGCCACAATATGAAGCAGGTAAAATCGATTAAATTTAATTTTAAGAAATTTTGACAAAAAATTATTTTTTATAGACAAAATTTCATCAAAAAAGCCTTTCCAAGTTGAGGATATAGTTGTTAAGGATGATAATGGCAGAAGTAGATTATACAGAGCATATACAAGTGTCTTTTCAGCTGAATATTGGAATACATTTGGCTCTAAAGAAGGTAAATTGATAAATTTATGATTTTAATCATTTATTAATGTTACTTGCATTTACAGGCTTTACACCCACTGAAAACAAAAGCTCTCGATCAGGAAAAAGTCAATATTAAGTCACTGAAGTCAACAGATTTCATAGATGAAGAAGATTTTATTGAATTTGGCATTGCACCACAAAAATCCAGATGAAAGAAGATTTTGGTACTGAATCAACAAGTAGTGGCAATAAAAGACGGCGAGAAGCTCTATCGGATGATCCAATTCCTGGAGAGCCTGTATTAAGGAATTTATTAACGCTAGTGCAGGATAAAGCAGCTATAAGAGCTAAGTAATAAACGGCTGAATTAGTTTTGAATTTTGTGAACTCTACAAAAAAACCGTTAAATTTCAAATTCTCTACAAACTTCAGGTTCAAAAATTGAACTTCAAAATTAATGTGCTCATAAAAATTCAATAAAGTTATGTCTATAAAATAAAACATATTTCAATATGACTAAAAATAAACATCCAACAGCATTTTATCCTGTCTTAACAATAAAATAATTTGAACATTAAAAGTCTCCAAATTGCATTTGAAAAAATCAAAAAAAAAAAAAAATTAGCGTAACAAAAATTTATTGTAATAATGAGTTGTAGGGATGATAAATGCACTAATTACATAGAAAATGATGAGGATGATAGCCTATGCAAGTATGGAACACAGTTGCCACAATATGAAGCAGGTAAAATCGATTAAATTTAATTTTAAGAAATTTTGACAAAAAATTATTTTTTATAGACAAAATTTCATCAAAAAAGCCTTTCCAAATTGAGGATATAGTTGTTAAGGATGATAATGGCAGAAGTAGATTATACAGAGCATATACAAGTGTCTTTTCAGCTGAATATTGGAATACATTTGGCTCTAAAGAAGGTAAATTGATACATTTATGATTTTAATCATTTATTAATGTTACTTGCATTTACAGGCTTTACACCCACTAAAAACAAAAGCTCTCGATCAGGAAAAAGTCAATATTAAGTCACTGAAGTCAACAGATTTCATAGATGAAGAAGATTTTATTGAATTTGGCATTGCACCACAAAAATCCAGATGAAAGAAGATTTTGGTACTGAATCAACAAGTAGTGGCAATAAAAGACGGCGAGAAGCTCTATCGGATGATCCAATTCCTGGAGAGCCTGTATTAAGGAATTTATTAACGCTAGTGCAGGATAAAGCAGCTATAAGAGCTAAGTTATAAACGGCTGAATTAGTTTTGAATTTTGTGAACTCTACAAAAAAAACCGTTAAATTTCAAATTCTCTACAAACTTCAGGTTCAAAAATTGAACTTCAAAATTAATGTGCTCATAAAAATTCAATATAGTTATGTCTATAAAATAAAACATATTTCAATATGACTAAAAATAAACATCCAACAGCATTTTATCCTGTCTTAACAATAAAATAATTTGAATATTAAAAGTCTCCAAATTGCATTTGAAAAAATCAAAAAAAAAAAAAATTAGCGTAACAAAAATTTATTGTAATAATGAGTTGTAGGGATGATAAAGGCACTAATTACATAGAAAATGATGAGGATGATAGCCTATGCAAGTATGGAACACAGTTGCCACAATATGAAGCAGGTAAAATCGATTAAACTTAATTTTAAGAAATTTTGACAAAAAATTATTTTTTATAGACAAAATTTCATCAAAAAAGCCTTTCCAAGTTGAGGATATGGTTGTTAAGGATGATAATGGCAGAAGAAGATTATACAGAGCATATACAGGTGTCTTTTCAGCTGAATATTGGAATACATTTGGCTCTAAAGAAGGTAAATTGATACATTTATGATTTTAATCATTTATTAATGTTACTTGCATTTACAGGCTTTACACCCACTAAAAACAAAAGCTCTCGATCAGGAAAAAGTCAATATTAAGTCACTGAAGTCAACAGATTTCATAGATGAAGAAGATTTTATTGAATTTGGCATTGCACCACAAAAATCCAGATGAAAGAAGATTTTGGTACTGAATCAACAAGTAGTGGCAATAAAAGACGGCGAGAAGCTCTATCGGATGATCCAATTCCTGGAGAGCCTGTATTAAGGAATTTATTAACGCTAGTGCAGGATAAAGCAGCTATAAGAGCTAAGTTATAAACGGCTGAATTAGTTTTGAATTTTGTGAACTCTACAAAAAAAACCGTTAAATTTCAAATTCTCTACAAACTTCAGGTTCAAAAATTGAACTTCAAAATTAATGTGCTCATAAAAATTCAATATAGTTATGTCTATAAAATAAAACATATTTCAATATGACTAAAAATAAACATCCAACAGCATTTTATCCTGTCTTAACAATAAAATAATTTGAACATTAAAAGTCTCCAAATTGCATTTGAAAAAATCAAAAAAAAATTAGCGTAACAAAAATTTATTGTAATAATGAGTTGTAGGGATGATAAAGGCACTAATTACATAGAAAATGATGAGGATGATAGCCTATGCAAGTATGGAACACAGTTGCCACAATATGAAGCAGGTAAAATCGATTAAATTTAATTTTAAGAAATTTTGACAAAAAATTTTTTTTATAGACAAAATTTCATCAAAAAAGCCTTTCCAAGTTGAGGATATAGTTGTTAAGGATGATAATGGCAGAAGTAGATTATACAGAGCATATACAAGTGTCTTTTCAGCTGAATATTGGAATACATTTGGCTCTAAAGAAGGTAAATTGATAAATTTATGATTTTAATCATTTATTAATGTTACTTGCATTTACAGGCTTTACACCCACTGAAAACAAAAGCTCTCGATCAGGAAAAAGTCAATATTAAGTCACTGAAGTCAACAGATTTCATAGATGAAGAAGATTTTATTGAATTTGGCATTGCACCACAAAAATCCAGATGAAAGAAGATTTTGGTACTGAATCAACAAGTAGTGGCAATAAAAGACGGCGAGAAGCTCTATCGGATGATCCAATTCCTGGAGAGCCTGTATTAAGGAATTTATTAACGCTAGTGCAGGATAAAGCAGCTATAAGAGCTAAGTAATAAACGGCTGAATTAGTTTTGAATTTTGTGAACTCTACAAAAAAACCGTTAAATTTCAAATTCTCTACAAACTTCAGGTTCAAAAATTGAACTTCAAAATTAATGTGCTCATAAAAATTCAATAAAGTTATGTCTATAAAATAAAACATATTTCAATATGACTAAAAATAAACATCCAACAGCATTTTATCCTGTCTTAACAATAAAATAATTTGAACATTAAAAGTCTCCAAATTGCATTTGAAAAAATCAAAAAAAAAAAAAATTAGCGTAACAAAAATTTATTGTAATAATGAGTTGTAGGGATGATAAATGCACTAATTACATAGAAAATGATGAGGATGATAGCCTATGCAAGTATGGAACACAGTTGCCACAATATGAAGCAGGTAAAATCGATTAAATTTAATTTTAAGAAATTTTGACAAAAAATTATTTTTTATAGACAAAATTTCATCAAAAAAGCCTTTCCAAATTGAGGATATAGTTGTTAAGGATGATAATGGCAGAAGTAGATTATACAGAGCATATACAAGTGTCTTTTCAGCTGAATATTGGAATACATTTGGCTCTAAAGAAGGTAAATTGATACATTTATGATTTTAATCATTTATTAATGTTACTTGCATTTACAGGCTTTACACCCACTAAAAACAAAAGCTCTCGATCAGGAAAAAGTCAATATTAAGTCACTGAAGTCAACAGATTTCATAGATGAAGAAGATTTTATTGAATTTGGCATTGCACCACAAAAATCCAGATGAAAGAAGATTTTGGTACTGAATCAACAAGTAGTGGCAATAAAGACGGCGAGAAGCTCTATCGGATGATCCAATTCCTGGAGAGCCTGTATTAAGGAATTTATTAACGCTAGTGCAGGATAAAGCAGCTATAAGAGCTAAGTTATAAACGGCTGAATTAGTTTTGAATTTTGTGAACTCTACAAAAAAACCGTTAAATTTCAAATTCTCTACAAACTTCAGGTTCAAAAATTGAACTTCAAAATTAATGTGCTCATAAAAATTCAATATAGTTATGTCTATAAAATAAAACATATTTCAATATGACTAAAAATAAACATCCAACAGCATTTTATCCTGTCTTAACAATAAAATAATTTGAACATTAAAAGTCTCCAAATTGCATTTGAAAAAATCAAAAAAAATTAGCGTAACAAAAATTTATTGTAATAATGAGTTGTAGGGATGATAAAGGCACTAATTACATAGAAAATGATGAGGATGATAGCCTATGCAAGTATGGAACACAGTTGCCACAATATGAAGCAGGTAAAATCGATTAAATTTAATTTTAAGAAATTTTGACAAAAAATTATTTTTTATAGACAAAATTTCATCAAAAAGCTCTTTCCAAGTTGAGGATATAGTTGTTAAGGATGATAATGGCAGAAGTAGATTATACAGAGCATATACAAGTGTCTTTTCAGCTGAATATTGGAATACATTTGGCTCTAAAGAAGGTAAATTGATAAATTTATGATTTTAATCATTTATTAATGTTACTTGCATTTACAGGCTTTACACCCACTGAAAACAAAAGCTCTCGATCAGGAAAAAGTCAATATTAAGTCACTGAAGTCAACAGATTTCATAGATGAAGAAGATTTTATTGAATTTGGCATTGCACCACAAAAATCCAGATGAAAGAAGATTTTGGTACTGAATCAACAAGTAGTGGCAATAAAAGACGGCGAGAAGCTCTATCGGATGATCCAATTCCTGGAGAGCCTGTATTAAGGAATTTATTAACGCTAGTGCAGGATAAAGCAGCTATAAGAGCTAAGTAATAAACGGCTGAATTAGTTTTGAATTTTGTGAACTCTACAAAAAAAAAACCGTTAAATTTCAAATTCTCTACAAACTTCAGGTTCAAAAATTGAACTTCAAAATTAATGTGCTCATAAAAATTCAATAAAGTTATGTCTATAAAATAAAACATATTTCAATATGACTAAAAATAAACATCCAACAGCATTTTATCCTGTCTTAACAATAAAATAATTTGAACATTAAAAGTCTCCAAATTGCATTTGAAAAAATCAAAAAAAAAAAAAAAAATTAGCGTAACAAAAATTTATTGTAATAATGAGTTGTAGGGATGATAAATGCACTAATTACATAGAAAATGATGAGGATGATAGCCTATGCAAGTATGGAACACAGTTGCCACAATATGAAGCAGGTAAAATCGATTAAATTTAATTTTAAGAAATTTTGACAAAAAATTTTTTTTATAGACAAAATTTCATCAAAAAAGCCTTTCCAAGTTGAGGATATAGTTGTTAAGGATGATAATGGCAGAAGTAGATTATACAGAGCATATACAAGTGTCTTTTCAGCTGAATATTGGAATACATTTGGCTCTAAAGAAGGTAAATTGATAAATTTATGATTTTAATCATTTATTAATGTTACTTGCATTTACAGGCTTTACACCCACTGAAAACAAAAGCTCTCGATCAGGAAAAAGTCAATATTAAGTCACTGAAGTCAACAGATTTCATAGATGAAGAAGATTTTATTGAATTTGGCATTGCACCACAAAAATCCAGATGAAAGAAGATTTTGGTACTGAATCAACAAGTAGTGGCAATAAAAGACGGCGAGAAGCTCTATCGGATGATCCAATTCCTGGAGAGCCTGTATTAAGGAATTTATTACCGCTAGTGCAGGATAAAGCAGCTATAAGAGCTAAGTAATAAACGGCTGAATTAGTTTTGAATTTTGTGAACTCTACAAAAAAAACCGTTAAATTTCAAATTCTCTACAAACTTCAGGTTCAAAAAAATTGAACTTCAAAATTAATGTGCTCATAAAAATTCAATATAGTTATGTCTATAAAATAAAACATATTTCAATATGACTAAAAATAAACATCCAACAGCATTTTATCCTGTCTTAACAATAAAATAATTTGAATATTAAAAGTCTCCAAATTGCATTTGAAAAAATCAAAAAAAAAAAAAAAAAATTAGCGTAACAAAAATTTATTTTAATAATGAGTTGTAGGGATGATAAAGGCACTAATTACATAGAAAATGATGAGGATGATAGCCTATGCAAGTATGGAACACAGTTGCCACAATATGAAGCAGGTAAAATCGATTAAATTTAATTTTAAGAAATTTTGACAAAAAATTATTTTTTATAGACAAAATTTCATCAAAAAAGCCTTTCCAAGTTGAGGATATAGTTGTTAAGGATGATAATGGCAGAAGTAGATTATACAGAGCATATACAAGTGTCTTTTCAGCTGAATATTGGAGTACATTTGGCTCTAAAGAAGGTAAATTGATAAATTTATGATTTTAATCATTTATTAATGTTACTTGCATTTACAGGCTTTACACCTACTGAAAACAAAAGCTCTCGATCAGGAAAAAGTCAATATTAAGTCACTGAAGTCAACAGATTTCATAGATGAAGAAGATTTTATTGAATTTGGCATTGCACCACAAAAATCCAGATGAAAGAAGATTTTGGTACTGAATCAACAAGTAGTGGCAATAAAAGACGGCGAGAAGCTCTATCGGATGATCCAATTCCTGGAGAGCCTGTATTAAGGAATTTATTAACGCTAGTGCAGGATAAAGCAGCTATAAGAGCTAATTAATAAACGGCTGAATTAGTTTTGAATTTTGTGAACTCTACAAAAAAAACCGTTAAATTTCAAATTCTCTACAAACTTCAGGTTCAAAAATTGAACTTCAAAATTAATGTGCTCATAAAAATTCAATATAGTTATGTCTATAAAATAAAACATATTTCAATATGACTAAAAATAAACATCCAACAGCATTTTATCCTGTCTTAACAATAAAATAATTTGAACATTAAAAGTCTCCAAATTGCATTTGAAAAAATCAAAAAAAAAAAAAAAAAAAAAATTAGCGTAACAAAAATTTATTGTAATAATGAGTTGTAGGGATGATAAATGCACTAATTACATAGAAAATGATGAGGATGATAGCCTATGCAAGTATGGAACACAGTTGCCACAATATGAAGCAGGTAAAATCGATTAAATTTAATTTTAAGAAATTTTGACAAAAAATTATTTTTTATAGACAAAATTTCATCAAAAAAGCCTTTCCAAGTTGAGGATATGGTTGTTAAGGATGATAATGGCAGAAGAAGATTATATAGAGCATATACAGGTGTCTTTTCAGCTGAATATTGGAATACATTTGGCTCTAAAGAAGGTAAATTGATAAATTTATGATTTTAATCATTTATTAATGTTACTTGCATTTACAGGCTTTACACCCACTGAAAACAAAAGCTCTCGATCAGGAAAAAGTCAATATTAAGTCACTGAAGTCAACAGATTTCATAGATGAAGAAGATTTTATTGAATTTGGCATTTGCACCACAAAAATCCAGATGAAAGAAGATTTTGGTACTGAATCAACAAGTAGTGGCAATAAAAGACGGCGAGAAGCTCTATCGGATGATCCAATTCCTGGAGAGCCTGTATTAAGGAATTTATTAACGCTAGTGCAGGATAAAGCAGCTATAAGAGCTAAGTAATAAACGGCTGAATTAGTTTTGAATTTTGTGAACTCTACAAAAAAAAAACCGTTAAATTTCAAATTCTCTACAAACTTCAGGTTCAAAAATTGAACTTCAAAATTAATGTGCTCATAAAAATTCAATATAGTTATGTCTATAAAATAAAACATATTTCAATATGACTAAAAATAAACATCCAACAGCATTTTATCCTGTCTTAACAATAAAATAATTTGAATATTAAAAGTCTCCAAATAGCATTTGAAAAAATCAAAAAAAAAAAAAATTAGCGTAACAAAAATTTATTGTAATAATGAGTTGTAGGGATGATAAAGGCACTAATTACATAGAAAATGATGAGGATGATAGCCTATGCAAGTATGGAACACAGTTGCCACAATATGAAGCAGGTAAAATCGATTAAATTTAATTTTAAGAAATTTTGACAAAAAATTATTTTTTATAGACAAAATTTCATCAAAAAAGCCTTTCCAAGTTGAGGATATAGTTGTTAAGGATGATAATGGCAGAAGTAGATTATACAGAGCATATACAAGTGTCTTTTCAGCTGAATATTGGAATACATTTGGCTCTAAAGAAGGTAAATTGATAAATTTATGATTTTAATCATTTATTAATGTTACTTGCATTTACAGGCTTTACACCCACTGAAAACAAAAGCTCTCGATCAGGAAAAAGTCAATATTAAGTCACTGAAGTCAACAGATTTCATAGATGAAGAAGATTTTATTGAATTTGGCATTGCACCACAAAAATCCAGATGAAAGAAGATTTTGGTACTGAATCAACAAGTAGTGGCAATAAAAGACGGCGAGAAGCTCTATCGGATGATCCAATTCCTGGAGAGCCTGTATTAAGGAATTTATTAACGCTAGTGCAGGATAAAGCAGCTATAAGAGCTAAGTAATAAACGGCTGAATTAGTTTTGAATTTTGTGAACTCTACAAAAAAAACCGTTAAATTTCAAATTCTCTACAAACTTCAGGTTCAAAAATTGAACTTCAAAATTAATGTACTTATAAAAATTCAATACAGTTATGTCTATAAAATAAAACATATTTCAATATGACTAAAAATAAACATCCAACAGCATTTTATCCTGTCTTAACAATAAAATAATTTGAACATTAAAAGTCTCCAAAAAAATCAAAAAAAAAAAAATTAGCGTAACAAAAATTTATTGTAATAATGAGTTGTAGGGATGATAAAGGCACCAATTACATAGAAGATAGCTTAGGATGATAGCTTATACAACACAGTTGCCACAATATGAAGCAGGTAAAATCGATTAAATTTAATTTTAAGAAATTTTGACAAAAAATTATTTTTTATAGACAAAATTTCATCAAAAAAGCCTTTCCAAGTTGAGGATATAGTTGTTAAGGATGATAATGGCAGAAGTAGATTATACAGAGCATATACAAGTGTCTTTTCAGCTGAATATTGGAATACATTTGGCTCTAAAGAAGGTAAATTGATAAATTTATGATTTTAATCATTTATTAATGTTACTTGCATTTACAGGCTTTACACCCACTGAAAACAAAAGCTCTCGATCAGGAAAAAGTCAATATTAAGTCACTGAAGTCAACAGATTTCATAGATGAAGAAGATTTTATTGAATTTGGCATTGCACCACAAAAATCCAGATGAAAGAAGATTTTGGTACTGAATCAACAAGTAGTGGCAATAAAAGACGGCGAGAAGCTCTATCGGATGATCCAATTCCTGGAGAGCCTGTATTAAGGAATTTATTAACGCTAGTGCAGGATAAAGCAGCTATAAGAGCTAAGTAATAAACGGCTGAATTAGTTTTGAATTTTGTGAACTCTACAAAAAAACCGTTAAATTTCAAATTCTCTACAAACTTCAGGTTCAAAAATTGAACTTCAAAATTAATGTGCTCATAAAAATTCAATAAAGTTATGTCTATAAAATAAAACATATTTCAATATGACTAAAAATAAACATCCAACAGCATTTTATCCTGTCTTAACAATAAAATAATTTGAACATTAAAAGTCTCCAAAAAAATCAAAAAAAAAAAAAAAAAATTAGTGTAACAAAAATTTATTGTAATAATGAGTTGTAGGGATGATAAAGGCACTAATTACATAGAAAATGATGAGGATGATAGCCTATGCAAGTATGGAATACAGTTGCCACAATATGAAGCAGGTAAAATCGATTAAATTTAATTTTAAGAAATTTTGACAAAAATTATTTTTTTATAGACAAAATTCCATCAAAAAAGCCTTTCCAAGTTGAAGATATGGTAGTTAAGGATGATAATGGCAGAAGAAGATTATACAGAGCATATACAAGTGTCTTTTCAGCTGAATATTGGAATATAGTTGGCTCTAAAGAAGGTAAATTGATAAATTTATTTTTTCAATCATTTATTAATGTTACTTTCATTTACAGGCTTTGATAAAGGCACTAATTGCATAGAAAATGATGAGGATGATAGCCTATGCAAGTATGGAACACAGTTGCCACAATATGAAGCAGGTAAAATCGATTAAATTTAATTTTAAGAAATTTTGACAAAAAATTATTTTTTATAGACAAAATTTCATCAAAAAAGCCTTTCCAAGTTGAGGATATAGTTGTTAAGGATGATAATGGCAGAAGTAGATTATACAGAGCATATACAAGTGTCTTTTCAGCTGAATATTGGAATACATTTGGCTCTAAAGAAGGTAAATTGATAAATTTATGATTTTAATCATTTATTAATGTTACTTGCATTTACAGGCTTTACACCCACTGAAAACAAAAGCTCTCGATCAGGAAAAAGTCAATATTAAGTCACTGAAGTCAACAGATTTCATAGATGAAGAAGATTTTATTGAATTTGGCATTGCACCACAAAAATCCAGATGAAAGAAGATTTTGGTACTGAATCAACAAGTAGTGGCAATAAAAGACGGCGAGAAGCTCTATCGGATGATCCAATTCCTGGAGAGCCTGTATTAAGGAATTTATTAACGCTAGTGCAGGATAAAGCAGCTATAAGAGCTAATTAATAAACGGCTGAATTAGTTTTGAATTTTGTGAACTCTACAAAAAAACCGTTAAATTTCAAATTCTCTACAAACTTCAGGTTCAAAAATTGAACTTCAAAATTAATGTGCTCATAAAAATTCAATATAGTTATGTCTATAAAATAAAACATATTTCAATATGACTAAAAATAAACATCCAACAGCATTTTATCCTGTCTTAACAATAAAATAATTTGAACATTAAAAGTCTCCAAAAAAATCAAAAAAAAAAAAAAAAAAAAAATTAGCGTAACAAAAATTTATTGTAATAATGAGTTGTAGGGATGATAAAGGCACTAATTACATAGAAAATGATGAGGATGATAGCCTATGCAAGTATGGAACACAGTTGCCACAATATGAAGCAGGTAAAATCGATTAAACTTAATTTTAAGAAATTTTGACAAAAAATTATTTTTTATAGACAAAATTTCATCAAAAAAGCCTTTCCAAGTTGAGGATATGGTTGTTAAGGATGATAATGGCAGAAGAAGATTATACAGAGCATATACAGGTGTCTTTTCAGCTGAATATTGGAATACATTTGGCTCTAAAGAAGGTAAATTGATAAATTTATGATTTTAATCATTTATTAATGTTACTTGCATTTACAGGCTTTACACCCACTGAAAACAAAAGCTCTCGATCAGGAAAAAGTCAATATTAAGTCACTGAAGTCAACAGATTTCATAGATGAAGAAGATTTTATTGAATTTGGCATTGCACCACAAAAATCCAGATGAAAGAAGATTTTGGTACTGAATCAACAAGTAGTGGCAATAAAAGACGGCGAGAAGCTCTATCGGATGATCCAATTCCTGGAGAGCCTGTATTAAGGAATTTATTAACGCTAGTGCAGGATAAAGCAGCTATAAGAGCTAAGTAATAAACGGCTGAATTAGTTTTGAATTTTGTGAACTCTACAAAAAAAACCGTTAAATTTCAAATTCTCTACAAACTTCAGGTTCAAAAAAATTGAACTTCAAAATTAATGTGCTCATAAAAATTCAATAAAGTTATGTCTATAAAATAAAACATATTTCAATATGACTAAAAATAAACATCCAACAGCATTTTATCCTGTCTTAACAATAAAATAATTTAAATATTAAAAGTCTCCAAATTGCATTTGAAAAAATCAAAAAAAAAAAAAAATTAGCGTAACAAAAATTTATTGTAATAATGAGTTGTAGGGATGATAAAGGCACTAATTACATAGAAAATGATGAGGATGATAGCCTATGCAAGTATGGAACACAGTTGCCACAATATGAAGCAGGTAAAATCGATTAAATTTAATTTTAAGAAATTTTGACAAAAAATTATTTTTTATAGACAAAATTTCATCAAAAAAGCCTTTCCAAGTTGAGGATATGGTTGTTAAGGATGATAATGGCAGAAGTAGATTATACAGAGCATATACAAGTGTCTTTTCAGCTGAATATTGGAATACATTTGGCTCTAAAGAAGGTAAATTGATAAATTTATGATTTTAATCATTTATTAATGTTACTTGCATTTACAGACTTTACACCCACTGAAAACAAAAGCTCTCGATCAGGAAAAAGTCAATATTAAGTCACTGAAGTCAACAGATTTCATAGATGAAGAAGATTTTATTGAATTTGGCATTGCACCACAAAAATCCAGATGAAAGAAGATTTTGGTACTGAATCAACAAGTAGTGGCAATAAAAGACGGCGAGAAGCTCTATCGGATGATCCAATTCCTGGAGAGCCTGTATTAAGGAATTTATTAATGCTAGTGCAGGATAAAGCAGCTATAAGAGCTAATTAATAAACGGCTGAATTAGTTTTGAATTTTGTGAACTCTACAAAAAAACCGTTAAATTTCAAATTCTCTACAAACTTCAGGTTCAAAAATTGAACTTCAAAATTAATGTGCTCATAAAAATTCAATATAGTTATGTCTATAAAATAAAACATATTTCAATATGACTAAAAATAAACATCCAACAGCATTTTATCCTGTCTTAACAATAAAATAATTTGAACATTAAAAGTCTCCAAAAAAATCAAAAAAAAAAAAAAAAAAAAATTAGCGTAACAAAAATTTATTGTAATAATGAGTTGTAGGGATGATAAAGGCACTAATTACATAGAAAATGATGAGGATGATAGCCTATGCAAGTATGGAACACAGTTGCCACAATATGAAGCAGGTAAAATCGATTAAACTTAATTTTAAGAAATTTTGACAAAAAATTATTTTTTATAGACAAAATTTCATCAAAAAAGCCTTTCCAAGTTGAGGATATGGTTGTTAAGGATGATAATGGCAGAAGAAGATTATATAGAGCATATACAGGTGTCTTTTCAGCTGAATATTGGAATACATTTGGCTCTAAAGAAGGTAAATTGATAAATTTATGATTTTAATCATTTATTAATGTTACTTGCATTTACAGGCTTTACACCCACTAAAAACAAAAGCTCTCGATCAGGAAAAAGTCAATATTAAGTCACTGAAGTCAACAGATTTCATAGATGAAGAAGATTTTATTGAATTTGGCATTGCACCACAAAAATCCAGATGAAAGAAGATTTTGGTACTGAATCAACAAGTAGTGGCAATAAAAGACGGCGAGAAGCTCTATCGGATGATCCAATTCCTGGAGAGCCTGTATTAAGGAATTTATTAACGCTAGTGCAGGATAAAGCAGCTATAAGAGCTAAGTAATAAACGGCTGAATTAGTTTTGAATTTTGTGAACTCTACAAAAAAAACCGTTAAATTTCAAATTCTCTACAAACTTCAGGTTCAAAAATTGAACTTCAAAATTAATGTGCTCATAAAAATTCAATATAGTTATGTCTATAAAATAAAACATATTTCAATATGACTAAAAATAAACATCCAACAGCATTTTATCCTGTCTTAACAATAAAATAATTTGAACATTAAAAGTCTCCAAAAAAATCAAAAAAAAAAAAAAAAAATTAGCGTAACAAAAATTTATTGTAATAATGAGTTGTAGGGATGATAAAGGCACTAATTACATAGAAAATGATGAGGATGATAGCCTATGCAAGTATGGAACACAGTTGCCACAATATGAAGCAGGTAAAATCGATTAAATTTAATTTTAAGAAATTTTGACAAAAAATTATTTTTTATAGACAAAATTTCATCAAAAAAGCCTTTCCAAGTTGAGGATATGGTTGTTAAGGATGATAATGGCAGAAGTAGATTATACAGAGCATATACAAGTGTCTTTTCAGCTGAATATTGGAATACATTTGGCTCTAAAGAAGGTAAATTGATAAATTTATGATTTTAATCATTTATTAATGTTACTTGCATTTACAGACTTTACACCCACTGAAAACAAAAGCTCTCGATCAGGAAAAAGTCAATATTAAGTCACTGAAGTCAACAGATTTCATAGATGAAGAAGATTTTGGGCAAATCCATAGACTGAAAAAAGCTAAAAATTTTACTTTTTATCAAAATTCTCTTTAAATAAAGGTTTTAACTTCCACGCATCGCGTGTAAGTTATTGGTTTCACTCAAAATGCCCATTTTTGAGTTCACTATGTTCCCATCACTTTTATGACAAGTTTTTGGTACCAAAATGTGCGTCTCGATGAGTAGATTCATAATCTGCAGGAATTTTTTAATAAAAAGGCCATTAAAGGGGTCAAAAAGCCAAAAAACTGATTTTTTCGGTCATCAAATTTTGTTATCAGGGTCACAGCTTAACCATTAGACTTTCAGGAACTGATTCTTTTGTCATATGATCAGGCAACACAAGCGCCCAACGGGAAAAGAGCTAACTTTTTGATATGTGCACAACTTTATAGACCTTTGAACAGTCAAAGTAGGGCCAAAAAACGCTCAAAATTGACCATTTTTGGCACCGTTCTCGCTTGTATTAAGCTCAAATTGGCTAATTCAAAAACCATTTCGGGGTATTTATGCCTAAAATGTATAGGCCAAGTTTCAGCCAATTTCGTCCATACCTGTGTCCACAAGGTCCATTTTTCGTTTTTTGGGTACGCATGGCAGGATGAAGTCATGAAAAATTTTTTTTGGTCCTAATGGTCTCTAACCACCGATATACAACATAATTAGTCGTTTTTTACCAAAATTTTTATCTTTTTCCTAAAGTTTTTAACTTCCACGCATCGCGTGTAAGTTATTGGTTTCACTCAAAATGCCCATTTTTGAGTTCACTATGTTCCCATCACTTTTATGACAAGTTTTTGGTACCAAAATGTGCGTCTCGATGAGTAGATTCATAATCTGCAGGAATTTTTTAATAAAAAGGCCATTAAAGGGGTCAAAAAGCCAAAAAACTGATTTTTTCGGTCATCAAATTTTGTTATCAGGGTCACAGCTTAACCATTAGACTTTCAGGAACTGATTCTTTTGTCATATGATCAGGCAACACAAGCGCCCAACGGGAAAAGAGCTAACTTTTTGATATGTGCACAACTTTATAGACCTTTGAACAGTCAAAGTAGGGCCAAAAAACGCTCAAAATTGACCATTTTTGGCACCGTTCTCGCTTGTATTAAGCTCAAATTGGCTAATTCAAAAACCATTTCGAGGTATTTATGCCTAAAATGTATAGGCCAAGTTTCAGCCAATTTCGTCCATACCTGTGTCCACAAGGTCCATTTTTCGTTTTTTTGGGTACGCATGGCAGGATGAAGTCATGAAAAATTTTTTTTGGTCCTAATGGTCTCTAACCACCGATATACAACATAATTAGTCGTTTTTTACCAAAATTTTTATCTTTTTCCTAAAGTTTTTAACTTCCACGCATCGCGTGTAAGTTATTGGTTTCACTCAAAATGCCCATTTTTGAGTTCACTATGTTCCCATCACTTTTATGACAAGTTTTTGGTACCAAAATGTGCGTCTCGATGAGTAGATTCATAATCTGCAGGAATTTTTTAATAAAAAGGCCATTAAAGGGGTCAAAAAGCCAAAAAACTGATTTTTTCGGTCATCAAATTTTGTTATCAGGGTCACAGCTTAACCATTAGACTTTCAGGAACTGATTCTTTTGTCATATGATCAGGCAACACAAGCGCCCAGGGGAATGGAAGCTAACTTTTTGATATGTGCACAACTTTATAGACCTTTGAACAGTCAAAGTAGGGCCAAAAAACGCTCAAAATTGACCATTTTTGGCACCGTTCTCGCTTGTATTAAGCTCAAATTGGCTAATTCAAAAACCATTTCGGGGTATTTATGCCTAAAATGTATAGGCCAAGTTTCAGCCAATTTCGTCCATACCTGTGTCCACAAGGTCCATTTTTCGTTTTTTGGGGTACGCATGGCAGGATGAAGTCATGAAAAATTTTTTTTGGTCCTAATGGTCTCTAACCACCGATATACAACATAATTAGTCGTTTTTTACCAAAATTTTTATCTTTTTCCTAAAGTTTTTAACTTCCACGCATCGCGTGTAAGTTATTGGTTTCACTCAAAATGCCCATTTTTGAGTTCACTATGTTCCCATCACTTTTATGACAAGTTTTGGTACCAAAATGTGCGTCTCGATGAGTAGATTCATAATCTGCAGGAATTTTTTAATAAAAAGGCCATTAAAGGGGTCAAAAAGCCAAAAAACTGATTTTTTCGGTCATCAAATTTTGTTATCAGGGTCACAGCTTAACCATTAGACTTTCAGGAACTGATTCTTTTGTCATATGATCAGGCAACACAAGCGCCCAACGGGAAAAGAGCTAACTTTTTGATATGTGCACAACTTTATAGACCTTTGAACAGTCAAAGTAGGGCCAAAAAACGCTCAAAATTGACCATTTTTGGCACCGTTCTCGCTTGTATTAAGCTCAAATTGGCTAATTCAAAAACCATTTCGAGGTATTTATGCCTAAAATGTATAGGCCAAGTTTCAGCCAATTTCGTCCATACCTGTGTCCACAAGGTCCATTTTTCGTTTTTTTGGGTACGCATGGCAGGATGAAGTCATGAAAAATTTTTTTTGGTCCTAATGGTCTCTAACCACCGATATACAACATAATTAGTCGTTTTTTACCAAAATTTTTATCTTTTTCCTAAAGTTTTTAACTTCCACGCATCGCGTGTAAGTTATTGGTTTCACTCAAAATGCCCATTTTTGAGTTCACTATGTTCCCATCACTTTTATGACAAGTTTTTGGTACCAAAATGTGCGTCTCGATGAGTAGATTCATAATCTGCAGGAATTTTTTAATAAAAAGGCCATTAAAGGGGTCAAAAAGCCAAAAAACTGATTTTTTCGGTCATCAAATTTTGTTATCAGGGTCACAGCTTAACCATTAGACTTTCAGGAACTGATTCTTTTGTCATATGATCAGGCAACACAAGCGCCCAACGGGAAAAGAGCTAACTTTTTGATATGTGCACAACTTTATAGACCTTTGAACAGTCAAAGTAGGGCCAAAAAACGCTCAAAATTGACCATTTTTGGCACCGTTCTCGCTTGTATTAAGCTCAAATTGGCTAATTCAAAAACCATTTCGAGGTATTTATGCCTAAAATGTATAGGCCAAGTTTCAGCCAATTTCGTCCATACCTGTGTCCACAAGGTCCATTTTTCGTTTTTTTGGGTACGCATGGCAGGATGAAGTCATGAAAAATTTTTTTGGTCCTAATGGTCTCTAACCACCGATATACAACATAATTAGTCGTTTTTTACCAAAATTTTTATCTTTTTCCTAAAGTTTTTAACTTCCACGCATCGCGTGTAAGTTATTGGTTTCACTCAAAATGCCCATTTTTGAGTTCACTATGTTCCCATCACTTTTATGACAAGTTTTTGGTACCAAAATGTGCGTCTCGATGAGTAGATTCATAATCTGCAGGAATTTTTTAATAAAAAGGCCATTAAAGGGGTCAAAAAGCCAAAAAACTGATTTTTTCGGTCATCAAATTTTGTTATCAGGGTCACAGCTTAACCATTAGACTTTCAGGAACTGATTCTTTTGTCATATGATCAGGCAACACAAGCGCCCAACGGGAAAAGAGCTAACTTTTTGATATGTGCACAACTTTATAGACCTTTGAACAGTCAAAGTAGGGCCAAAAAACGCTCAAAATTGACCATTTTTGGCACCGTTCTCGCTTGTATTAAGCTCAAATTGGCTAATTCAAAAACCATTTCGAGGTATTTATGCCTAAAATGTATAGGCCAAGTTTCAGCCAATTTCGTCCATACCTGTGTCCACAAGGTCCATTTTTCGTTTTTTTGGGTACGCATGGCAGGATGAAGTCATGAAAAATTTTTTTTGGTCCTAATGGTCTCTAACCACCGATATACAACATAATTAGTCGTTTTTTACCAAAATTTTTATCTTTTTCCTAAAGTTTTTAACTTCCACGCATCGCGTGTAAGTTATTGGTTTCACTCAAAATGCCCATTTTTGAGTTCACTATGTTCCCATCACTTTTATGACAAGTTTTTGGTACCAAAATGTGCGTCTCGATGAGTAGATTCATAATCTGCAGGAATTTTTTAATAAAAAGGCCATTAAAGGGGTCAAAAAGCCAAAAAACTGATTTTTTCGGTCATCAAATTTTGTTATCAGGGTCACAGCTTAACCATTAGACTTTCAGGAACTGATTCTTTTGTCATATGATCAGGCAACACAAGCGCCCAACGGGAAAAGAGCTAACTTTTTGATATGTGCACAACTTTATAGACCTTTGAACAGTCAAAGTAGGGCCAAAAAACGCTCAAAATTGACCATTTTTGGCACCGTTCTCGCTTGTATTAAGCTCAAATTGGCTAATTCAAAAACCATTTCGAGGTATTTATGCCTAAAATGTATAGGCCAAGTTTCAGCCAATTTCGTCCATACCTGTGTCCACAAGGTCCATTTTTTCGTTTTTTTTGGGTACGCATGGCAGGATGAAGTCATGAAAAATTTTTTTGGTCCTAATGGTCTCTAACCACCGATATACAACATAATTAGTCGTTTTTTACCAAAATTTTTATCTTTTTCCTAAAGTTTTTAACTTCCACGCATCGCGTGTAAGTTATTGGTTTCACTCAAAATGCCCATTTTTGAGTTCACTATGTTCCCATCACTTTTATGACAAGTTTTTGGTACCAAAATGTGCGTCTCGATGAGTAGATTCATAATCTGCAGGAATTTTTTAATAAAAAGGCCATTAAAGGGGTCAAAAAGCCAAAAACTGATTTTTTCGGTCATCAAATTTTGTTATCAGGGTCACAGCTTAACCATTAGACTTTCAGGAACTGATTCTTTTGTCATATGATCAGGCAACACAAGCGCCCAACGGGAAAAGAGCTAACTTTTTGATATGTGCACAACTTTATAGACCTTTGAACAGTCAAAGTAGGGCCAAAAAACGCTCAAAATTGACCATTTTTGGCACCGTTCTCGCTTGTATTAAGCTCAAATTGGCTAATTCAAAAACCATTTCGGGGTATTTATGCCTAAAATGTATAGGCCAAGTTTCAGCCAATTTCGTCCATACCTGTGTCCACAAGGTCCATTTTTCGTTTTTTTGGGTACGCATGGCAGGATGAAGTCATGAAAAATTTTTTTTGGTCCTAATGGTCTCTAACCACCGATATACAACATAATTAGTCGTTTTTTACCAAAATTTTTATCTTTTTCCTAAAGTTTTTAACTTCCACGCATCGCGTGTAAGTTATTGGTTTCACTCAAAATGCCCATTTTTGAGTTCACTATGTTCCCATCACTTTTATGACAAGTTTTTGGTACCAAAATGTGCGTCTCGATGAGTAGATTCATAATCTGCAGGAATTTTTCAATTTAAAGGCCATTAAAGGGGTCAAAAAGCCAAAAAACTGATTTTTTCGGTCATCAAATTTTGTTATCAGGGTCACAGCTTAACCATTAGACTTTCAGGAACTGATTCTTTTGTCATATGATCAGGCAACACAAGCGCCCAACGGGAAAAGAGCTAACTTTTTGATATGTGCACAACTTTATAGACCTTTGAACAGTCAAAGTAGGGCCAAAAAACGCTCAAAATTGACCATTTTTGGCACCGTTCTCGCTTGTATTAAGCTCAAATTGGCTAATTCAAAAACCATTTCGGGGTATTTATGCCTAAAATGTATAGGCCAAGTTTCAGCCAATTTCGTCCATACCTGTGTCCACAAGGTCCATTTTTCGTTTTTTTGGGTACGCATGGCAGGATGAAGTCATGAAAAATTTTTTTTGGTCCTAATGGTCTCTAACCACCGATATACAACATAATTAGTCGTTTTTTACCAAAATTTTTATCTTTTTCCTAAAGTTTTTAACTTCCACGCATCGCGTGTAAGTTATTGGTTTCACTCAAAATGCCCATTTTTGAGTTCACTATGTTCCCATCACTTTTATGACAAGTTTTTGGTACCAAAATGTGCGTCTCGATGAGTAGATTCATAATCTGCAGGAATTTTTTAATAAAAAGGCCATTAAAGGGGTCAAAAAGCCAAAAAACTGATTTTTTCGACCCCCCAAAAATTTTTCTCGGTCGCGCTGACGCGCGACCGAGAAAAATTTTAATAAATATATATTAAAGTTTTTTCAGCAAATTTCATAACTTTTATTTTTAGATTTTTTATTTTTTTTTAATTTCAATGTGTATGAAATTGTACTTTTAAGGGAAGTCTTGGATATGGCAGATGTTGGTGGGGGTTGTGGATGAGATGTGCTCCACTCCACTCCGCTCCACTGCGCATCATGCTTCGCATGATGCTTGTTCCACTTCGTTTCGTTCCGCACATCTCATCCACCAACATCTTCCATATCCAAGACTTCCCTTAAAAGTACAATTTCATCCACATTGAAATCATTTCACGACGAGTTGCAAGTACACTTTTTCATAGATTTTTCTCTACTAATTTATGGTAAAAAATATAAGCTAAATTGTATACATCATAATTTGTTTTAAGCATATATTCTGTAATCTGTCTATGGAAAAAAAATTTGGGAAGGTGGCGTGGAAGTTCGTGGCTTTCTACGTAAGTCGTGTTTTTGAGTAATGTCTTGGTACCAAATGATGTGTATTTTCAAAATATCTATCAATTACAATCCTCAAATCATGCCTAAAGTCGATAATTAAGGAGAATTTTTGATGTTTATAGTGTCAATCTCTCCTGCAACGACAAAAATTTTCCGAAAAAATACAAAAATATCTTTAACTAGATATCTAGACACTATCAGACTTATTCAATTACATTATAAATAATCTTCTTAATCTTTGTCTTTTATCAGAAGATATTTAAACTCACTTAATTGAAAGAAATTAAGCAATTTAGCGTCAATCTCTCCTGCAGAAAACCGGTTATTGCAAAACACATTTGAATTTTTTTGATTTGTTTACAAGTAATTTTCAAATTTTTTGAATTTAATTTAACTACATTTATCATTAAATTGCATTAAATAAGCATTCAATCGTACTGTGAATGTTAATTATTAATGTTAACATTGTTTAGAATAAAACTGGGTGGATAAACATTCCGAAAAATAGCTAAATGCAAATATTTTCTTCAAAGTTTAACGGTTACTTAGAATTTTAAATTTTGTACAAGTAGAGAAATATTGCAAGTCGTTTTTCGTCAGTTTCAACTTTTTATGGATTTGCCCTTTTATTGAATTTGGCATTGCACCACAAAAATCCAGATGAAAGAAGATTTTGGTACTGAATCAACAAGTAGTGGCAATAAAAGACGGCGAGAAGCTCTATCGGATGATCCAATTCCTGGAGAGCCTGTATTAAGGAATTTATTAACGCTAGTGCAGGATAAAGCAGCTATAAGAGCTAAGTAATAAACGGCTGAATTAGTTTTGAATTTTGTGAACTCTACAAAAAAACCGTTAAATTTCAAATTCTCTACAAACTTCAGGTTCAAAAATTGAACTTCAAAATTAATGTACTTATAAAAATTCAATATAGTTATGTCTATAAAATAAAACATATTTCAATATGACTAAAAATAAACATCCAACAGCATTTTATCCTGTCTTAACAATAAAATAATTTAAACATTAAAAGTCTCCAAATTGCATTTGAAAAAATAAATAAAAAAAAAAAAAAAATTAGCGTAACAAAAATTTATTGTAATAATGAGTTGTAGGGATGATAAAGGCACTAATTACATAGAAAATGATGAGGATGATAGCCTATGCAAGTATGGAACACAGTTGCCACAATATGAAGCAGGTAAAATCGATTAAATTTAATTTTAAGAAATTTTGACAAAAAATTATTTTTTATAGACAAAATTCCATCAAAAAAGCCTTTCCAAGTTGAGGATATGGTAGTTAAGGATGATAATGGCAGAAGAAGATTATACAGAGCATATACAAGTGTCTTTTCAGCTGAATATTGGAATACATTTGGCTCTAAAGAAGGTAAATTGATAAATTTATGATTTTAATCATTTATTAATGTTACTTGCATTTACAGGCTTTACACCCACTGAAAACAAAAGCTCTCGATCAGGAAAAAGTCAATATTAAGTCACTGAAGTCAACAGATTTCATAGATGAAGAAGATTTTAGTGAATTTGGCATTGCACCACAAAAATCCAGATGAAAGAAGATTTTGGTACTGAATCAACAAGTAGTGGCAATAAAAGACGGTGAGAAGCTCTATCGGATGATCCAATTCCTGGAGAGCCTGTATTAAGGAATTTATTAACGCTAGTGCAGGATAAAGCAGCTATAAGAGCTAAGTAATAAACGGCTGAATTAGTTTTGAATTTTGTGAACTCTACAAAAAAAAACCGTTAAATTTCAAATTCTCTACAAACTTCAGGTTCAAAAATTGAACTTCAAAATTAATGTGCTCATAAAAATTCAATATAGTTATGTCTATAAAATAAAACATATTTCAATATGACTAAAAATAAACATCCAACAGCATTTTATCCTGTCTTAACAATAAAATAATTTGAACATTAAAAGTCTCCAAAAAAATCAAAAAAAAAAATTAGCGTAACAAAAATTTATTGTAATAATGAGTTGTAGGGATGATAAAGGCACTAATTACATAGAAAATGATGAGGATGATAGCCTATGCAAGTATGGAACACAGTTGCCACAATATGAAGCAGGTAAAATCGATTAAACTTAATTTTAAGAAATTTTGACAAAAAATTATTTTTTATAGACAAAATTTCATCAAAAAAGCCTTTCCAAGTTGAGGATATGGTTGTTAAGGATGATAATGGCAGAAGAAGATTATACAGAGCATATACAGGTGTCTTTTCAGCTGAATATTGGAATACATTTGGCTCTAAAGAAGGTAAATTGATAAATTTATGATTTTAATCATTTATTAATGTTACTTGCATTTACAGGCTTTACACCCACTAAAAACAAAAGCTCTCGATCAGGAAAAAGTCAATATTAAGTCACTGAAGTCAACAGATTTCATAGATGAAGAAGATTTTATTGAATTTGGCATTGCACCACAAAAATCCAGATGAAAGAAGATTTTGGTACTGAATCAACAAGTAGTGGCAATAAAAGACGGCGAGAAGCTCTATCGGATGATCCAATTCCTGGAGAGCCTGTATTAAGGAATTTATTAACGCTAGTGCAGGATAAAGCAGCTATAAGAGCTAAGTAATAAACGGCTGAATTAGTTTTGAATTTTGTGAACTCTACAAAAAAAAACCGTTAAATTTCAAATTCTCTACAAACTTCAGGTTCAAAAATTGAACTTCAAAATTAATGTGCTCATAAAAATTCAATATAGTTATGTCTATAAAATAAAACATATTTCAATATGACTAAAAATAAACATCCAACAGCATTTTATCCTGTCTTAACAATAAAATAATTTAAATATTAAAAGTCTCCAAATTGCATTTGAAAAAATCAAAAAAAAAAAAAATTAGCGTAACAAAAATTTATTGTAATAATGAGTTGTAGGGATGATAAAGGCACTAATTACATAGAAAATGATGAGGATGATAGCCTATGCAAGTATGGAACACAGTTGCCACAATATGAAGCAGGTAAAATCGATTAAATTTAATTTTAAGAAATTTTGACAAAAAATTATTTTTTATAGACAAAATTTCATCAAAAAGCCTTTCCAAGTTGAGGATATGGTTGTTAAGGATGATAATGGCAGAAGTAGATTATACAGAGCATATACAAGTGTCTTTTCAGCTGAATATTGGAATACATTTGGCTCTAAAGAAGGTAAATTGATAAATTTATGATTTTAATCATTTATTAATGTTACTTGCATTTACAGACTTTACACCCACTGAAAACAAAAGCTCTCGATCAGGAAAAAGTCAATATTAAGTCACTGAAGTCAACAGATTTCATAGATGAAGAAGATTTTATTGAATTTGGCATTGCACCACAAAAATCCAGATGAAAGAAGATTTTGGTACTGAATCAACAAGTAGTGGCAATAAAAGACGGCGAGAAGCTCTATCGGATGATCCAATTCCTGGAGAGCCTGTATTAAGGAATTTATTAACGCTAGTGCAGGATAAAGCAGCTATAAGAGCTAAGTAATAAACGGCTGAATTAGTTTTGAATTTTGTGAACTCTACAAAAAACCGTTAAATTTCAAATTCTCTACAAACTTCAGGTTCAAAAATTGAACTTCAAAATTAATGTGCTCATAAAAATTCAATAAAGTTATGTCTATAAAATAAAACATATTTCAATATGACTAAAAATAAACATCCAACAGCATTTTATCCTGTCTTAACAATAAAATAATTTGAACATTAAAAGTCTCCAAAAAATCAAAAAAAATTAGCGTAACAAAAATTTATTGTAATAATGAGTTGTAGGGATGATAAAGGCACTAATTACATAGAAAATGATGAGGATGATAGCCTATGCAAGTATGGAATACAGTTGCCACAATATGAAGCAGGTAAAATCGATTAAATTTAATTTTAAGAAATTTTGACAAAAATTATTTTTTTATAGACAAAATTCCATCAAAAAGCCTTTCCAAGTTGAAGATATGGTAGTTAAGGATGATAATGGCAGAAGAAGATTATACAGAGCATATACAAGTGTCTTTTCAGCTGAATATTGGAATATAGTTGGCTCTAAAGAAGGTAAATTGATAAATTTATTTTTTCAATCATTTATTAATGTTACTTTCATTTACAGGCTTTGATAAAGGCACTAATTGCATAGAAAATGATGAGGATGATAGCCTATGCAAGTATGGAACACAGTTGCCACAATATGAAGCAGGTAAAATCGATTAAATTTAATTTTAAGAAATTTTGACAAAAAATTATTTTTTTTAGACAAAATTCCATCAAAAAAGCCTTTCCAAGTTGAGGATATTGAAGTTAAGGATGATAATGGCAGAAGAAGATTATACAGAGCATATACAGGTGTCTTTTTAGCTGGATATTGGAATATAGTTGGCTCTAAAGAAGGTAAATTGATAAATTTATTTTTTCAATCATTTATTAATGTTACTTGCATTTACAGGCTTTACACCCACTGAAAACAAAAGCTCTCGATCAGGAAAAAGTCAATATTAAGTCACTGAAGTCAACAGATTTCATAGATGAAGAAGATTTTATTGAATTTGGCATTGCACCACAAAAATCCAGATGAAAGAAGATTTTGGTACTGAATCAACAAGTAGTGGCAATAAAAGACGGCGAGAAGCTCTATCGGATGATCCAATTCCTGGAGAGCCTGTATTAAGGAATTTATTAACGCTAGTGCAGGATAAAGCAGCTATAAGAGCTAAGTAATAAACGGCTGAATTAGTTTTGAATTTTGTGAACTCTACAAAAAAACCGTTAAATTTCAAATTCTCTACAAACTTCAGGTTCAAAAATTGAACTTCAAAATTAATGTGCTCATAAAAATTCAATATAGTTATGTCTATAAAATAAAACATATTTCAATATGACTAAAAATAAACATCCAACAGCATTTTATCCTGTCTTAACAATAAAATAATTTGAATATTAAAAGTCTCCAAATTGCATTTGAAAAAATCAAAAAAAAAAAAAATTAGCGTAACAAAAATTTATTGTAATAATGAGTTGTAGGGATGATAAAGGCACTAATTACATAGAAGATAGCTTAGGATGATAGCTTATGCAAGTATGGAACACAGTTGCCACAATATGAAGCAGGTAAAATCGATTAAATTTAATTTTAAGAAATTTTGACAAAAAATTATTTTTTATAGACAAAATTTCATCAAAAAAGCCTTTCCAAGTTGAGGATATAGTTGTTAAGGATGATAATGGCAGAAGAAGATTATACAGAGCATATACAAGTGTCTTTTCAGCTGAATATTGGAATACATTTGGCTCTAAAGAAGGTAAATTGATAAATTTATGATTTTAATCATTTATTAATGTTACTTGCATTTACAGGCTTTACACCCACTGAAAACAAAAGCTCTCGATCAGGAAAAAGTCAATATTAAGTCACTGAAGTCAACAGATTTCATAGATGAAGAAGATTTTATTGAATTTGGCATTGCACCACAAAAATCCAGATGAAAGAAGATTTTGGTACTGAATCAACAAGTAGTGGCAATAAAAGACGGCGAGAAGCTCTATCGGATGATCCAATTCCTGGAGAGCCTGTATTAAGGAATTTATTAACGCTAGTGCAGGATAAAGCAGCTATAAGAGCTAAGTAATAAACGGCTGAATTAGTTTTGAATTTTGTGAACTCTACAAAAAAACCGTTAAATTTCAAATTCTCTACAAACTTCAGGTTCAAAAATTGAACTTCAAAATTAATGTGCTCATAAAAATTCAATATAGTTATGTCTATAAAATAAAACATATTTCAATATGACTAAAAATAAACATCCAACAGCATTTTATCCTGTCTTAACAATAAAATAATTTGAATATTAAAAGTCTCCAAATTGCATTTGAAAAAATCAAAAAAAAAAAATTAGCGTAACAAAAATTTATTGTAATAATGAGTTGTAGGGATGATAAAGGCACTAATTACATAGAAAATGATGAGGATGATAGCCTATGCAAGTATGGAACACAGTTGCCACAATATGAAGCAGGTAAAATCGATTAAATTTAATTTTAAGAAATTTTGACAAAAAATTATTTTTTATAGACAAAATTTCATCAAAAAAGCCTTTCCAAGTTGAGGATATGGTTGTTAAGGATGATAATGGCAGAAGAAGATTATACAGAGCATATACAGGTGTCTTTTCAGCTGAATATTGGAATACATTTGGCTCTAAAGAAGGTAAATTGATAAATTTATGATTTTAATCATTTATTAATGTTACTTGCATTTACAGGCTTTACACCCACTGAAAACAAAAGCTCTCGATCAGGAAAAAGTCAATATTAAGTCACTGAAGTCAACAGATTTCATAGATGAAGAAGATTTTATTGAATTTGGCATTGCACCACACAAAATCCAGATGAAAGAAGATTTTGGTACTGAATCAACAAGTAGTGGCAATAAAAGACGGCGAGAAGCTCTATCGGATGATCCAATTCCTGGAGAGCCTGTATTAAGGAATTTATTAACGCTAGTGCAGGATAAAGCAGCTATAAGAGCTAAGTAATAAACGGCTGAATTAGTTTTGAATTTTGTGAACTCTACAAAAAAACCGTTAAATTTCAAATTCTCTACAAACTTCAGGTTCAAAAATTGAACTTCAAAATTAATGTGCTCATAAAAATTCAATATAGTTATGTCTATAAAATAAAACATATTTCAATATGACTAAAAATAAACATCCAACAGCATTTTATCCTGTCTTAACAATAAAATAATTTGAATATTAAAAGTCTCCAAATTGCATTTGAAAAAATCAAAAAAAAAAAAAAAATTAGCGTAACAAAAATTTATTGTAATAATGAGTTGTAGGGATGATAAAGGCACTAATTACATAGAAAATGATGAGGATGATAGCCTATGCAAGTATGGAACACAGTTGCCACAATATGAAGCAGGTAAAATCGATTAAATTTAATTTTAAGAAATTTTGACAAAAAATTATTTTTTATAGACAAAATTTCATCAAAAAAGCCTTTCCAAGTTGAGGATATGGTTGTTAAGGATGATAATGGCAGAAGTAGATTATACAGAGCATATACAAGTGTCTTTTCAGCTGAATATTGGAATACATTTGGCTCTAAAGAAGGTAAATTGATAAATTTATGATTTTAATCATTTATTAATGTTACTTGCATTTACAGGCTTTACACCCACTGAAAACAAAAGCTCTCGATCAGGAAAAAGTCAATATTAAGTCACTGAAGTCAACAGATTTCATAGATGAAGAAGATTTTATTGAATTTGGCATTGCACCACAAAAATCCAGATGAAAGAAGATTTTGGTACTGAATCAACAAGTAGTGGCAATAAAAGACGGCGAGAAGCTCTATCGGATGATCCAATTCCTGGAGAGCCTGTATTAAGGAATTTATTAACGCTAGTGCAGGATAAAGCAGCTATAAGAGCTAAGTAATAAACGGCTGAATTAGTTTTGAATTTTGTGAACTCTACAAAAAAACCGTTAAATTTCAAATTCTCTACAAACTTCAGGTTCAAAAATTGAACTTCAAAATTAATGTGCTCATAAAAATTCAATATAGTTATGTCTATAAAATAAAACATATTTCAATATGACTAAAAATAAACATCCAACAGCATTTTATCCTGTCTTAACAATAAAATAATTTGAACATTAAAAGTCTCCAAAAAAATCAAAAAAAAAAAAAAAAAAAATTAGCGTAACAAAAATTTATTGTAATAATGAGTTGTAGGGATGATAAAGGCACTAATTACATAGAAAATGATGAGGATGATAGCCTATGCAAGTATGGAATACAGTTGCCACAATATGAAGCAGGTAAAATCGATTAAATTTAATTTTAAGAAATTTTGACAAAAATTATTTTTTTATAGACAAAATTCCATCAAAAAAGCCTTTCCAAGTTGAAGATATGGTAGTTAAGGATGATAATGGCAGAAGAAGATTATACAGAGCATATACAAGTGTCTTTTCAGCTGAATATTGGAATATAGTTGGCTCTAAAGAAGGTAAATTGATAAATTTATTTTTTCAATCATTTATTAATGTTACTTTCATTTACAGGCTTTGATAAAGGCACTAATTGCATAGAAAATGATGAGGATGATAGCCTATGCAAGTATGGAACACAGTTGCCACAATATGAAGCAGGTAAAATCGATTAAATTTAATTTTAAGAAATTTTGACAAAAAATTATTTTTTATAGACAAAATTCCATCAAAAAAGCCTTTCCAAGTTGAGGATATGGAAGTTAAGGATGATAATGGCAGAAGAAGATTATACAGAGCATATACAGGTGTCTTTTTAGCTGGATATTGGAATATAGTTGGCTCTAAAGAAGGTAAATTGATAAATTTATTTTTTCAATCATTTATTAATGTTACTTGCATTTACAGGCTTTACACCCACTGAAAACAAAAGCTCTCGATCAGGAAAAAGTCAATATTAAGTCACTGAAGTCAACAGATTTCATAGATGAAGAAGATTTTAGTGAATTTGGCATTGCACCACAAAAATCCAGATGAAAGAAGATTTTGGTACTGAATCAACAAGTAGTGGCAATAAAAGACGGCGAGAAGCTCTATCGGATGATCCAATTCCTGGAGAGCCTGTATTAAGGAATTTATTAACGCTAGTGCAGGATAAAGCAGCTATAAGAGCTAAGTAATAAACGGCTGAATTAGTTTTGAATTTTGTGAACTCTACAAAAAAACCGTTAAATTTCAAATTCTCTACAAACTTCAGGTTCAAAAATTGAACTTCAAAATTAATGTGCTCATAAAAATTCAATATAGTTATGTCTATAAAATAAAACATATTTCAATATGACTAAAAATAAACATCCAACAGCATTTTATCCTGTCTTAACAATAAAATAATTTGAACATTAAAAGTCTCCAAAAAAATCAAAAAAAAAAAAAAAAAATTAGCGTAACAAAAATTTATTGTAATAATGAGTTGTAGGGATGATAAAGGCACTAATTACATAGAAAATGATGAGGATGATAGCCTATGCAAGTATGGAACACAGTTGCCACAATATGAAGCAGGTAAAATCGATTAAACTTAATTTTAAGAAATTTTGACAAAAAATTATTTTTTATAGACAAAATTTCATCAAAAAAGCCTTTCCAAGTTGAGGATATGGTTGTTAAGGATGATAATGGCAGAAGAAGATTATACAGAGCATATACAAGTGTCTTTTCAGCTGAATATTGGAATACATTTGGCTCTAAAGAAGGTAAATTGATAAATTTATGATTTTAATCATTTATTAATGTTACTTGCATTTACAGGCTTTACACCCACTGAAAACAAAAGCTCTCGATCAGGAAAAAGTCAATATTAAGTCACTGAAGTCAACAGATTTCATAGATGAAGAAGATTTTATTGAATTTGGCATTGCACCACAAAAATCCAGATGAAAGAAGATTTTGGTACTGAATCAACAAGTAGTGGCAATAAAAGACGGCGAGAAGCTCTATCGGATGATCCAATTCCTGGAGAGCCTGTATTAAGGAATTTATTAACGCTAGTGCAGGATAAAGCAGCTATAAGAGCTAAGTAATAAACGGCTGAATTAGTTTTGAATTTTGTGAACTCTACAAAAAAACCGTTAAATTTCAAATTCTCTACAAACTTCAGGTTCAAAAATTGAACTTCAAAATTAATGTGCTCATAAAAATTCAATATAGTTATGTCTATAAAATAAAACATATTTCAATATGACTAAAAATAAACATCCAACAGCATTTTATCCTGTCTTAACAATAAAATAATTTGAACATTAAAAGTCTCCAAATTGCATTTGAAAAAATCAAAAAAAAAAAAAAATTAGCGTAACAAAAATTTATTGTAATAATGAGTTGTAGGGATGATAAAGGCACTAATTACATAGAAAATGATGAGGATGATAGCCTATGCAAGTATGGAACACAGTTGCCACAATATGAAGCAGGTAAAATCGATTAAATTTAATTTTAAGAAATTTTGACAAAAAATTATTTTTTATAGACAAAATTTCATCAAAAAGCCTTTCCAAGTTGAGGATATGGTTGTTAAGGATGATAATGGCAGAAGAAGATTATACAGAGCATATACAAGTGTCTTTTCAGCTGAATATTGGAATACATTTGGCTCTAAAGAAGGTAAATTGATAAATTTATGATTTTAATCATTTATTAATGTTACTTGCATTTACAGGCTTTACACCCACTGAAAACAAAAGCTCTCGATCAGGAAAAAGTCAATATTAAGTCACTGAAGTCAACAGATTTCATAGATGAAGAAGATTTTATTGAATTTGGCATTGCACCACAAAAATCCAGATGAAAGAAGATTTTGGTACTGAATCAACAAGTAGTGGCAATAAAAGACGGCGAGAAGCTCTATCGGATGATCCAATTCCTGGAGAGCCTGTATTAAGGAATTTATTAACGCTAGTGCAGGATAAAGCAGCTATAAGAGCTAAGTAATAAACGGCTGAATTAGTTTTGAATTTTGTGAACTCTACAAAAAAAACCGTTAAATTTCAAATTCTCTACAAACTTCAGGTTCAAAAATTGAACTTCAAAATTAATGTGCTCATAAAAATTCAATATAGTTATGTCTATAAAATAAAACATATTTCAATATGACTAAAAATAAACATCCAACAGCATTTTATCCTGTCTTAACAATAAAATAATTTGAACATTAAAAGTCTCCAAAAAAATCAAAAAAAAAATTAGCGTAACAAAAATTTATTGTAATAATGAGTTGTAGGGATGATAAAGGCACTAATTACATAGAAAATGATGAGGATGATAGCCTATGCAAGTATGGAACACAGTTGCCACAATATGAAGCAGGTAAAATCGATTAAATTTAATTTTAAGAAATTTTGACAAAAAATTATTTTTTATAGACAAAATTTCATCAAAAAAGCCTTTCCAAGTTGAGGATATGGTTGTTAAGGATGATAATGGCAGAAGAAGATTATATAGAGCATATACAAGTGTCTTTTCAGCTGAATATTGGAATACATTTGGCTCTAAAGAAGGTAAATTGATAAATTTATGATTTTAATCATTTATTAATGTTACTTGCATTTACAGGCTTTACACCCACTGAAAACAAAAGCTCTCGATCAGGAAAAAGTCAATATTAAGTCACTGAAGTCAACAGATTTCATAGATGAAGAAGATTTTAGTGAATTTGGCATTGCACCACAAAAATCCAGATGAAAGAAGATTTTGGTACTGAATCAACAAGTAGTGGCAATAAAAGACGGCGAGAAGCTCTATCGGATGATCCAATTCCTGGAGAGCCTGTATTAAGGAATTTATTAACGCTAGTGCAGGATAAAGCAGCTATAAGAGCTAAGTAATAAACGGCTGAATTAGTTTTGAATTTTGTGAACTCTACAAAAAAAACCGTTAAATTTCAAATTCTCTACAAACTTCAGGTTCAAAAATTGAACTTCAAAATTAATGTGCTCATAAAAATTCAATATAGTTATGTCTATAAAATAAAACATATTTCAATATGACTAAAAATAAACATCCAACAGCATTTTATCCTGTCTTAACAATAAAATAATTTGAACATTAAAAGTCTCCAAAAAAATCAAAAAAAAAAAAAAAAAAATTAGCGTAACAAAAATTTATTGTAATAATGAGTTGTAGGGATGATAAAGGCACTAATTACATAGAAGATAGCTTAGGATGATAGCTTATACAAGTATGGAACACAGTTGCCACAATATGAAGCAGGTAAAATCGATTAAACTTAATTTTAAGAAATTTTGACAAAAAATTATTTTTTATAGACAAAATTTCATCAAAAAAGCCTTTCCAAGTTGAGGATATGGTTGTTAAGGATGATAATGGCAGAAGAAGATTATACAGAGCATTTACAAGTGTCTTTTCAGCTGAATATTGGAATATAGTTGGCTCTAAAGAAGGTAAATTGATAAATTTATTTTTTCAATCATTTATTAATGTTACTTGCATTTACAGGCTTTACACCCACTGAAAACAAAAGCTCTCGATCAGGAAAAAGTCAATATTAAGTCACTGAAGTCAACAGATTTCATAGATGAAGAAGATTTTAGTGAATTTGGCATTGCACCACAAAAATCCAGATGAAAGAAGATTTTGGTACTGAATCAACAAGTAGTGGCAATAAAAGACGGCGAGAAGCTCTATCGGATGATCCAATTCCTGGAGAGCCTGTATTAAGGAATTTATTAACGCTAGTGCAGGATAAAGCAGCTATAAGAGCTAAGTAATAAACGGCTGAATTAGTTTTGAATTTTGTGAACTCTACAAAAAAAACCGTTAAATTTCAAATTCTCTACAAACTTCAGGTTCAAAAATTGAACTTCAAAATTAATGTGCTCATAAAAATTCAATATAGTTATGTCTATAAAATAAAACATATTTCAATATGACTAAAAATAAACATCCAACAGCATTTTATCCTGTCTTAACAATAAAATAATTTGAACATTAAAAGTCTCCAAAAAAATCAAAAAAAAAAAAAAAAAATTAGCGTAACAAAAATTTATTGTAATAATGAGTTGTAGGGATGATAAAGGCACTAATTACATAGAAGATAGCTTAGGATGATAGCTTATACAAGTATGGAACACAGTTGCCACAATATGAAGCAGGTAAAATCGATTAAACTTAATTTTAAGAAATTTTGACAAAAAATTATTTTTTATAGACAAAATTTCATCAAAAAAGCCTTTCCAAGTTGAGGATATGGTTGTTAAGGATGATAATGGCAGAAGAAGATTATACAGAGCATTTACAAGTGTCTTTTCAGCTGAATATTGGAATATAGTTGGCTCTAAAGAAGGTAAATTGATAAATTTATTTTTTCAATCATTTATTAATGTTACTTGCATTTACAGGCTTTACACCCACTGAAAACAAAAGCTCTCGATCAGGAAAAAGTCAATATTAAGTCACTGAAGTCAACAGATTTCATAGATGAAGAAGATTTTATTGAATTTGGCATTGCACCACAAAAATCCAGATGAAAGAAGATTTTGGTACTGAATCAACAAGTAGTGGCAATAAAAGACGGCGAGAAGCTCTATCGGATGATCCAATTCCTGGAGAGCCTGTATTAAGGAATTTATTAACGCTAGTGCAGGATAAAGCAGCTATAAGAGCTAAGTAATAAACGGCTGAATTAGTTTTGAATTTTGTGAACTCTACAAAAAAAAACCGTTAAATTTCAAATTCTCTACAAACTTCAGGTTCAAAAATTGAACTTCAAAATTAATGTGCTCATAAAAATTCAATATAGTTATGTCTATAAAATAAAACATATTTCAATATGACTAAAAATAAACATCCAACAGCATTTTATCCTGTCTTAACAATAAAATAATTTGAACATTAAAAGTCTCCAAAAAAATCAAAAAAAAAAAAAAAAATTAGCGTAACAAAAATTTATTGTAATAATGAGTTGTAGGGATGATAAAGGCACCAATTACATAGAAGATAGCTTAGGATGATAGCTTATACAAGTATGGAACACAGTTGCCACAATATGAAGCAGGTAAAATCGATTAAATTTAATTTTAAGAAATTTTGACAAAAAATTATTTTTTATAGACAAAATTTCATCAAAAAAGCCTTTCCAAGTTGAGGATATGGTTGTTAAGGATGATAATGGCAGAAGAAGATTATACAGAGCATATACAAGTGTCTTTTCAGCTGAATATTGGAATACATTTGGCTCTAAAGAAGGTAAATTGATAAA
>JANIWZ010000059.1:0-21418 GCA_026123125.1 Chironomus striatipennis | reverse complement strand
GAAAAATTGTGTTATGAATAGCAAGTGCACGCAGATTTTAGATTAGCAGCATTTTACACAATTCAGAAGTTAATTTTTTTCATCTGACTTAATTTTTTTAGTAGGTATAGAGTAGGTGTGAGTAGCAATTTTGAAAGAAAAATGCATGCGAATAGCATTACAGCACAGAAGTTAATTTTTTCATCTGACATCCAACTTAATGAAAAAAATTGTTTTAGTAGGTATAGAGTAGGTGTGAGTAGTCAATTTTGAAAGAAAAATTTCGTGTTATGCGAATAGCAAGTGCAATTTTTATTGACGACGCAGATGTTCTAGATTAGCAGCATTTTACACAATTCCAGAAGTTAATTTTTTCATCTGACATCCCACTTAATGAAAAAAATTGTTTTAGTAGGTATAGAGTAGGTGGAGTAGTCAATTTTGAAAGAAAAATTTCGTGTTATGCGAATAGCAAGTGCAATTTTTATTGACGACGCAGATGTCTTAGATTAGCAACATTTTACACAATTCAGAAGTTAATTTTTTCATCTGACATCCCACTTAATGAAAAAAAATTGTTTTAGTAGGTATAGAGTAGGTGTGAGTAGTCAATTTTGAAAGAAAAATTTCGTGTTATGCGAATAGCAAGTGCAATTTTTTATTGACGACGCAGATGTCTTAGATTAGCAGCATTTTACACAATTCAGAAGTTAATTTTTTCATCTGACATCCACTTAATGAAAAAAATTGTTTTAGTAGGTATAGAGTAGGTGTGAGTAGTCAATTTTGAAAGAAAAATTTCGTGTTATGCGAATAGCAAGTGCAATTTTTTATTGACGACGCAGATGTCTTAGATTAGCAGCATTTTACACAATTCAGAAGTTAATTTTTTCATCTGACATCCCACTTAATGAAAAAAATTGTTTTAGTAGGAATAGAGTAGGTGAGGAGTAGTCAATTTTGAAAGAAAAATTTCGTGTTATGCGAATAGCAAGTGCAATTTTTTATTGACGACGCAGAAGTCATAGATTAGCAACAATTTTTTATTGACGACGGTATCTTAGATTAGCAACATTTTACACAATTCAGAAGTTAATTTTTTCATCTGACATCCAACTTAATGAAAAAAAATTGTTTTAGTAGGTATAGAGTAGGTGTGGAGTAGTCAATTTTGAAAGAAAAATTTCGTGTTATGCGAATAGCAAGTGCAATTTTTATTGACGACGCAGATGTCTTAGATTAGCAGCATTTTACACAATTCAGAAGTTAATTTTTTCATCTGACATCCACTTAATGAAAAAAATTGTTTTAGTAGGTATAGAGTAGGTGTGGAGTAGTCAATTTTGAAAGAAAAATTTCGTGTTATGCGAATAGCAAGTGCAATTTTTTATTGACGACGCAGATGTCTTAGATTATCAGCATTTAACACAATTCATAAGTTTATCTTTTCTTCTGACATCCAACTTAATGAAAAAAATTGTTTTAGTAGGTATAGAGTAGGTGTGAGTAGTCAATTTTGAAAGAAAAATTTCGTGTTATGCGAATAGCAAGTGCAATTTTTTATTGACGACGCAGATGTCTTAGATTAGCAACATTTTACACAATTCAGAAGTTAATTTTTCATCTGACATCCCACTTAATGAAAAAAATTGTTTTAGTAGGTATAGAGTAGGTGTGGAGTAGTCAATTTTGAAAGAAAAATTTCGTGTTATGCGAATAGCAAGTGCAATTTTTTATTGACGACGCAGATGTCTTAGATTAGCAGCATTTTACACAATTCAGAAGTTAATTTTTTCATCTGACATCCCACTTAATGAAAAAAATTGTTTTAGTAGGTATAGAGTAGGTGTGGAGTAGTCAATTTTGAAAGAAAAATTTCGTGTTATGCGAATAGCAAGTGCAATTTTTTATTGACGACGCAGATGTCTTAGATTAGCAGCATTTTACACATTCAGAAGTTAATTTTTTCATCTGACATCCCAACTTAATGAAAAAAAATTGTTTTAGTAGGTATAGAGTAGGTGTGAGTAGTCAATTTTGAAAGAAAAATTTCGTGTTATGCGAATAGCAAGTGCAATTTTTTATTGACGACGCAGATGTCTTAGATTAGCAGCATTTTACACAATTCAGAAGTTAATTTTTTTCATCTGACATCCCACTTAATGAAAAAAAATTGTTTTAGTAGGTATAGAGTAGGTGTGGAGTAGTCAATTTTGAAAGAAAAATTTCGTGTTATGCGAATAGCAAGTGCAATTTTTATTGACGACGCAGATGTCTTAGATTAGCAGCATTTTACACAATTCAGAAGTTAATTTTTTCATCTGACATCCCACTTAATGAAAAAATTGTTTTAGTAGGTATAGAGTAGGTGGAGTAGTCAATTTTGGAAAGAAAAATTTCGTGTTATGCGAATAGCAAGTGCAATTTTTATTGACGACGCAGATGTCTTAGATTAGCAACATTTTACACAATTCAGAAGTTAATTTTTTCATCTGACATCCCACTTAATGAAAAAAATTGTTTTAGTAGGTATAGAGTAGGTGTGAGTAGTCAATTTTGAAAGAAAAATTTCGTGTTATGCGAATAGCAAGTGCAATTTTTTATTGACGACGCAGATGTCTTAGATTAGCAACATTTTACACAATTCAGAAGTTAATTTTTTCATCTGACATCCCACTTAATGAAAAAAATTGTTTTAGTAGGTATAGAGTAGGTGGAGTAGTCAATTTTGAAAGAAAAATTTCGTGTTATGCGAATAGCAAGTGCAATTTTTTATTGACGACGCAGATGTCTTAGATTAGCAACATTTTACACAATTCAGAAGTTAATTTTTTCATCTGACATCCCACTTAATGAAAAAATTGTTTTAGTAGGTATAGAGTAGGTGTGAGTAGTCAATTTTGAAAGAAAAATTTCGTGTTATGCGAATAGCAAGTGCAATTTTTTATTGACGACGCAGATGTCTTAGATTAGCAACATTTTACACAATTCAGAAGTTAATTTTTTCATCTGACATCCCAACTTAATGAAAAATTGTTTTAGTAGGTATAGAGTAGGTGTGGAGTAGTCAATTTTGAAAGAAAAATTTCGTGTTATGCGAATAGCAAGTGCAATTTTTTATTGACGACGCAGATGTCTTAGATTAGCAACATTTTACACAATTCAGAAGTTAATTTTTTCATCTGACATCCCACTTAATGAAAAAAAATTGTTTTAGTAGGTATAGAGTAGGTGTGGAGTAGTCAATTTTGAAAGAAAAATTTCGTGTTATGCGAATAGCAAGTGCAATTTTTTATTGACGACGCAGATGTCTTAGATTAGCAACATTTTACACAATTCAGAAGTTAATTTTTTCATCTGACATCCCACTTAATGAAAAAAATTGTTTTAGTAGGTATAGAGTAGGTGTGAGTAGTCAATTTTGAAAGAAAAATTTCGTGTTATGCGAATAGCAAGTGCAATTTTTTATTGACGACGCAGATGTCTTAGATTAGCAGCATTTTACAATTCAGAAGTTAATTTTTTCATCTGACATCCAACTTAATAAAAAAAATAGTTTTAGTAGGTATAGAGTAGGTGTGGAGTAGTCAATTTTGAAAGAAAAATTTCGTGTTATGCGAATAGCAAGTGCAATTTTTTATTGACGACGCAGATGTCTTAGATTAGCAGCATTTTACCCAGAAGTTAATTTTTTCATCTGACATCCCACTTAATGAAAAAAATTGTTTTAGTAGGTATAGAGTAGGTGTGAGTAGTCAATTTTGAAAGAAAAATTTCGTGTTATGCGAATAGCAAGTGCAATTTTTTATTGACGACGCAGATGTCTTAGATTAGCAACATTTTACACAATTCAGAAGTTAATTTTTTCATCTGACATCCCACTTAATGAAAAAAATTGTTTTAGTAGGTATAGAGTAGGTGTGGAGTAGTCAATTTTGAAAGAAAAATTTCGTGTTATGCGAATAGTGCAATTTTTATTGACGACGCAGATGTCTTAGATTAGCAACATTTTACACAATTCAGAAGTTAATTTTTTCATCTGACATCCCACTTAATGAAAAAAATTGTTTTAGTAGGTATAGAGTAGGTGTGAGTAGTCAATTTTGAAAGAAAAATTTCGTGTTATGCGAATAGCAAGTGCAATTTTTTATTGACGACGCAGATGTCTTAGATTAGCAGCATTTTACACAATTCAGAAGTTAATTTTTTCATCTGACATCCCACTTAATGAAAAAAATATTGTTTTAGTAGGTATAGAGTAGGTGTGAGTAGTCAATTTTGAAAGAAAAATTTCGTGTTATGCGAATAGCAAGTGCAATTTTTTATTGACGACGCAGATGTCTTAGATTAGCAACATTTTACACAATTCAGAAGTTAATTTTTTCATCTGACATCCCACTTAATGAAAAAAATTGTTTTAGTAGGTATAGAGTAGGTGTGGAGTAGTCAATTTTGAAAGAAAAATTTCGTGTTATGCGAATAGCAAGTGCAATTTTTTATTGACGACGCAGATGTCTTAGATTAGCAGCATTTTACACAATTCAGAAGTTAATTTTTTCATCTGACATCCCACTTAATGAAAAAAAATTGTTTTAGTAGGTATAGAGTAGGTGTGGAGTAGTCAATTTTGAAAGAAAAATTTCGTGTTATGCGAATAGCAAGTGCAATTTTTTATTGACGACGCAGATGTCTTAGATTAGCAACATTTTACACAATTCAGAAGTTAATTTTTTCATCTGACATCCCACTTAATGAAAAAAATTGTTTTAGTAGGTATAGAGTAGGTGGAGTAGTCAATTTTGAAAGAAAAATTTCGTGTTATGCGAATAGCAAGTGCAATTTTTTATTGACGACGCAGATGTCTTAGATTAGCAACATTTTACACAATTCAGAAGTTAATTTTTTTCATCTGACATCCCACTTAATGAAAAAAATTGTTTTAGTAGGTATAGAGTAGGTGTGAGTAGTCAATTTTGAAAGAAAAATTTCGTGTTATGCGAATAGCAAGTGCAATTTTTTATTGACGACGCAGATGTCTTAGATTAGCAACATTTTACACAATTCAGAAGTTAATTTTTTCATCTGACATCCCACTTAATGAAAAAAATTGTTTTAGTAGGTATAGAGTAGGTGTGAGTAGTCAATTTTGAAAGAAAAATTTCGTGTTATGCGAATAGCAAGTGCAATTTTTTATTGACGACGCAGATGTCTTAGATTAGCAGCATTTTACACAATTCAGAAGTTAATTTTTTCATCTGACATCCCACTTAATGAAAAAAAAATTGTTTTAGTAGGTATAGAGTAGGTGTGGAGTAGTCAATTTTGAAAGAAAAATTTCGTGTTATGCGAATAGCAAGTGCAATTTTTTATTGACGACGCAGATGTCTTAGATTAGCAACATTTTACACAATTCAGAAGTTAATTTTTTTCATCTGACATCCCACTTAATGAAAAAAAATTGTTTTAGTAGGTATAGAGTAGGTGGAGTAGTCAATTTTGAAAGAAAAATTTCGTTTTATGCGAATAGCAAGTGCAATTTTTTATTGACGACGCAGATGTCTTAGATTAGCAACATTTTACACAATTCAGAAGTTAATTTTTTCATCTGACATCCCACTTAATGAAAAAAATTGTTTTAGTAGGTATAGAGTAGGTGTGGAGTAGTCAATTTTGAAAGAAAAATTTCGTGTTATGCGAATAGCAAGTGCAATTTTTTATTGACGACGCAGATGTCTTAGATTAGCAGCATTTTACACAATTCAGAAGTTAATTTTTTCATCTGACATCCAACTTAATGAAAAAAATTGTTTTAGTAGGTATAGAGTAGGTGTGAGTAGTCAATTTTGAAAGAAAAATTTCGTGTTATGCGAATAGCAAGTGCAATTTTTTATTGACGACGCAGATGTCTTAGATTAGCAGCATTTTACACAATTCAGAAGTTAATTTTTTCATCTGACATCCCACTTAATGAAAAAAATTGTTTTAGTAGGTATAGAGTAGGTGGAGTAGTCAATTTTGAAAGAAAAATTTCGTGTTATGCGAATAGCAAGTGCAATTTTTTATTGACGACGCAGATGTCTTAGATTAGCAACATTTTACACAATTCAGAAGTTAATTTTTTCATCTGACATCCCACTTAATGAAAAAAAATTGTTTTAGTAGGTATAGAGTAGGTGGAGTAGTCAATTTTGAAAGAAAATTTCGTGTTATGCGAATAGCAAGTGCAATTTTTTATTGACGACGCAGATGTCTTAGATTAGCAGCATTTTACACAATTCAGAAGTTAATTTTTTCATCTGACATCCCACTTAATGAAAAAAATTGTTTTAGTAGGTATAGAGTAGGTGTGGAGTAGTCAATTTTGAAAGAAAAATTTCGTGTTATGCGAATAGCAAGTGCAATTTTTTATTGACGACGCAGATGTCTTAGATTAGCAACATTTTACACAATCCAGAAGTTAATTTTTTTCATCTGACATCCCACTTAATGAAAAAAATTGTTTTAGTAGGTATAGAGTAGGTGTGAGTAGTCAATTTTGAAAGAAAAATTTCGTGTTATGCGAATAGCAAGTGCAATTTTTATTGACGACGCAGATGTCTTAGATTAAAGGCAACATTTTACACAATTCAGAAGTTAATTTTTTCATCTGACATCCCACTTAATGAAAAAAATTGTTTTAGTAGGTATAGAGTAGGTGTCAATTTGAAAGAAAAATGTGTTATGCGAATAGCAAGTGCAATTTTATTGACGACGCAGATGTCTTAGATTAGCAGCATTTTACACAATTCAGAAGTTAATTTTTTCATCTGACATCCACTTAATGAAAAAAATTGTTTTAGTAGGTATAGAGTAGGTGTGAGTAGTCAATTTTGAAAGAAAAATTTCGTGTTATGCGAATAGCAAGTGCAATTTTTATTGACGACGCAGATGTCTTAGATTAGCAACATTTTACACAATTCAGAAGTTAATTTTTTCATCTGACATCCCACTTAATGAAAAAAAATTGTTTTAGTAGGTAATTTTTTCATCTGACATCCAACTTAATGAAAAAAAATTGTTTTAGTAGGTATAGAGTAGGTGTGGAGTAGTCACCTTGAAAGAAAAATTTCGTGTTATGCGAACAGCAAGTAATGTTTTATTGACGACGCAGATGTCTTGGAAGAAAATTTCGTGTTATGCGAATAGCAAGTGCAATTTTTTATTGACGACGCAGATGTCTTTGATTAGAAACATTTTACACAATTCAGAAGTTAATTTTTTCATCTGACATCCCACTTAATGAAAAAAATTGTTTTAGTAGGTATAGAGTAGGTGTGGAGTAGTCAATTTTGAAAGAAAAATTTCGTGTTATGCGAATAGCAAGTGCAATTTTTTATTGACGACGCAGATGTCTTAGATTAGCAACATTTTACACAATTCAGAAGTTAATTTTTTCATCTGACATCCCACTTAATGAAAAAAAATTGTTTTAGTAGGTATAGAGTAGGTGTGGAGTAGTCAATTTTGAAAGAAAAATTTCGTGTTATGCGAATAGCAAGTGCAATTTTTTATTGACGACGCAGATGTCTTAGATTAGCAGCATTTTACACACCAGAAGTTAATTTTTTTCATCTGACATCCACTTAATGAAAAAAATTGTTTTAGTAGGTATAGAGTAGGTGTGGAGTAGTCAATTTTGAAAGAAAAATTTCGTGTTATGCGAATAGCAAGTGCAATTTTTATTGACGACGCAGATGTCTTAGATTAGCAGCATTTTACACAATTCAGAAGTTAATTTTTTCATCTGACATCCCACTTAATGAAAAAAATTGTTTTAGTAGGTATAGAGTAGGTGGAGTAGTCAATTTTGAAAGAAAAATTTCGTGTTATGCGAATAGCAAGTGCAATTTTTATTGACGACGCAGATGTCTTAGATTAGCAACATTTTACACAATTCAGAAGTTAATTTTTTCATCTGACATCCCACTTAATGAAAAAAATTGTTTTAGTAGGTATAGAGTAGGTGTGGAGTAGTCAATTTTGAAAGAAAAATTTCGTGTTATGCGAATAGCAAGTGCAATTTTTATTGACGACGCAGATGTCTTAGATTAGCAGCATTTTACACAATTCAGAAGTTAATTTTTTCATCTGACATCCCACTTAATGAAAAAAATTGTTTTAGTAGGTATAGAGTAGGTGTGGAGTAGTCAATTTTGAAAGAAAAATTTCGTGTTATGCGAATAGCAAGTGCAATTTTTTATTGACGACGCAGATGTCTTAGATTAGCAACATTTTACACAATTCAGAAGTTAATTTTTCATCTGACATCCCACTTAATGAAAAAAAAATTGTTTTAGTAGGTATAGAGTAGGTGTGGAGTAGTCAATTTTGAAAGAAAAATTTCGTGTTATGCGAATAGCAAGTGCAATTTTTTATTGACGACGCAGATGTCTTAGATTAGCAGCATTTTACACAATTCAGAAGTTAATTTTTTCATCTGACATCCCACTTAATGAAAAAAATTGTTTTAGTAGGTATAGAGTAGGTGTGGAGTAGTCAATTTTGAAAGAAAAATTTCGTGTTATGCGAATAGCAAGTGCAATTTTTTTTATTGACGACGCAGATGTCTTAGATTAGCAACATTTTACACAATTCAGAAGTTAATTTTTTCATCTGACATCCCACTTAATGAAAAAAATTGTTTTAGTAGGTATAGAGTAGGTGTGAAGTAGTCAATTTTGAAAGAAAAATTTCGTGTTATGCGAATAGCAAGTGCAATTTTTTATTGACGACGCAGATGTCTTAGATTAGCAGCATTTTACACAATTCAGAAGTTAATTTTTTCATCTGACATCCAACTTAATGAAAAAAATTGTTTTAGTAGGTATAGAGTAGGTGTGAGTAGTCAATTTTGAAAGAAAAATTTCGTGTTATGCGAATAGCAAGTGCAATTTTTTATTGACGACGCAGATGTCTTAGATTAGCAACATTTTACACAATTCAGAAGTTAATTTTTTCATCTGACATCCCACTTAATGAAAAAAATTGTTTTAGTAGGTATAGAGTAGGTGTGGAGTAGTCAATTTTGAAAGAAAATTTCGTGTTATGCGAATAGCAAGTGCAATTTTTTATTGACGACGCAGATGTCTTAGATTAGCAGCATTTTACACAATTCAGAAGTTAATTTTTTCATCTGACATCCAACTTAATGAAAAAAAATTGTTTTAGTAGGTATAGAGTAGGTGTGGAGTAGTCAATTTTGAAAGAAAAATTTCGTGTTATGCGAATAGCAAGTGCAATTTTTTATTGACGACGCAGATGTCTTAGATTAGCAACATTTTACACAATTCAGAAGTTAATTTTTTCATCTGACATCCCACTTAATGAAAAAAATTGTTTTAGTAGGTATAGAGTAGGTGTGGAGTAGTCAATTTTGAAAGAAAAATTTCGTGTTATGCGAATAGCAAGTGCAATTTTTTATTGACGACGCAGATGTCTTAGATTAGCAACATTTTACACAATTCAGAAGTTAATTTTTTTCATCTGACATCCCACTTAATGAAAAAAATTGTTTTAGTAGGTATAGAGTAGGTGTGGAGTAGTCAATTTTGAAAGAAAAATTTCGTGTTATGCGAATAGCAAGTGCAATTTTTTATTGACGACGCAGATGTCTTAGATTAGCAGCATTTTACACAATTCAGAAGTTAATTTTTTCATCTGACATCCCAACTTAATGAAAAAAATTGTTTTAGTAGGTATAGAGTAGGTGGAGTAGTCAATTTTGAAAGAAAAATTTCGTGTTATGCGAATAGCAAGTGCAATTTTTTATTGACGACGCAGATGTCTTAGATTAGCAACATTTTACACAATTCAGAAGTTAATTTTTTCATCTGACATCCCACTTAATGAAAAAAAATTGTTTTAGTAGGTATAGAGTAGGTGTGGAGTAGTCAATTTTGAAAGAAAATTTCGTGTTATGCGAATAGCAAGTGCAATTTTTATTGACGACGCAGATGTCTTAGATTAGCAACATTTTACACAATTCAGAAGTTAATTTTTTCATCTGACATCCCACTTAATGAAAAAAATTGTTTTAGTAGGTATAGAGTAGGTGTGAGTAGTCAATTTTGAAAGAAAAATTTCGTGTTATGCGAATAGCAAGTGCAATTTTTATTGACGACGCAGATGTCTTAGATTAGCAACATTTTACACAATTCAGAAGTTAATTTTTTCATCTGACATCCCACTTAATGAAAAAAATTGTTTTAGTAGGTATAGAGTAGGTGTGGAGTAGTCAATTTTGAAAGAAAAATTTCGTGTTATGCGAATAGCAAGTGCAATTTTTATTGACGACGCAGATGTCTTAGATTAGCAACATTTTAATTCAGAATTTAATTTTTTAATCTGAAATCCCACTTATTTAAAAAAATTGTTTTAGTAGGTATAGAGTAGGTGTGGAGTAGTCAATTTTGAAAGAAAAATTTCGTGTTATGCGAATAGCAAGTGCAATTTTTTATTGACGACGCAGATGTCTTAGATTAGCAACATTTTACACAATTCAGAAGTTAATTTTTTCATCTGACATCCCACTTAATGAAAAAAATTGTTTTAGTAGGTATAGAGTAGGTGTGAGTAGTCAATTTTGAAAGAAAAATTTCGTGTTATGCGAATAGCAAGTGCAATTTTTTATTGACGACGCAGATGTCTTAGATTAGCAACATTTTACACAATTCAGAAGTTAATTTTTTCATCTGACATCCCACTTAATGAAAAAAAATTGTTTTAGTAGGTATAGAGTAGGTGTGGAGTAGTCAATTTTGAAAGAAAAATTTCGTGTTATGCGAACAGCAAGTGCAATGTTTTATTGACGACGCAGATGTCTTAGATTAGCAGCATTTTACACAATTCAGAAGTTAATTTTTTCATCTGACATCCCACTTAATGAAAAAAAAATTGTTTTAGTAGGTATAGAGTAGGTGTTGATTATTAAATTTTGTAATAATAATTTCGTGTTATGCGAATAGCAAGTGCAATTTTTTATTGACGACGCAGATGTCTTAGATTAGCAACATTTTACACAATTCAGAAGTTAATTTTTTCATATGACATCCCACTTAATGAAAAAAAATTGTTTTAGTAGGTATAGAGTAGGTGTGAGTAGTCAATTTTGAAAGAAAATTTCGTGTTATGCGAATAGCAAGTGCAATTTTTTATTGACGACGCAGATGTCTTGATTAGCAACATTTTACACAATTAGAAGTTAATTTTTTCATCTGACATCCCACTTAATGAAAAAAATTGTTTTAGTAGGTATAGAGTAGGTGTGGAGTAGTCAATTTTGAAAGAAAATTTCGTGTTATGCGAATAGCAAGTGCAATTTTTTATTGACGACGCAGATGTCTTAGATTAGCAGCATTTTACACAATTCAGAAGTTAATTTTTTCATCTGACATCCCACTTAATGAAAAAAAATTGTTTTAGTAGGTATAGAGTAGGTGTGGAGTAGTCAATTTTGAAAGAAAAATTTCGTGTTATGCGAATAGCAAGTGCAATTTTTTATTGACGACGCAGATGTCTTAGATTAGCAGCATTTTACACAATTCAGAAGTTAAATTTTTCAGATGACATCCCACTTAAGGAAAAAAATTGTTTTAGTAGGTATAGAGTAGGTGTGAGTAGTCAATTTTGAAAGAAAATTTCGTGTTATGCGAATAGCAAGTGCAATTTTTATTGACGACGCAGATGTCTTAGATTAGCAACATTTTACACAATTCAGAAGTTAATTTTTTTCATCTGACATCCCACTTAATGAAAAATTGTTTTAGTAGGTATAGAGTAGGTGTGGAGTAGTCAATTTTGAAAGAAAATTTCGTGTTATGCGAATAGCAAGTGCAATTTTTATTGACGACGCAGATGTCTTAGATTAGCAACATTTTACACAATTCAGAAGTTAATTTTTTCATCTGACATCCACTTAATGAAAAAAAATTGTTTTAGTAGGTATAGAGTAGGTGTGAGTAGTCAATTTTGAAAGAAAAATTTCGTGTTATGCGAATAGCAAGTGCAATTTTTTATTGACGACGCAGATGTCTTAGATTAGCAGCATTTTACACAATTCAGAAGTTAATTTTTTCATCTGACATCCCACTTAATGAAAAAAAATTGTTTTAGTAGGTATAGAGTAGGTGTGGAGTAGTCAATTTTGAAAGAAAATTTCGTGTTATGCGAATAGCAAGTGCAATTTTTATTGACGACGCAGATGTCTTAGATTAGCAGCATTTTACACAATTCAGAAGTTAATTTTTTCATCTGACATCCCACTTAATGAAAAAAATTGTTTTTAGTAGGTATGTCAGATGAAAAAATTAACTTCTGAATTGTGTAAAATGCTGCTAATCTAAGACATCTGCGTCGTCAATAAAAAATTGCACTTGCTATTCGCATAACACGAAATTTTTCTTTCAAAATTGACTACTCCACACCTACTCTATACCTACTAAAACAATTTTTTTTTCATTAAGTGGGATGTCAGATTAAAAAATTAACTTCTGAATTGTGTAAAATGTTGCTAATCCAAGACATTTGCGTCGTCAATAAAAAATTGCACTTGCTATTCGCATAACACGAAATTTTTCTTTCAAAATTGACTACTCCACACCTACTCTTTACCTACTAAAACAATTTTTTTTTCATTAAGTGGGATGTCAGATGAAAAAATTAACTTCTGAATTGTGTAAAATGCTGCTAATCTAAGACATCTGCGTCGTCAATAAAAAATTGCACTTGCTATTCGCATAACACGAAATTTTTCTTTCAAAATTGACTACTCCACACCTACTCTATACCTACTAAAACAATTTTTTTCATTAAGTGGGATGTCATATGAAAAAAATTAACTTCTGAATTGTGTAAAATGTTGCTAATCTAAGACATCTGCGTCGTCAATAAAAAATTGCACTTGCTATTCGCATAACACGAAATTTTTCTTTCAAAATTGACTACTCCACACCTACTCTATACCTACTAAAACAATTTTTTTTTCATTAAGTTGGATGTCAGATGAAAAAATTAACTTCTGAATTGTGTAAAATGCTGCTAATCTAAGACATCTGCGTCGTCAGTAAAAAATTGCACTTGCTATTCGCATAACATGAAATTTTTTCTTTCAAAATTGACTACTCCACACCTACTCTATACCTACTAAAACAATTTTTTTTCATTAAGTGGGATGTCAGATGAAAAAATTAACTTCTGAATTGTGTAAAATGTTGCTAATCTAAGACATCTGCGTCGTCAATAAAAAATTGCACTTGCTATTCGCATAACACGAAATTTTTCTTTCAAAATTGACTACTCCACACCTACTCTATACCTACTAAAACAATTATAAATTCTTTAATAGGGAAGACAGATAAAAAAACTAACTTCTGAATTGTGTAAAATGTTGCTAATCCAAGACATCTGCGTCGTCAATAAAACATTGCACTTGCTGTTCGCATAACACGAAATTTTTCTTTCAAAATTGACTACTCCACACCTACTCTATACCTACTAAAACAATTTTTTTTTCATTAAGTGGGATGTCAGATGAAAAAATTAACTTCTGAATTGTGTAAAATGTTGCTAATCTAAGACATCTGCGTCGTCAATAAAAAATTGCACTTGCTATTCGCATAACACGAAATTTTTCTTTCAAAATTGACTACTCCACACCTACTCTATACCTACTAAAACAATTTTTTTCATTAAGTTGGATGTCAGATGAAAAAATTAACTTCTGAATTGTGTAAAATGCTGCTAATCTAAGACATCTGCGTCGTCAGTAAAAAATTGCACTTGCTATTCGCATAACACGAAATTTTTCTTTCAAAATTGACTACTCCACACCTACTCTATACCTACTAAAACAATTTTTTTTCATTAAGTGGGATGTCAGATGAAAAAATTAACTTCTGAATTGTGTAAAATGCTGCTAATCTAAGACATCTGCGTCGTCAATAAAAAATTGCACTTGCTATTCGCATAACACGAAATTTTTCTTTCAAAATTGACTACTCCACACCTACTCTATACCTACTAAAACAATTTTTTTTTCATTAAGTGGGATGTCAGATGAAAAATTAACTTCTGAATTGTGTAAAATGCTGCTAATCTAAGACATCTGCGTCGTCAATAAAAAATTGCACTTGCTATTCGCATAACACGAAATTTTTCTTTCAAAATTGACTACTCCACACCTACTCTATACCTACTAAAACAATTTTTTTTTTTCATTAAGTGGGATGTCAGATAAAAAAACTAACTTCTGAATTGTGTAAAATGTTGCTAATCCAAGACATCTGCGTCGTCAATAAAACATTGCACTTGCTATTCGCATAACACGAAATTTTTCTTTCAAAATTGACTACTCCACACCTACTCTATACCTACTAAAACAATTTTTTTTTCATTAAGTGGGATGTCAGATGAAAAAATTAACTTCTGAATTGTGTAAAATGTTGCTAATCTAAGACATCTGCGTCGTCAATAAAAAATTGCACTTGCTATTCGCATAACACGAAATTTTTCTTTCAAAATTGACTACTCCACACCTACTCTATACCTACTAAAACAATTTTTTTTCATTAAGTGGGATGTCATATGAAAAAATTAACTTCTGAATTGTGTAAAATGTTGCTAATCTAAGACATCTGCGTCGTCAATAAAACATTGCACTTGCTATTCGCATAACACGAAATTTTTCTTTCAAAATTGACTACTCCACACCTACTCTATACCTACTAAAACAATTTTTTTCATTAAGTGGGATGTCAGATGAAAAAATTAACTTCTGAATTGTGTAAAATGCTGCTAATCTAAGACATCTGCGTCGTCAATAAAAAATTGCACTTGCTATTCGCATAACACGAAATTTTTCTTTCAAAATTGACTACTCCACACCTACTCTATACCTACTAAAACAATTTTTTTCATTAAGTGGGATGTCATATGAAAAAATTAACTTCTGAATTGTGTAAAATGTTGCTAATCTAAGACATCTGCGTCGTCAATAAAAAATTGCACTTGCTATTCGCATAACACGAAATTTTTCTTTCAAAATTGACTACTCCACACCTACTCTATACCTACTAAAACAATTTTTTTCATTAAGTTGGATGTCAGATGAAAAAATTAACTTCTGAATTGTGTAAAATGCTGCTAATCTAAGACATCTGCGTCGTCAATAAAAAATTGCACTTGCTATTCGCATAACACGAAATTTTTCTTTCAAAATTGACTACTCCACACCTACTCTATACCTACTAAAACAATTTTTTTCATTAAGTGGGATGTCAGATGAAAAATTAACTTCTGAATTGTGTAAAATGCTGCTAATCTAAGACATCTGCGTCGTCAATAAAAAATTGCACTTGCTATTCGCATAACACGAAATTTTTCTTTCAAAATTGACTACTCCACACCTACTCTATACCTACTAAAACAATTTTTTTTTTCATTAAGTGGGATGTCAGATGAAAAAATTAACTTCTGAATTGTGTAAAATGCTGCTAATCTAAGACATCTGCGTCGTCAATAAAAAATTGCACTTGCTATTCGCATAACACGAAATTTTTCTTTCAAAATTGACTACTCCACACCTACTCTATACCTACTAAAACAATTTTTTTTTTTTTCATTAAGTGGGATGTCAGATAAAAAAACTAACTTCTGAATTGTGTAAAATGTTGCTAATCCAAGACATCTGCGTCGTCAATAAAACATTGCACTTGCTATTCGCATAACATGAAATTTTTTCTTTCAAAATTGACTACTCCACACCTACTCTATACCTACTAAAACAATTTTTTTTCATTAAGTGGGATGTCAGATGAAAAAATTAACTTCTGAATTGTGTAAAATGTTGCTAATCTAAGACATCTGCGTCGTCAATAAAAAATTGCACTTGCTATTCGCATAACACGAAATTTTTCTTTCAAAATTGACTACTCCACACCTACTCTATACCTACTAAAACAATTTTTTTTCATTAAGTGGGATGTCATATGAAAAAATTAACTTCTGAATTGTGTAAAATGCTGCTAATCTAAGACATCTGCGTCGTCAATAAAAAATTGCACTTGCTATTCGCATAACACGAAATTTTTCTTTCAAAATTGACTACTCCACACCTACTCTATACCTACTAAAACAATTTTTTTTTCATTAAGTGGGATGTCAGATGAAAAAATTAACTTCTGAATTGTGTAAAATGCTGCTAATCTAAGACATCTGCGTCGTCAATAAAACATTGCACTTGCTATTCGCATAACACGAAATTTTTCTTTCAAAATTGACTACTCCACACCTACTCTATACCTACTAAAACAATTTTTTTTTTTCATTAAGTGGGATGTCAGATAAAAAAACTAACTTCTGAATTGTGTAAAATGTTGCTAATCCAAGACATCTGCGTCGTCAATAAAACATTGCACTTGCTATTCGCATAACACGAAATTTTTCTTTCAAAATTGACTACTCCACACCTACTCTATACCTACTAAAACAATTTTTTTCATTAAGTGGGATGTCAGATGAAAAAATTAACTTCTGAATTGTGTAAAATGTTGCTAATCCAAGACATCTGCGTCGTCAATAAAAAATTGCACTTGCTGTTCGCATAACACGAAATTTTTCTTTCAAAATTGACTACTCCACACCTACTCTATACCTACTAAAACAATTTTTTTTTTCATTAAGTGGGATGTCAGATGAAAAAATTAACTTCTGAATTGTGTAAAATGCTGCTAATCTAAGACATCTGCGTCGTCAATAAAAAATTGCACTTGCTATTCGCATAACACGAAATTTTTCTTTCAAAATTGACTACTCCACACCTACTCTATACCTACTAAAACAATTTTTTTTTTTCATTAAGTGGGATGTCAGATAAAAAAACTAACTTCTGAATTGTGTAAAATGTTGCTAATCCAAGACATCTGCGTCGTCAATAAAACATTGCACTTGCTATTCGCATAACACGAAATTTTTCTTTCAAAATTGACTACTCCACACCTACTCTATACCTACTAAAACAATTTTTTTTCATTAAGTGGGATGTCAGATGAAAAAATTAACTTCTGAATTGTGTAAAATGTTGCTAATCTAAGACATCTGCGTCGTCAATAAAAAATTGCACTTGCTATTCGCATAACGCGAAATTTTTCTTTCAAAATTGACTACTCCACACCTACTCTATACCTACTAAAACAATTTTTTTTCATTAAGTGGGATGTCATATGAAAAAATTAACTTCTGAATTGTGTAAAATGTTGCTAATCTAAGACATCTGCGTCGTCAATAAAACATTGCACTTGCTATTCGCATAACATGAAATTTTTTCTTTCAAAATTGACTACTCCACACCTACTCTATACCTACTAAAACAATTTTTTTTTCATTAAGTGGGATGTCAGATGAAAAAATTAACTTCTGAATTGTGTAAAATGTTGCTAATCTAAGACATCTGCGTCGTCAATAAAAAATTGCACTTGCTATTCGCATAACACGAAATTTTTCTTTCAAAATTGACTACTCCACACCTACTCTATACCTACTAAAACAATTTTTTTCATTAAGTGGGATGTCATATGAAAAAATTAACTTCTGAATTGTGTAAAAATGTTGCTAATCTAAGACATCTGCGTCGTCAATAAAACATTGCACTTGCTATTCGCATAACACGAAATTTTTCTTTCAAAATTGACTACTCCACACCTACTCTATACCTACTAAAACAATTTTTTTTCATTAAGTGGGATGTCAGATGAAAAAATTAACTTCTGAATTGTGTAAAATGTTGCTAATCTAAGACATCTGCGTCGTCAATAAAAAATTGCACTTGCTATTCGCATAACACGAAATTTTTCTTTCAAAATTGACTACTCCACACCTACTCTATACCTACTAAAACAATTTTTTCTCATTAAGTTGGATGTCAGATGAAAAAAATTAACTTCTGAATTGTGTAAAATGCTGCTAATCTAAGACATCTGCGTCGTCAGTAAAAAATTGCACTTGCTATTCGCATAACACGAAATTTTTCTTTCAAAATTGACTACTCCACACCTACTCTATACCTACTAAAACAATTTTTTTTTCATTAAGTTGGATGTCAGATGAAAAAATTAACTTCTGAATTGTGTAAAATGCTGCTAATCTAAGACATCTGCGTCGTCAATAAAAAATTGCACTTGCTATTCGCATAACACAAAATTTTTCTTTCAAAATTGACTACTCCACACCTACTCTATACCTACTAAAACGATTTTTTTTTTTTCATTAAGTGGGATGTCAGATAAAAAAACTAACTTCTGAATTGTGTAAAATGTTGCTAATCCAAGACATCTGCGTCGTCAATAAAACATTGCACTTGCTGTTCGCATAACACGAAATTTTTCTTTCAAAATTGACTACTCCACACCTACTCTATACCTACTAAAACAATTTTTTTTTCATTAAGTTGGATGTCAGATGAAAAAATTAACTTCTGAATTGTGTAAAATGCTGCTAATCTAAGACATCTGCGTCGTCAATAAAAAATTGCACTTGCTATTCGCATAACACGAAATTTTTCTTTCAAAATTGACTACTCCACACCTACTCTATACCTACTAAAACGATTTTTTTTTTCATTAAGTGGGATGTCAGATAAAAAAACTAACTTCTGAATTGTGTAAAATGTTGCTAATCTAAGACATCTGCGTCGTCAATAAAAAATTGCACTTGCTATTCGCATAACATGAAATTTTTTCTTTCAAAATTGACTACTCCACACCTACTCTATACCTACTAAAACAATTTTTTTTCATTAAGTTGGATGTCAGATGAAAAAATTAACTTCTGAATTGTGTAAAATGCTGCTAATCTAAGACATCTGCGTCGTCAGTAAAAAATTGCACTTGCTATTCGCATAACACGAAATTTTTCTTTCAAAATTGACTACTCCACACCTACTCTATACCTACTAAAACAATTTTTTTTTCATTAAGTGGGATGTCAGATGAAAAATTAACTTCTGAATTGTGTAAAATGTTGCTAATCCAAGACATCTGCGTCGTCAATAAAAAATTGCACTTGCTATTCGCATAACATGAAATTTTTTCTTTCAAAATTGACTACTCCACACCTACTCTATACCTACTAAAACAATTTTTTCATTAAGTTGGATGTCAGATGAAAAAATTAACTTCTGAATTGTGTAAAATGCTGCTAATCTAAGACATCTGCGTCGTCAGTAAAAAATTGCACTTGCTATTCGCATAACACGAAATTTTTCTTTCAAAATTGACTACTCCACACCTACTCTATACCTACTAAAACAATTTTTTTTTTCATTAAGTGGGATGTCAGATAAAAAAACTAACTTCTGAATTGTGTAAAATGTTGCTAATCCAAGACATCTGCGTCGTCAATAAAACATTGCACTTGCTATTCGCATAACACGAAATTTTTCTTTCAAAATTGACTACTCCACACCTACTCTATACCTACTAAAACAATTTTTTTTTCATTAAGTGGGATGTCATATGAAAAAATTAACTTCTGAATTGTGTAAAATGCTGCTAATCTAAGACATCTGCGTCGTCAATAAAAAATTGCACTTGCTATTCGCATAACACGAAATTTTTCTTTCAAAATTGACTACTCCACACCTACTCTATACCTACTAAAACAATTTTTTTTCATTAAGTTGGATGTCAGATGAAAAAATTAACTTCTGAATTGTGTAAAATGCTGCTAATCTAAGACATCTGCGTCGTCAGTAAAAAATTGCACTTGCTATTCGCATAACATGAAATTTTTTCTTTCAAAATTGACTACTCCACACCTACTCTATACCTACTAAAACAATTTTTTTTCATTAAGTGGGATGTCAGATGAAAAAATTAACTTCTGAATTGTGTAAAATGCTGCTAATCTAAGACATCTGCGTCGTCAGTAAAAAATTGCACTTGCTATTCGCATAACATGAAATTTTTTCTTTCAAAATTGACTACTCCACACCTACTCTATACCTACTAAAACAATTTTTTTTTCATTAAGTTGGATGTCAGATGAAAAAATTAACTTCTGAATTGTGTAAAATGCTGCTAATCTAAGACATCTGTGTCGTCAATAAAAAATTGCACTTGCTATTCGCATAACACGAAATTTTTCTTTCAAAATTGACTACTCCACACCTAAAATAAACCTACTAAAACAATTTTTTTTTCATTAAGTGGGATGTCAGATGAAAAAATTAACTTCTGAATTGTGTAAAATGTTGCTAATCTAAGACATCTGCGTCGTCAATAAAAAATTGCACTTGCTGTTCGCATAACACGAAATTTTTCTTTCAAAATTGACTACTCCACACCTACTCTATACCTACTAAAACAATTTTTTTTTCATTAAGTGGGATGTCAGATGAAAAAATTAACTTCTGAATTGTGTAAAATGTTGCTAATCTAAGACATCTGCGTCGTCAATAAAAAATTGCACTTGCTATTCGCATAAAACGAAATTTTTCTTTCAAAATTGACTACTCCACACCTACTCTATACCTACTAAAACAATTTTTTTTTCATTAAGTGGGATGTCAGATGAAAAAATTAACTTCTGAATTGTGTAAAATGTTGCTAATCCAAGACATCTGCGTCGTCAATAAAAAATTGCACTTGCTATTCGCATAACACGAAATTTTTCTTTCAAAATTGACTACTCCACACCTACTCTTTACCTACTAAAACAATTTTTTTTTCATTAAGTGGGATGTCAGATGAAAAAATTAACTTTGAATTGTGTAAAATGCTGCTAATCTAAGACATCTGCGTCGTCAATAAAAAATTGCACTTGCTATTCGCATAACACGAAATTTTTCTTTCAAAATTGACTACTCCACACCTACTCTATACCTACTAAAACAATTTTTTTTCATTAAGTGGGATGTCATATGAAAAAATTAACTTCTGAATTGTGTAAAATGTTGCTAATCTAAGACATCTGCGTCGTCAATAAAAAATTGCACTTGCTATTCGCATAACACGAAATTTTTCTTTCAAAATTGACTACTCCACACCTACTCTATACCTACTAAAACAATTTTTTTTCATTAAGTGGGATGTCATATGAAAAAATTAACTTCTGAATTGTGTAAAATGCTGCTAATCTAAGACATCTGCGTCGTCAATAAAACATTGCACTTGCTATTCGCATAACACGAAATTTTTCTTTCAAAATTGACTACTCCACACCTACTCTATACCTACTAAAACAATTTTTTTTTCATTAAGTGGGATGTCAGATAAAAAAACTAACTTCTGAATTGTGTAAAATGCTGCTAATCTAAGACATCTGCGTCGTCAATAAAAAATTGCACTTGCTATTCGCATAACATGAAATTTTTTCTTTCAAAATTGACTACTCCACACCTACTCTATAC